>NW_026847882.1:5582854-5597044 GCF_025583915.1 Anolis sagrei ordinatus
TTTTTTAAAAGAATTCCGAAATTTTTCTTTAAAAAAGTTCGAAATTTACAAAATTTCGGGAATTACGAAACAATTTCGAAACAATTACGAATCAATTTGTTAATGGCTGACGCGATTGTGCAATACGCTAAAAAAGCGAGAGTCCAAAAGTGGCAGGATCAAACCCAAAGCCTCAATCCATGGGTGATACCAGATATGAGATTCCCCCCTTGCACACAGAAGACTGGGCAACTTGGAAAGCGCTGAACAGACTGCGCTCTGGCACCACGAGATGCAGAGCCAATCTTAAGAAATGGGGCCACAAAGTGGAATCCACAACATGCGAGTGTGGGGGAGAGCAAACCACTGACCACCTGCTGCAATGCACCCTGAGCCCTGCCACATGCACCATGGACCTCCTTGCGGCAACATCAGAGGCACTCCAAGGGGCCAGATACTGGTCAAAGGACATTTAATCAACTACCAAGCTTGCAAAGCCTGTGTTTTTTAATCTGTTTGTTTGTTTTGTTCTGTTAGAAATGTAGCACAATGGTATGGTTGCTGACGACACGATAAATAAATAAGTAACTGAAAGGTAGTAGGATAACCAGAAATGAAGTAAGATTAGCAAGATTGGCGTTTCAAGGAAGGAAAAGTAGATGGAGGCTCCAAAGAATAGTTTACCCCAAGGCATCAATCTTGTTTAACGTATTTATGACAAGCCACAGCCACCACTCACAAATAGCCTTATATATGCTGATGACCTTGGCCTCACACCACAAAGAAAAGATTCTGAAACAGTCAAAAACTAACTTACTAATACCCTGAAAGATCTCTCCAGCTATTTCAAAGATAACCACCTAAAGCCTAACCCTGCCAAGACAAAAGTTTGTGCTTTCTACCTATGTAACCATGAAGCCAACAGGAAATTGAAAATTATCTAGGAAGGCCAAGAGTTCGAACGCTGTTCCCATCCTAAATATCTGAGCATCACCTTAGATCAAACACTAACATTTAGGAAACACTGTATGAACACCAAGCACAAAGTACCTGCATGTAATAACATCGGGACTGTGGCACAGTTGGTTGGGAGTCAGCTGCATTAAGATCACTACTGACCGAAAGGCCATGAGTTCAAAGCCAGCCCAGGTCAGAGTGAGCTTCTGACCAAAATTGTGTAGCTTGTTGTCAACGTATGCAGCCCAAAAGACAGTTGCATCTGTCAAGTAGGAAATTTAGGTACCACTTATATGGGGATGCTAATTTAACTGATTTATGAGGCCATAAAAATCTCCAGGAAGTATGCCAAGAATGAGGAAGTACTTCAGCAGTGTCACAAATGGATGATGAAACGACAGCTCCCCTGGTGGCCAGAAGCTGGAATATTAAATAGCCTCTGAGTGTCTGTCTATATATGTTGTGTTTACCCTGAAGAAGAGAAGGCTGATAGGAGATATGATAGCTATACATAAATATTAGGGCTGGGCGGTTTCGTTCGTTAATTTTGTATATCGTTTTTTTCCGTTAATTTCCCATATACGAAACGATATCAAACTTTTTTCCAAACCCGGAAGTGTATTTTCAAAATCGAAACAGCATGCGCCAAATATTTTTGTATTTCCGTCCATTTCGGAAATACGTAAGATGGCTAGATGCTTGCTGGGAGCTCCGGGAGCCAATCAGAAGAACCCACGGAGCTGATTGCCCTGTGGGTTCTCCTGATTGGGCCCGCAGTGCCTCCTGCTGAGGATTATTAGGCTGGCTCTCCTCTCTCTCCTCTCCTTAGCCAGTCAGAGCCTGAAAGAGGAGGAGGAGGAGGAGAGGGCGGGGAAGGCGCCGGCTGAGCAAGCGAGCGAGAGGGCGAGCAACCCTCAGCGGGAAGGCGGCCCCGTCCCTCCTTCCTCACCTTTGCGGTGGGTGTGCTTCGGAGGAGCCGGGCCCGACTCGGCGGCAGCGCTTGAGGGCCCGCCAGAGTGAGTGCCTGCCTTCCCTCCTTTCCCTTCCTCTTTTCTTTCTTCTCCTTTCCCTCCTCTTGGTGGAGAGAGAAAGAGAGAGAGAGAGAGAGCCCGCAGGACTCAGGAGGGTGGGACGGAGCTGGGAGCAGCGGGGAGGCTCAGTCTGTTTGCCCTGTGGCTCTTTTTGGCAAGCATTTTCTGCCAAATATTTTTTTTTATTATTAAAAAAATTAATAATTAAATTTAAAAAATATTGAAAAAATATTGAAAAAATTTCGTTGATGCTTTATGCTTTGCGCATGCGCAACCGCGGGCGCCATCTTTACAAAACGTTTTGTAAATATTAACGAAATTTCGTAAATACCAAACTTTTTTTATGGAAAATTTCGGATATATTTTTAAATACAAAACGCTGAGGCACCCTAAAAACGAAACGATATTAGAAACAAATTTTTCCGTTGTTACCCAGGCCTATAAATATGTGAGAGGAAGCCACAGGGAGGAGGGAGCAAGCTTGTTTTCTGCTTCCCTGGAGACTAGGACGCAATGGAACAATGGCTTCAAACTACAAGAGAGGAGATTCCATCTGAACATGAGGAAGAACTTCCTGACTGTGACAGCCGTTCAGCAGTGGAACTCTCTGCCCGGAGTGTGGTGGAGGCTCCTTCTTTGGAAGCTTTTAAACAGAGGCTGGATGGCCATCTGTCAGGGTGATTTGAATGCAATATTCCTGCTTCTTGGCAGAATGGGGTTGGACTGGATGGCCCAGGAGGTCTCTTCCAACTCTACGATTCTAGGATTCTATGTAGTAAATAAATAAATAAGAAATAAATTGAACAATGTATCGTCGAAGGCTTTCATGGCCAGAATCACTGGATTGTTGTAGGTTTATTCGGGCTATATGGCCATGGTCTAGAGGCATTCTCTCCTGACGTTTCACCTGCATCTATGGCAAGCTTCCTCAGAGTCACTATCTCCTGAGAGCCTGAGAGCATTTGACTCATTCCTGCTTCTGGAAAGGTGCGAGCAGTAGTGGGACTTAGCGAGTGGATACCTTATGCATGTGAAGATGGGCTTGGGTGATTTTTTCCACAGACCCCACACTCATCTTGGCATTTTGGGCTAGATGGTAAATGGTTATGTGGTGATTTGAATGCAATTTTCCTGCTTCTTGGCAGGGGGTTGGACTGGGTTTGGGTTAGGGTTAGGACCCATGAGTTCTTTTCCAACACTATGAGTTTATGGGTTGTTGTAAGTTTTTTTGGGCTATATGGCCATGGTCTAGAGGCATTCTCTCCTGACATTTCACCTGCATCTATGGCAAGCATCCTCATCTCACTACCTCTGAGGATGCTTGCCATAGATGCAGGCGAACCCTCAGGAGAGAATGCCTCTAGACCATGGCCATATAGCCCGAAAAAACCTACAGCAACCCAATAAATTGAACATTTTCAGTTCCATCCACAATTGGCTACTTTGAGATAAATACTTAAATAATTGCTTTTTCATACCACAACTCCCAGAATCCACCAGTTAGCATGGTCATACTGGTTTAGGGTTAAGGACGTTTTTCTCTTATGAACACTTGGTTTGAGATGGAGGGCAAATGGTGTTTTCCCCCTTAGACTCAAAATCACAGAGATAATTTATGGTTATGTGATGCTATGGACATCTCAAGGACATGGACTCCCAGGAAGCTAAATTACCTTTTCGCCCATCTTGAAGAGATTTCCAAATGCACCATCATTTTGTAATTTGGAATACTTACCCAGCACAATCCTCAACCCTTTATTGGTAAATAGAGAGCCTCAGTGATTAATTGTTGATTTATTGACCACATTCTATGCTGCTTATAAACCTAAAGGCCAAGGCAATGGGAAAACCAGCAAGGACTATTGTTTTTATACCAATCTTCCAAAGAATGGGCAGGATATTGACAAGCTGTAACTGACACAAAATCCATCGGTAATTCCCTGTGTACACATGACCTCAGCCTTCCAAGGTCTAAGGGGAAGGAAGCAAAGGTTGGGGTATTGATCAATACATCCACAGAGGTCACTATGGAATAGAAGGAAATGTTTCAATGGCATTCTCTCCCTCTTTCTCTCTCTCTGCTTCTGAAGAGCCAATACAATTGTTTGACCTTCCTTGGTACAACAGGGAAGGAGAAGACCACAACAGGAAACTGTCAACTTGATGCAATCCATCTTGGATCCACCAGGGAATGCTTCCGAAAGACACGTTTTGAACCCAAATCAATTAAAATCCACTCAAGTCATTTAAAGCTCTCATGCACCCACTCTGACTTTTCTGGAACTGGTGAACTTTCTTTTCAGAGCTGGGGAAATAGACATTTTAATATAGCTTCCAGAACTGCCCAGATAGACTTGCCATATCCCGAGCTAGCGAAGTGATTCTTGGAGTTGTAGCCCCAAAATAACTTATTCCCTAGATCATTCGTTTCCAAAGAAACTTATAGACAAAGGGATAATTTGGCGCAGCTGGCTGGGAGTCAGCTGCGTTAAGATCACTTGTGCACCAGCTGCGCCCGTTCCTTGGGAAGTCTGACTTGGCCACGGTGGTCCACGCTCTGGTTACATCCCGTATAGACTACTGCAACACTCTCTACGTGGGGTTGCCTTTGAAGACTGTTCGGAAGCTCCAAATGGTCCAACGGGCGGCAGCCAGGTTGCTAACAGGAGCGGCGTCCAGGGAGCATCCAACTCCTCTGTTGCGCCAGTTCCACTGGTTGCCAATTTGCTACCGAGCACAATTCAAAGTGCTGGCTTTAGCCTATAAAGCCCTAAATGGTTCTGGCCCTGCTTACCTGTCCGAACATATCTCTCCTTACGAACCCTCTAGGAATTTAAGATCTTCCAGGGAGGCCCTGCCATCTTCACAGGCTCGATTGGTGGGGACTGATGAAGGTTTGATGAAAATACATAATACACATATTGGGAAATATATTTGATGTAACCATATTTGAAATAGGAGTTCGAAAATATGTAAGAGAAATGTATGTATGCATGGCCATTTCACTTGACTTCTTAAAAGCTGCAAAATTAGAAACGCCAGCATCTAGGAAAGGAATGTCTTGAGGCCTGGCATTTCAAGAGGCCGATAAGGTGCGGTACCAGGCACCTTATTGTAGGCTTGAATAATGAAGTGTCCATTAAGAGGCTTCAGGAAGACCTTATCTTAGGATGGATGAAGACACTCTATCAGGTTCGGTAGACATTCTGGTGCTGGTGTTCATGAATAGCCACTCTTTAGATAGAACACTAATGAAGATTGACAAGGTGTTGAGTTTGAAAATATGCTATTGAAGTCAATGTAAAAGTAGAATTTTGTGACGCACATTGTGATGTCTATATGATGCATGCATAATTATTTCAAAAGGTATATAAACCAAGCCTTTCCTTTGTTCTGTACCCTTCTTTCCTGCCTTACCAGGAGGGTCCATATCTGGTTGGCGCCAACCGAGAATAAAGTGTTCTCAGGATCTCTCTTTTGTCTCTTTTCCTCAAACCTTCTCCCTGCCATTTCAGGATGAGGGATAGGGCCTTCTCAGCGGTGGCCCCTCGGTTGTGGAATGCCCTCTCCAGGGACATTAGATCAGCCCCCACCTTCTTAACGTTTCACAAAAAAGTTAAAACTTGGCTATATGAGCAGGCCTTCCAAATGCAGTCTCAGAACGGTTGGACAACATGACTGTACAATGACAGGTAATGAAATGCGGAGGACTTATGGTTTTTATTGTGTTACTGAGGTTAATTGTAATGAATTTTTACCTGTGTTAAATGTTTTTAATGTTTAAATTATTTTTGTACTGTTGTGGGCATTGAACTGTGCCGTTTAGTAAGCCGCCATGAGTTGCCCTCGGGCTGAGAATGGCAGTATAGAAGCGTAGTAAATAAAAAAAAATCACTAGTGACCATAAGGTCATGAGTTTGAAGCCAGCCTGCGTCGGAGTGAGCTTCAGACCAATTTGTGTAGCTTGCTGTCGACCTTTGCAGCCCAAAAGACAGTTGCATCTGTCAAGTAGGAAATTTAGGTACCGCTTATGCAGGGAGGCTAATTTACGATGCCATAAAAATCTCCAGCAAGCATGCAAAGAAGGAGGAAGTACTTCATAAGTGTCACAAATGGACGATGAAGCGACTGTTCCCCTGGTGGCCAGAATACCCTCATGAAAAAAAGCTGGAATGTTAAATAGCCTCTGTGTCTGTCTATATATGTTGTGTGTCTATGACATTGAATGTTTGCCATGTATACGTACATTGTAATCCGCCCTGAGTCTCCTGCAGGCTGAGAAGGGCAGAATATAAATACTGTAAATAATATAATATAGTATAATAAAATATAATATACTTTATTTATATTATGCTCTGTAATAATAATAATAATAATATTTATTTATGTTTCGCCACCATCTCTCCAAAGGGACTCAGAGCAGCTTTCAAGGTACTCCAAGGCACCCAAATAACATGCAACAGGTAAACGTGGTACAAAAGTATAAACGAAGTCACATAAAATTATAACAACAGCCCCTGTCAGCATATGTAGCATAAAATCAAAATAATACAATTTTAAAACCACAATAGGTAAAACTAACTGCCAACAATTCACAAGGTGCCAAGTGTCAGCTTTATACAGGCCCATTCAGCCTACTCAAGGTCAAAGTCTATCTGAATATCCATGTTTTCAGGTTGAAATGTAAAGAATGAAGGGTGGGAGCTAATCTAATCTCTTTTATCATTACTTACTGACATAAAGGGCTGGCTGGCTGTGGCTGGCTATCCCATTGCCTTGTTCATGGCAATCAGGCCAAAGTGAAAAGATTGGTTTTTAAGCAGTTTATGTTCTCTTGGCTTTGCAAAAGCTGTTTGTTGCTTTGGT
The DNA here is from genome assembly GCF_025583915.1 of Anolis sagrei ordinatus. Taxonomy (NCBI): domain Eukaryota; kingdom Metazoa; phylum Chordata; class Lepidosauria; order Squamata; family Anolidae; genus Anolis; species Anolis sagrei. The sequence continues at coordinate 5,589,688 of NW_026847882.1, forward strand.
GCTTTCTTTAGACACCTTTGTAGATTCAGTTTATTTTTTATTTCGTCGAAGACTGCTACAGACAGCTATAGTATTTTTGGGTCCTTCAGCCATTTTGGCTAATGAGCAGCCGGGCAGTGTGGGAAATGTAGTTTAACAGCAGAGCCTTTTGCAATCTCTACCATTGGGGGCCTGGCCTTCACAAACTACAACAATGGCTGTGCTTAGCCACGCCCACCTCATCCCTCCCTTGCATCGCCGGGGGAGGGAAAGCATGAGATTTTAAAACTTTTTAGGCTTTGCCAAAGTTGCTTAATGCTTGTGAAAATTAAAATAACCTTGGGAGACATCCAAACATTATGGAATATTTTTAAATAATAGTATTTCAATTTGGATTTGCCCCTCCCACCTTTCCTGCATGGTTCAAAACTGCTTCAAAAGTCAAAATTTGGAAGTTTTTTCCCGACTTTCAGGCCTTGCTGCTCATTAGCCAAAATGGCTGAAGGACCCAAAAATACTATAGCTGTCTGTAGCAGTCTTTGTCTGTCGCGTGCTGGGCCTGTAACAGCTGTCTTTTCTATAGGACGTATACTTTAAGCCCAGCGGGAAGCCAGGGCGCCTCAAAGAGAGGTTCTCAGGGATTTTTCTGAAGTGATGGTCTTTAGAGTCTTTAATGATACAACAAAGTCTTTATTATGGAACAAACAACAAATCTTCAATTGTTCAAACAACACTTCAAGGCTTTCTTAGTCTAGTCCTCAATGGACTGGTACCTGACTTTGATTAACTGTACTTTCTCTGTAGGAAAAAAACCCCTATTTAACCTCTCCCAGGCTGTTTACTATCTATGCCTCATCGGTGTGGGTCCTACTACCGATTCCAAATGCGTCTGGGTATTGAGTAGACCTACCAGCCGAGGCTTGTAGATATTTCAGCTGGAGTTCCGTGGATCTGTAATGCTGTCCTCCCTCCGAGAATTCTTTGAAACTTCAGGGCTGTTTCCCCTCTGATTGCTGTGAGGCTGAGAGGCTGTGAGCTCTCAGCCAGAGCCTTGGGACCTTTTCCCTGGAATTTCTGTTTCTGTTTCCCCAGATGTTATTGAGAAAGGAAGCTTTTCTATGGGACGAGCTGGTCTACATCCTATAGCTTAGCTACCTTGTGTGAGACTGCCCAAAAAATGGCTCCTTTCCCTCCCAGAGCCCTGAACAAGGGGCGGAACCAAAGCTTAATTATGATGGACAGGAGGCCTGCCCTATGACTGCAAACAGATAACAGAAAGAAAATAAAGTTGGAGCTCCTGGTACAGCCGTACCAGCACAATGGCTTGATAGCCATACCTCATCCCTCTTGCATCGCCGGGAAGGAAACATGAGATTTTAAAACTGTTTAGGCTTTACCAAAGTTGCTTAATGGTTGTGAAAATTAAAATAACCTTGGGAGACATCCAAATCATTATGGAATATTTTTAAATAATGGTATTTCAAATTTGGATCTGACCCCTCACCTTTCCTGCATGGTTCAAAACTGCTTCAAAAGTCAAAATTTGGAAGTTTTTTTCCGACTTTCAGGCTCTGCCTTGCTGCTCATTAGCCAAAATGGCTGAAGGACCCAAAAATACTATAGCTGTCTGTAGCAGTCTTTGTCTAAATATATAATAAACTAATTGAATCTACAAAGGTGTCTAAAGAAGAACAATTTTGCAGGGTATTTAGTAGGCTTGGGCGATCCAGTTCGTTAATTTCGTAATTCGTTATTGATTCGTATTTAAATTAGCTTACGATCCAATATCGAGCCATGCAGGAATAGTGTGAGGAGTAATTAAGAATCGAAACAATTTTTCCAATTTTCGTAATTATTTCGTAATTATTTCGTAATTAACCCAAAATTTCTCATTACTTTATTTTTCATACCCTCACTCTATGCCACAGCAATGCGTTGCCAGGTACAGCTAGTATATAATATAATATAATATACAATTATAATATAATATATTATATAATAATATTATAATAATATATTATATATTATATTTATATTATATTATTATAATACTATTATATTATAGTATTGTATATTATATTATATTATATTATTATATATTATATTACTATATTATTATTATATTATATTATAATTGTATATTATAATATATTATAATATATTATAATATAATAATATATAATATATAATATAATATATAATATAATATAATATACAACACCCCCTCGATGGACTGTCACCTTGTCGTGGTGAGGGGGCTTGCGCGTTCCAATGAACCTGTAGGCACAACAACTGGAGTCGTGCACTCCCAGGAGTGGCCGCGGGGGAGGTTCCAGACCAAGCACAGTCCGAAGACCCAAAGACCTCAACGGCGGAGCAGGCGGAGGATAACATGGCACATGTTACAACGGCTGCGAAGGCGGAAGAAGGCTGCAACAGACTGAGAAGCCACGGTCATTGTGTTAAACTACATCACCAGTGGAACCTCACTCTGTGAAGTCTGTGTGTTGATCAGTTGTGCACTGACCTCCACACATTAAAAAAACCCACGCACAGGCGTCTTCCAAAGAAAATAAAAAACAAACCAACAAAAGTCCCATGGCGATCAGCGAGTGGCGACGGGGGCAGGACTGTGAAATCTGGAAGCCCCTAGTCACAGACTGGCACATGGGCGGTGGGTACGGACTCAGTCATTCTACCTCAAGGTCCGAGGCAGTTGAGTAGTTCGGCAGCTGTATCCGTGACTGAGCAGCCCTTTTTAGGACCCACTCTGCTCACCCCACACGGGGAGGGGGCTAGAAAAGGTGCCCTAAACATAGTCTGCCTCACTTATCCCTGACTGGACTGCCGCGTCCAGTGGGGTCACCACCCTGCGGCCAAAAAAGGAAAATGAACTTCGGTACGTGGAACGTACGGACTCTGATGGACAACAGTGGCAGTGAACGCCCCGAACGCAGAACTGCCATCATTGCAAGGGAGCTGGGACGCTTCAACATCGACATAGCAGCCCTTCAGGAGACCCGGAGAGCAGGAGAGGGACAGCTGAAGGAAGAAAAAGGAGGCTACACCTTCTTCTGGAAGGGACTGCCCGAAAAAGACCAAAGAATGCACGGAGTTGGCTTTGCCATCAGGAATGATCTGGTGAAACATCTGTCCGAAGCACCCACTGGCATCAACGAACGACTCTCAACCCTCCGAATCGATCTTGCCAAAAACCAACGGGCAACCATCATAAGTGCCTATGCACCAACACTAGATGCTGACGAAGACATCAAGGAGAAATTCTACTGTCAGCTGGACACCGTCCTATCGGGGATACCTAAGGAGGACAAAATCATCCTCCTGGGGGACTTCAATGCAAGAGTCGGGCGAGACTTCGACCTGTGGCCAGGCACCATAGGAAAAGACGGGGTTGGAAACAGCAACTCGAATGGCATCCTGCTTCTCACCAAATGTGCGGAGCACAACCTTGTCATCACCAACACGCTCTTCTGCCAGAAAAACAAGCTCAAGACATCATGGAAGCACCCCCGGTCAAAGCATTGGCACCTCTTAGACTATGTAATCACACGTGCCAGAGACCGCCGTGACGTGCTCCTCACAAGAGCCATGACAGGTGCTGACAACTGCTGGACAGACCACAGGCTAATCCGATCCTCGATGGCTATCAAGATCGCTCCCAAGCGCAGACTCCAAGGAAGGAAGACAAGGCGCAAAATGAACACCCAAGCCCTTCAGGAGCCCTCCAGACGAGCCCATCTCCAAACAGCACTCAAGGACCATCTACCCACAGTACACCCCGAAAATGTTGAGGAACATTGGAACAAACTGAAGACCTCCATCATCCAAGCCTGCGAAGAAACTATTGGATACCAAGCCAAGAAACATCAAGACTGGTTTGATGAAAATGACATCGAGATCCAACAGCTAATTGACAAGAAAAGGAAAGCCTTCCAAACATGGCAGAGAGACATCAACTGTGCTGCTAAGAAAAAGATCTACGCCAGTGCAAAAGCTGAGGTCCAAAGAAGGACAAGAGAACTCAAGAACATCTGGTGGACAAAGAAGCTGAAGAAATCCAACACCTGGCAGATACCCATGATGCTCAGGGATTCTTCAAAGCCACAAAGGTCATCTATGGACCAAGAAACCATGGGATACAGCCTCTACGCTCATCAGATGGAACCAAACTCTTGAAGGACCAAAACTCAATTGCACTACGTTGGAAAGAACACTACCAAAGCCTCCTGAACCACAGCTCCAATGTGGCCGAAGAGGTCCTCTCACAAATCCCACAACAACAAACCAGGGATGAGCTTGCAGCACTGCCTAGTTTGGAAGAAGTCAGCAATGCCATCAGCCAACAGAAGAATAACAAAGCCAGTGGACCAGATGGGATCCCTGCTGAAATCTTTAAAGAGGGAGGACCTGAGCTGACACACCAACTCCACCAGCTCATAGAAAAAGTGTGGGTGACCGAGAAAATCCCAGCAGATTTCAAGGATGCCACCATCATCACCCTCTTCAAAAAAGGGAAAGAACAGACTGTGGAAACTATCGAGGTATCTCCCTTCTAACCTCCGCTGGGAAAATCCTCGCAAGAATCCTTGCAAACCGCCTTCTGCCCCTCTCAGAAGACACCCTCCCAGAATCCCAGAACGGCTTCCGCCCCTCCAGAGGAACCGTGGACATGATCTTCACTGCAAGACAGCTCCAAGAAAAATGCAGAGAACAAAACCAACCTCTGTACATGGCATTCATTGACCTTGCAAAGGCATTCGACACAGTGAATCGCAGCGCTCTGTGGACCATCCTCCAAAAAATTGGGTGCCCAAACAAATTTGTGAACATCCTGAGGCTCCTCCATGATGACATGATGGCAACAGTTTTGGACAACAATGGCTCCCAAAGTGACCCATTTAAGGTGGAATCAGGTGTCAAACAGGGATGTGTTATTGCCCCAACTTTATTCTCCATCTTCATTGCTATGATACTTCACCTTGTTGATGGGAAGCTTCCCACCGGAGTGGAAATCATCTATCGGACAGATGGCAAGCTATTCAACCTCAGCAGACTGAAAGCCAAAACCAAGGTTACAACAACATCTGTTATAGAACTCCAGTATGCTGATGACAACGTCGTCTGTGCGCATTCAGAAGAAGATCTACAAGCCACTCTAAACACCTTCGCAGAAGCATATGAGAAGCTCGGCCTGTCACTGAACATTGAGAAAACCAAGGTGCTGTTCCAGCAGTCACCAGCCAATCCCTCTCCAATGCCAGTAATACAGCTTAATGGTGTAACATTAGAAAATGTGGACCATTTCCGCTACCTTGGCAGCCACCTCTCCACCAAAGTCAACATCGACGCCGAAATACAACACCGCCTGAGCTCTGCAAGTGCAGCATTTTCCCGAATGAAGCAGAGAGTGTTTGAGGACCGGGACATCCGTAGGGATACCAAGGTGCTTGTCTATAAAGCTATTGTCCTCCCAACCCTGCTATATGCCTGTGAGACGTGGACTGTCTACAGACGTCACATGCAGCTCCTGGAACGTTTCCATCAGCGCTGCCTCCGGAAAATCCTGCAAATCTCCTGGGAAGACAAGCGGACAAACGTCAGTGTGCTGGAAGAAGCAAAGACCACCAGCATTGAAGCGATGGTCCTCCAACATCAACTCCGCTGGGCCGGCCACGTTGTCCGGATGCCTGACCACCGTCTCCCAAAGCAGTTGCTCTACTCCGAACTTAAGAACGGAAAACGGAACGTTGGTGGACAGGAAAAGAGATTTAAAGATGGGCTCAAAGCCAACCTTAAAAACTCTGGCATAGACACTGAGAACTGGGAAGCCCTGGCTCTTGAGCGCTCCAGCTGGAGGACAGCTGTGACCAGCAGTGCTGCAGAATTTGAGGAGGCACGAGTGGAGGGTGAAAGAGAGAAACGTGCCAGGAGGAAGGCGCGTCAAGCCAACCCCGACCGGGACCGCCTTCCACCTGGAAACCAATGCCCTCACTGCGGAAGAAGATGCAGAGCAAGAATAGGGCTCCACAGCCACATACGGACCCACAAGGAAATCCATAATGGAAGACCATCTTACTCGTCCAACGAGGGATCGCCTAAGTAAGTAAGTAAAATAATAAGGCAACAACTCATACAATACATTTATTATTTTACTGTAAAGGTAAAGGTAAAGGTAGTCCCCTGACATTAAGTCTAGTCATGTCTGACTCTGGGGTGTGGTGCTCATCTCCATTTCTAAGCTGAAGAGCCAGCGTTGTCCGTAGACACCTCCAAGGTCATGTGGCCGGCATGAATGCATGGAGCGCCGTTACCTTCCCGCCGGAGCAGTACCTATTGATCTACTCACATTTGCATGTTTTCGAACTGCTAGGTTGGCAGAAGCTAGGGCTGACAGCGGAAGCTCACGCCGCTCCCTGGAATCGAACCTGTGACCTTTCGATCAACACACTTTAACCCACTGCACCACCGGGGGCTCCTTTATAATAATATAATATATATAATATAATATAATAAATTATTATATATTATATTATATTATATTATATTATAATAATATATAATATAATAATATAATATATAATAATATAATATAATATACAATAATATAATATAATAATATTATAATATAATATATAGTAATATAATAATAATATAATAATAATATAATATAGTTGTTGTTAGTTTTATCACACCAACAGTCAACAACAGAGGGAGAGGGAAGCTTCAGAAGTTGCCCCGTCCCATTTGGAGGTTTTTTTTTAGCATATTGCGCAATCGCGTCCACCATTAATGAATCGTAATTTACGAAATTTCAGAAATTTCAAAATTTTGAAATCTTAAATTTTGGAAGTCCTCAGAATTTCGAAACGCTAGCGCACCCTAGAAACGAAACGAGTTTAGAACCAATTTTTTTCTTGATTGCCCAAGCCTAGTATTTAGAATTTTAGAATGCAGCAATCAAGAAGCTGCCTCAATTTCCCTCTTCATTCTAACCTTGGTAAACTATCCTCCAACTCTGGAGGGAGCTGGGACACCGCACTCCTCTCTTAAATGTGAGCAGGTTTTTAAAAACCTTCTGTCCTCAGCTGAGCCCTTCTGTCTGAATCATCTTGTGATCACCTGATCCTTGGGATGCTTCTGCAATTTGCTAAAAATTATCATGCCAGCATCAGGCGGGCCCTGTAGAACGGAGCAGAGGGAAAAACAGAGATGAAATATTAATGATACAGAGTGCATCCCAGGCAGAATATATATATATATATATATATATATATATATATATATATATATATATATATATATATATATATATATATATATATATATAATAAAAGAGATGTTCCAAGGCCGCGGGATC
>NW_026847882.1:5602188-5628102 GCF_025583915.1 Anolis sagrei ordinatus
GATCGACCCTCCAGGAATGACCTTCTCTCTCAGAGAATGTGTGTCAGATCAACTGAACACCATTTCTGAACGCCATCGTGAACTGCTGCCTCCTCTCAAGAAGCTGATCATCTTCAGCAAGAAGAATGGTAAGAATGCTTGATGAATGAATGGATGATGAATGAATGACTGAATGTTAGAGTATATGTGTAAATGTTAATGCAATATTCCCCTTTGTCTATGTAACCAATATAATTATTGTAAAACCTAGTACTGGAGTCTGTGTCTTTTTTTTCTCTGAAAGTGCCTAATGCAACCTGTCTCACTAAAAGCGGAATAAAAGAACCTATTTAATGTTTTTAAAAGTACTTATGACACAAGGAGAGAGAAGACCACCAAGTCCCACGTTACTCGGGATGTTTTAGAACTTTGCACGCACTGCAGCACAGGCCACAAATCACACCCTTAGAATCTTCGAGTTGGAAAGACACCACAAAGGCCATCTAGTCCAGTGGCTCTCAACCTTCCTCATGCCGCGACCCCTTAATACAGTCCCTCATGTTGTGGTGACCCCCAACCATCAAATTATTTTCGTTGCTACTTCATAACTGTCATTTTGCTACTGTTACGAATCATAATGTAAATATCTGCTCTGCAGGATGCATTTTCATTCACTGGACTAAACTTGGCACAAATACCCAATGCACCCAAATTTGACTACTGGCGGGGTTGGAGGGGTTGATTTTGTCAATTCGGAGTTGTAGTTGCAGGGATTTATAGTTAACCTACAATCAAATAGTAGGCTTGGGCAATCAAGAAAAAAATAGGTTCTAAACTCGTTTCGTTTCTAGGGTGCGCTAACGTTTCTAAATTCTGAGGACTTCCGAAATTTAAGATTTCAAAATTTCGAAATTTCCGAAATTTCGTAAATTACGAATCAATTCGTTAATGGCGGACGCGATTGCGCAATATGCTAAAAAAAACTCCAAATGGGACAGGGGGAATTTCTGAAGCTTCCCTCTCCCTTTGTTGTTGACTGTTGGTGTGATAAAACAAACAACAACTATATTATATTATATTATTATAATATTATTATATTATATTGTTGTATATTATATTATAATATTATTATTATATTATATTATAATTGTAGCCCCCGTGGCGCAGTGGGTTAAACCACTGAGCTGCTGAGCTTGTTCATCGAAAGGTCGCAGGTTCGATTCCGGGGAGCGGCGGGAGCTTCCGCTGTCAGCCCTAGCTTCGTGAGTAGATCAATAGGTACCGCTCCGGCGGGAAGGTAACGGCGCTCCATGCAGTCATGCCGGCCACATGACCTTGGAGGTGTCTACGGACAACGCTGGCTCTTCGGCTTAGAAATGGAGATGAGCACCACACCCCGGAGTCAGACATGACTGGACTTAATGTCAGGGGACTACCTTTACCTTTACCTTTACCTATATTGTTGTATATTATATTATAATATTATTATATTATATTATTATATTATATATTATAATTATTATAATATTATTATATTATATTATTGTATATTATATTATATTATATATATAATATAATATAATATTATATTATATTATATTATATTATATTATACAATTATAATATAATATAATAATATAGTAATAAAATATATAATATAATAATATAATATAATATATATTATATTATTATAATATTATTATAATATTATTATATTATATATTATATTATAGTATTGCATATTAGAGTGAGGCAAGAAGAAGCATGAGGAAAGAGGAGGGAAGCAGCAGAGCAAAGGGACCGGAAGTGGGGTAAATGCGAGATTGTAAAACTTGCACCAGACATACGAAAATAATTACGAAATAATTACGAAATAATTACAAAAATTGGAAAAATTGTTTCGATTCTTAATTACTCCTCACACTATTCCTGCATGGTTCGATATTGGATCGTAAGCTAATTTAAATATGAATTAATAACGAATTACGAAATTAACGAACTGGATTGTCCAAGCCTAATAAATATGTAATGATTAACAGAACTCAAAAACCACTGGACGAATTGACACCAAATTTGGACACAAGACACCCAACAACCCAAGGTATGTCCTTCACTAAAATGATTTTGTCATTTGTGAGTTGTAGTTGCTGGGAGTTATAGTTCACCAACAACCAAAGAGCGTTCTGAACCCCACCAACGATGGAATTGAACCAAACTTGGTACACAGTCCTCCCCAGACCAACAGAAAATACTGGAAGGGTTTGGTGGGCAGTGTCCTTTGGTTTTGGAGTTGTAGTTCACCTACATCCAAAGATTTACCATGACAAATAGTATAGGAAAACATTGGACATGTCCCTGCTCTCTGATATACACTCCGACACTTTTAAGTCCTAATTCTTCCCCTCAAAAACGGCCCATTCCCCATTCTTCTCTTTTAAGATACAATACAAAAGAGGCAATTTTCACATTGTGGACTCAAACAATGATGGATCCGGACTAAACTCTACACCAGTGTTTCTCAACCTGGGGGTTGGGACCCCTGTGGGGGTCGCAAGGGGGTATCAGGGGGGTCGCCAAAGAGCATCAGAAAACATAATATTTTTTGTTGGTCATGGGGGTCCTGTGTGGGAAGTTTGGTCCAATTCTATCGTTGGTGGGGTTCAGAATGTTATTTCATTGTGTGTGAACTATAAATCCAAGAAACTACAACTCCGAAATATGAAGGTCTATTTTCCCCAAACTCCTCCAGTGTTCACATATGGGCATATTGAGTATTCATGCCAAGTTTGGTCCAGATCCATCATGGTTTGAGTCCACGGTGCTCTCTGGATATAAGTGAACGGCAACTCCAAAAACTCAAGGTCAATGCCCACCAGACCCTCCCAGTTCTGTGTGCCAAGTTTGGTTCAATTCCATCATTTGGTTGTAGGTGAACTTTAAATCCCAACAACTACAACTCCTAAATGACAAAATCAATCCCCCCAACCCCACCAGTAATCAAATTTGGGCTTATTGGGCATTTTGTGGGGTCCTTATGTGGAGGCATTTGTGCCAAATTTGGTCCAAAGAATGAAAATATATCCTGCGTATCAGATATTTACATTATTTATTTATTTATTTACGTTATTTCTATCCCGCCCATTTCAGCCCGAAGGCAACAATTCATAACAGTTGCAAAATTATGGTTATGAAGTAGCAACGAAAATAATGTTATGGTTGGGGGTCACTACAACAGGAGGAACTGCACTAAGGGGTCACGGCAGGAGAAAGGTTGAGAATCACTGCTCTACACGAATATTTATTTATTTATTTATTTATTTATTTATTTATTTGGGGTTCTTTTACCCCGCCCTTCTCACCCCGAAGGGAACTCAGGGCGGCTTACAAAAGCAAAGGCACAATTTGATGCCTGCATCATAAAAACAATCAAACACAGAATTACATCAATACACAGTTAACAACAGATATACATTATAACCATAAAATCAATAAAATCAATAAAACCAAATACAAACCCAATTTCTCCTCTTACATGGTCAGCGTTCGCTACTCATAGATCTAGTTTTTACGTTCCACTTCATCAATCCTGCTGGTCTTACTCGCCTGGTTGTCTGATTTAATTGCCGGAGTGCCCAAAGGCCTGGTCCCATAACCAAGTCTTCACCCTTCTCCTAAAGGCGAGGAGGGATGATGATGCCCTGATTTCCCCCAGGAGTGAGTTCCACAGGTGAGGGGCCACCACTGAGAAAGCCCTGCTCCTCGTCCCCACCAGCCTCACTTGTGACAGTGGTGGGGTCGAGAGCAGGGCCTCCCCAGATGATCTCAAACTCCGAGGTGGGACGTAGAGGGAGATACGTTCGGACAGATACACTGGACCGGAACCGTACAGGGTTTTGTAGGTCAAAACCAGCACCTTGAATTGTGCTCGGAACTGAATCGGCAGCCAGTGGAGCTGGCACAGCAGGGGGGTGGTATGCTCCCTGTATGTCGCTCGGTGAGCAATCTGGCTGCCGCTCGCTGGACTAGTTGAAGTTTCCGAACAGTCTTCAAGGGCAACCTCACGTAGAGCACGTTGCAGTAGTCTATTCGGGATGTAACAAGAGCGTGGACCACCGTGGCCAGATCAGACTTCCCAAGGTACGGGCGCAACTGGTGCACAAGTTTTAATTGTGCAAAAGCTCTCCCGGCCACCGCTGAGACCTGGGGTTCCAGGCTCAGCAATGAGTCCAGGATCACTCCCAAGCTGCGAACCTGCGTCTTCAGGGGGAGTGTAACCCTGTCCAGCTCAGGCTGTAACCCTGTACCCTGTTCGGCCTTACGACTGACCAGTAGGACCAGTAGGAATACTCAAGATGCCCAAATGTGAACACTGGTGGAGTTTGGGGAAAATAGAATCTTGACATTCAGGAGTTGTAGTTGCTGGGATTTATAGTTCTCCTACAATCACAGAGCATTCTGAACCCCACCAATGACAGAATTGGGCCAAACCTCCCACACAGAACACCCATGTGGGCCACAGCAATGCGTGGCAGGGGACGGCTAGTAAAAAAATAAGAATGTTGGCAATTGCGTATATTATTCCACAAATTCACACAAGATATGATTTTCATTTCACAAATTGCTGTTGTTATAAATTACGCCCTGGCTTAATATTGCCTTCCCTTTTTATTGCATCCATTCGTTTATTTTATCCTTCCATTTCCTTTTTTATAGGCACGCACTTACATTCTCTCTCACAGAATCTATAGTTTAGTCACATGCAAACCGCAGCATGATTCATGAACGGTCTGTTTCGTAAAGCCACTTTCAGAATGATTTGCTTACTTTCAATTAACATATATTTAATTTTCCCCCGGACAAAGAAAATGAGGAAAATAGACAGGCAGGAAAATAAACACGCCTCAGATCTCTAACTTTGCATTTAATAATTACTAATGAAAGGTAGAGAGAATGCAAGACATTTACAAGCTCTGTTTCAATATGTGGAAGGGCATGGACCATTGCACGGGAAAGACTCAGCTGTGTACAAGAGAGCTCACAAAAGGCTAGAAAAGTGGTTCTCAACCTTCCTAATGCCGCAACCCCTTAATACAGTTCCTCATGTTGTGGTGACCCCCAACCATAACGTTATTATCATTGCTACTTCATAACTGTAATTTTGCTCATGTTATGAATTGTAATGTAAATATCTGATATGCAGGATTGTGCTGTTGCACGCTGGGCCTGTGCATAAGACTGTAGACAGGACATAAATTCTGTGTGCCCAACGGGACGCCGGGGCTGCCTCAGACTAAAGGCCCTTGGATTTCCTTAAAACGGAGTCTTTAGATTGCTTAAAGGTTCAACAAAGTTCTTTATTTATTTATTTTATTTCTATACCGCAGTTTCTATACAGGGTGTCTGCGCCCCACACCACTGGAGAAATTACACTGCTTAGCCGGTATTGCACCACCTGACATCGCCGGGAAGTAGCAGCCAATAGTGAAAGGACCAAGGCAGAGACATCTCCAGCTCATCCCCTGTTTGGGTATCAGCCAGCACGTCAACGACTTAAATCAAGAAATAGTTTTCTAAGATCTACAGAGACACTCGCCGGAACACCTCAGCAAGCGAGAGTCCAAAAGTGGCAGGCCAAACCCAGCACCTCAATCCATGGGTGATACCAGATGAGAGACTCCCCCCTGGGCACTCAGAAGACTGGGCGACTTGGAAGGCGCTGAACAGACTGCGCTCTGGCACCACAAGATGCAGAGCCAACCTCAAGAAATGGGGCTACAGGGTGGAATCCTCGGCATGCGAGTGCGGAGAAGAACAAACCACTGACCACCTGCTGCAATGCACCCTGAGCCCTGCCACATGCACAATGGAGGACCTTCTTGCGGCAACACCAGAGGCACTCCAAGTGGCCAGATACTGGTCAAAGGACATTTAACCAAATACCAAATTTGCAAAATCTCTGTTTTTTTTTCCTTTTTCTTTTTAATCTGTGTGTTTGTTTTGCTCTGTTAGAATTGTAATACAATGGTTGCTGATGACACGATAAATAAATCCGCAGTTTCTCAGCCCATAGGCGACTCAACGCGGTTAACAACAGGAGCAAAAATTCAATGCTAGCATCATACAAACCATTTAAAAACAATTAACACAATAATATACTAAGTAATTACACATCAGTAAACAACTCATTAGCATCTCATAACTAGAATCATGATCCAGCTCGTCATCCGTAGTTCCGTTTTCCTATATTCATTGCACTGCCTATCCAAACGCCTGTTCAAATAACCAGGTTTTCACTTTTCTCCGAAATACCATTAATGAGGGGGCTGATCTAAAGTCCGTAGGAAGGGTGTTCCACAGCCAAGGGCCACCACTGAGAAGGCCCTGTCCCTCGTCCCCACCAAACGTGCCTTGCAGGCGGGATCGAGAGCAGGGCCTCCCCAGAAGATCTTAAAGTCCTGGTGGGTTCGTAGGCGGAGATGTGTTCGGATAGGTAACTTGGGCCAGAACCGTTTAGGGCTTTATAGGCCAACGCCAGCACTTTGAATTGTGCCCGGTAGCAAATTGGTAGCCAGTGGAGCTGGCGCAACAGAGGAGTTGTATGCTCTTTATTAATGAAAACAAACAGGTACTTTAAGGCTTTCTTAATAGTCTATTGGCTCTCTCTCAATCTTGTCCACAGGGAACAGGCACTATCTTCATAACTGTAACTAATGGCGAAATCCTTAACTTCTAATCTAGGCAGTCTGTCTTTGCCTCTGTTGGCGTGGAGCCCCTGCACCCGGTACCAAATGCTTCTGGCTTCCGCGGGTGACCCTTACCAAGCAGAGCTTTGTAGACTTCCAGGGGAAAAAGGAGTTCAGGTTTCAGAGATGGCTGGCTGAAGTGCTGTGAGACCGGATTCCCTCAGCAAAGGATCTGTAAGGCTGTATAACCCCGGCCAAGCTGTGGGCTGTATATCTCCCTGGCCAAGCCGTAGAAGACGAAGCTTTCTACAGGAGCTCTTGGTATTATGTCCTGCATGGAAAGCTTCTCTGTGTGGACTGACCCAAAAAGGCTCCTATTCCCTCCAAAACCCAAAAGGGGGCGGGACCAGGGAACCTAACTATAATTGACAGGTGGCTTGCCCTATGACTGCAGCCAAAAGGAGCCACCTATCTGCAGAGTCCCTGAAACTTAGGACTACAACAAACATTCAATGCAAAGCAAACAAAATTGGAGCTCCTGGTACGGCTGTATCTGCACAAGGATGTATTTTCATTCACTGGACCAAATTTGGCACAAATAACCAATTTGGAATTGGGAGTTGTAGTTGCTGGGATTTATAGTTCACCTACAATCAAAGAGCATTCTGGACTCCACCAATGATGGAATTGAACCAAACTTGGCACACAGAATTCCAATGACCAACAAAAACTAATGGAAGGCTTTGGTGGGAATTGACCTTGAGTTTTGGAGTTGTAGTTCATCTACATCCAGAGAGTACTCTGGACTCAAACAATTATAGATCTCGACCAAACTTGGCACAAATACTCCATATGCCCAAATGTGAACACTGGTGGAGTTTGGGGGAAAATAGACCTTGACATTTGGGAGTTGAAATTGCTGGGATTTATACTTCACCTCCAATCAAAGAGCATTCTGAACTCCACCAACGATGGAATCGAATCGGTTTTGGCACATAGAACTCCCATGACCAACAGAAAATACTGGGTTTGGTGGGCATTGACCTTGACTGTATTGTTGAAGGCTTTCATGGCCGGAATCACTGGGTTGTTGTAGGGTTTTTTGGGCTATATGGCCATGGTCTAGAGGCATTCTAGACTATGGCCATATAACCCGAAAAAATCTAAACCAACCCATTGACCTTGACTTTTGGAGTTGTAGTTCACCTACATCCAGAGAATACTGTGGAATCAAACAGTGATAGATCTGGACCAACCTTGGCATGGATACTCAATATGCCCAAAAGTGAACATTGGTGGAGTCTGGGAAAAATAGATGATATTTTATCATTTCAATTATCAATGAAGATGATTATTTTAATAATTCACAAACTCATTACCAACTTTTATAACTGAAAGTCTAATATTTATTTACAGTATTTCTATACCATTTTTCTCACCCCTAGGGGGGACTCTAATGGGATAATTCATTGGACGCAGAATATTTGAGTCTGTTGAAGTTTGGGGAAAACAGACCTTGACATTTGGGAATTGTGGTTGCTGGGATTTATAGTTCACCTACAATCAAAGAGCATTCTGGACTCCACCAATGATGAAATTGAACCAAACTTGGCACACAGAACTACCATGACCAACAGAAAATACTGCAAGGTTTTGATGGGAATTGTCCTTGAATTTTGGAGTTGTAGTTCTTCTACATCCAGAGAGTACTCTGGACTCAAACAATTATAGATCTGGACCAAAAATGGCACAAATACTCCATATGCCCAAATGTGAACACTGGTTGAGTTTGGGGAAAATAGACATTGACATTTGGGAGTTATAGTTCACCTACAAAGAGCAACCAAAAAGCTTCCGAACAGTCTCCAAAGGCAACCCCACGTAGAGCGCATTGCAGTAGTCTATACAAGATGTAACCAGAGCGCAGACCATCATGGCCAATACAACATCCGAGGCACAAACAACATTTTTGCACAGTCCAAGTATGTACATATATATATCTGTATATTCATTCCATGCCACTGTTATCGGCACCATGAATGATGGCGACTAACTAACCCTTCACTTAAGCTCCAGGCAGGACATCAAGTTTTCAATGTCATTAACCATGATTAGAAGTGACACCTCTTTTATCAACCTCCATCCTCTCATAGTCACTTTATTAAAAAAGACCATTGTGCCAAGTTTCATAATGGAATTGGCAAAGAAAGCAAGCTAATTTATTGTGACTGGAGAAGCCAGTTGGAGGAGAGGTGTCGGAAATTGCTGTCTTCTCACTCTACCCAGTGCATTACCCTCCTCTTTGGGAGAGATGCATTCTGAGTACTGCATTCTGTTGCTGCAGGTTGAACATCCCTCATCTGGAATTTTGAAATCCAGATAATTTTGGGAGTGGCACCTTTGCTTTCGGATGGTTCAACATACACAGACTTTGTTTCATGCACAAAATCATTACAACTCTATGCACATAATAAAAGTGAAAATGTGTATGTGTGTATGTGGCGGGTGTCCACTTACATAGACAGCCTCCCACCTCCACAAACAGCTATAACCCACAGTGCTGAAGAGCCACGAAAAGCCCTCCCTCCAAAGACATATCACGTTACAGCGGGTACCACGAACATGTAGCCCAATCCCTGGCAATGTCCTCCCTAAACAACATACTGCCCACTACCCAAGGAATGCTTTCATTTGGGAACAATTTCATTCTAGATTTTTTTTATTTACTAGCTTGGGGACCCAGCGCTGCCCGGGTTATTAGAGAAAGTGGGTAACAAGGGTTCTGTATGCCTAGTTTGGTCTTTATTGGTCATTGGATGACAGTTGCATTGTTTTCAGGAAGTGAGTGAAGGTACTTGAAGTCCCATCATCCATGGTCCATCCTCCTACAAACTGTAGCAGGATGTAGAGTGAGTCATGAAGGCTCTGTGTGCCAAGTTTGGTCTTGATCAGTCATTGGATGAGAGTCGCAGTGGTTTCAGTAAGTGAGTAAAGGTACTACAAGTCTCATCATCCATGGTCCATCCCCCTTAGAACTGCATCAGGATGAGCACTCTGTGTGCCAAGTTTGGGCCTGGTCTGTGATTCGTAGGGGCTACAATGTTCTGTGGGAAGTGAATTGGGTAAAGGTACTGCAAATCCCATCATTCATGGCCCATCCTGCCCTAAACCGCACCAGGTTTAAAGTGGGCCATTGGGCCTCTGTATGCCAAGTTTGGTCCTGATCCTTCATTGGTGTGCGCCACAGTGCTCTAAGGAAATGAGTTAAACTACTGCAAGTCCCATCATACATGGGCCATCCTCGCTCAAACTGCACCAGAATGTAGAGTGGGTCTTGGGAGGGGGGTCTGTGTGCCAGGTTTGGTCTTGTTCTGTCATTGTTGGGGGCCACAAGGTGTTTTGGACTTCAACACCAACCATTCCTGACAGCTTTAGGCCCCTTTCCTATTCCCTTTGCTACCTCGGAATGTTGAGGTTGGCCAATCAGAGAACATATGCAGATTGTACCACAGTGGCAGCCAATCAGAATCTTAGAATGCTGTGGCTGGCCAATCAGAGACCTTATGTAAATTGTACCACAGTGGCAGCCAATCAGAACGCTGCCACATACACCTCCCGTCCTCCCTCCGCATGCAAACACTGACTTTTATTATATACATAGATTTACAACATTTATATACCTCCCTTTTCACCCTGAAGGGGACTCAGAGAGGCTTACAATACACACACACACACACACACACACACACACACACACACTATATTATATTATTAGCATAGTACAATATCAGTATTAAATATTACTATATTGTACTATACCATTATATTGTAATATTATTAGTAATATTACATGTAATATAAATATATAATTATAATATTATAATTAATAGTTTTATATTGTATTACATTATAATATTATAAACATTATATGTATATGCAATATATTATATTATATTATTTGCATAGTACAGAAGACAAAGTGGAACTGTCTCCTGGTCCCCTCTCTCTTCACTCCGGCCCAGAGAAGCAGTTGGTGCTTGGGGGAGGGGTCCCCAACTGATGACATATGCAGGAGACAAGATGGAACTGTCCCCTGGCCCCCTCTCTCTTCACTCTGGCCCAGAGCGGCAGTTGGTGCTGGGTGGAGGGGTCCCCAATTGATGGCATATGTAGGAGACAAGATGGAACTGTCCCTTGGCCCCCTCTCTCTTCACTCTGGCTCAGAGTGGCCGTTGGTGCTGGGTGGAGGGGTCCCCAATTGATGGCATATGCAGGAGACAAGATGGAACTGTCCCTTGGCCCCCTCTCTCTTCACTCTGGCTCAGAGTGGCCGTTGGTGCTGGGTGGAGGGGTCCCCAATTGATGGCATATGTAGGAGACAAGATGGAACTGTCCCCTGGTCCTCTCTCTCTTCACTCTGGCTCAGAGTGGCAGTTGGTGTTTGGGGGAGGGGTCCCTAACTGATGACATATGCAGGAGACAAGATGGAACTGTCTCCTGGTCCCCTCTCTCTTCACTCTGGCTAAGAGTGGCAGTTGGTGCTGGGGGGAAGGGTCCCAACTGATGACATATGCAGGAGACAAGATGGAACTGTCCCCTGGCCCCTCTCTCTTCACTCTGGCCCAGAGTGGCAGTTGGTGCTGGGGGGAGGGGTCCCTAACTGATGACATATGCAGGAGACAAGATGGAACTGTCCCCTAGTCCCCTCTCTCTTCACTCTGGCCCAGAGCGGCAGTTGGTGCTGGGGGAAGGGTCCCCAACTGATGACATATGCAGGAGACAAGGTGGAACTGTTCCCTGGCCCCCTCTCTCTTCACTCTGGCCCAGAGCGCAGTTGATGCTGGGGGGAGGGGTCTCCAACTGATGACATATGCAGGAGACAAGATGGAACTGTCCCCTGGTCCCCTCTCTCTTCACTCTGGCCCAGAGCAGAGAGTGGTTGGTGTTGGAGGGAGGGGTCCCCAACTGATGACATATGCAGGAGACAAGGTGGAACTGTTCCCTGGTACCCTCTCTCTTCACTCTGGCTAAGAGTGGTTGGTGTTGGAGGGAGGGGTCCCCAACTGAAGACATATGCAGGAGACACGGTGGAACTGTCCCCTGGTCCCCACTCTCTTCACTCTGGCTAAGAGTGGTTGGTGTTGGAGGGAGGGGTCCCCAACTGATGACATATGCAGGAGACAAGGTGGAACTGTCCCCTGGTACCCTCTCTCTTCACTCTGGCTAAGAGTGGTTGGTGTTGGAGGGAGGGGTCCCCAACTGATGACATATGCAGGAGACAAGGTGGAACTGTCCCCTGGTACCCTCTCTCTTCACTCTGGCTAAGAGTGGTTGGTGTTGGAGGGAGGGGTCCCCAACTGAAGACATATGCAGGAGACACGGTGGAACTGTCCCCTGGTCCCCACTCTCTTCACTCTGGCTCAGAGCAGCGGTTGGTGTTGGAGGGAGGGGTCCCCAACTGATGACATATGCAGGAGACAAATTGGAACTGGCCAGGGGACATTAAAAAATTACATGTTTTCTCCACCACAGAGACATCCTTGCTCTATCCATTGGTGTGGAATTTGTATGTTTTCCATGTTACCACATTAGATCAAGAATGAGGTTTTTTTCAGTGCATCAAACTCACTGAGTGCCTTAAGACTTCCTGGTAAAGCAGGAATGGGACTTACAAGCCTGCCAAATATTGGACTATAAACTATGTCCTAGCTAGAGTAGCCGACGGTCAAGAATGCGGCACAGTTCCCACTCCAGCCATATAGCAACAAGACCTTGCAGTAAAGTTTTGAGCCAATGATGAATTACTCATTTCTTACGCTCTGCCACAAATATATAACCTGATTACAGCCACTTGGAACAGAAAGCTGGCTGGAATTTGAAGTTAATGTATGCTCCTTGAGTCCTTAATGAGCAAGTTCTTGCCTCCAAAGAACACAGTGATTTGACTCCATAGTTTCTGTCTACATTTTTTTAAAGTCCCAACTCATTTAATCAGAGAGATTTGATTTGACCTTTGATTTTCTCTCAGTCCTGCACATGGAATGGATGTTCTACACTTAAGGGGCATCTACTGTTGAATTAATGCTGTTTGACATCACTTGGGTTGCCATAACTCAATGCTATGGAATTACAAGGCCTTGAGTCCTCACTGCCAAACGATTCAACTACACACTGGTTCTCAACCTTACTAATGCCGCAACCCCTTAATATAGTTCTTTGTGTTGTGGTGACCCCAAACCATGAAATTATTTTCATTGCTACTTCATGACTGTCATTTTGCTACTGTTATGAATAGTAATGTAAATATCTGATATGTAGGATGTATTTTCATTCATTGGACCAGGTTTGGCACAAATACCCAATATGCCCAAGTTTGAATACTGGTGGGGTTGGGGGGGGGGGTTGATTTTGTCACTTGGGAGTTGTAGTTGCTGGGATTTGTACTTAACCTACTGTCAAAGAGCACTCTGAACTCCACCAACAATGGAAATGAACTAAACTTGGCACACAGAACTCCCATGACCAACAGAAAATATTGGAAGGATTTGGTGTGCACTGACCTTGAGTTTTGGAGTTGTAGTTCATCTACATCCAGAAAGCACTGTGGAGTCAAACAATGATGGATCTAGACCAAACTTGGCACAAATACTCAATATGCCCAAATGTGAACACTGGTGGAGTTTGGGGAAAATAGAATCTTGACATTTGGGAGTTGTAATTACTGGGATTTATAGTTCACCTACAATCAAAGAACATTCTGAACTCCACCAACGATGGAACGGAACCAAACTTGGCACACAGAACTCCCATGAACAATAAAAAGGATTTGGTGGGCATTGAACTTGAGTTTGGAGTTGTAGTTCACCTACATCAAGAGAGCACTATGGACTCAGGCAATGATGGATCCGGACCAAATTTGGCACAGAACAGATACACAGTATGCCAAAATGTGAACACTGGTGGAGTTTGAGGAAAATAGAGGGTTTTGGAGTTGTAGTTCACCTACATCCAGAAAGCACTATGGACTCAGGCAATGATAGATCTGGACCAAACTTGGCACAAATACTCCATATGCCCAAATGTGAACACTGGTGGAGTTTGGCGAGACTAGACCTTGACATTTGGGAGTTGTAGTTGCTGGGAGTTATTGTTTACCTACAATCAAAGAGCATTGTGAACTCCACCAATGATAGAATTGGGCAAAACTTCCCACACAGAATCCCCATGACCAACAGAAAATACAGTGTTTTCTGATGGTCTTTGGTGACCCCTCTGATGCACCCTCGTGACCCTCCCCAGTGGTTCCAATCTCCAGGCTGAGAACGCTGTTGTAGAACTTTATTCTTTTCTTATTTCTTCCCCAAAATTTGCAGTTATAATCTGAATTATGGTTAAACTGTTGTGCTGGCAGGACTGAAGACCAAGAGGTTGCGGGTTCAAATCCAGGGAGAGTGCAGATGAACTCCCTCTGTCAGCTCCAGCTCCCCATGTGGGGACATGAAAGAAGCCTCCCACAAGGATGGTAAAACATCAAAACATTTGGGCGTCCCCTGGGCAACGTCCTTACAGATGGCCAATTCTCTCACACCAGAAGCAACTTGCAGTTTCTCAAGTTGCTCCTGACATGGAAAAAAATGGACAACACTCCAATATTTGCAGGCATAACATATTCTTCTTATTCCATTCCATTCCATTCCATTCCTTATTATTATTATTATTATTATTATTATTATTATTATTATTATTATTATGTGAATTATGCATAACACTCCAATTTTTCAGGCATAACATCTTCTTATTCCATTCCATTCCATTCCATTGTCATCTACACAGGGCCTCATCACACTAGAGAAAAAATCCACTTAAAATCTGGTTGCTGCCTCCTGCAGGATTCTGGAGTTTGTAGTTTAGGAGCCTTTAACAGCCTCACTAAACTACAAACCCCAGAATTCTGCAGCAGGCAGAAACTAGATTTTAAGTGGATTTTTTCCTCTACTTTGATGAAGTTAGCAGGAAAAAATGTATGCAGGATGAGAAGCAGGGCATTTGATGTCAGCATGGAAGACTTTTTTTCCAGCATGGCATATTCAGATCTGTTGCTGAGAGTCCCATAGATCTTGGAGTCCTCGTGGACAACAAGTTAAACATGAGTGAACAATGTGCTGTGGCGGCAAAAAAAGCCAATGGGATTTTGGCCTGCATCAATAGGAGCATAGTGTCTAGATCTAGGGAAGTCATGCTCCCCATGCTCTATTCTGCCATGGTTAGACGACACCTGGAATATTGTGTCCAATTCTGGGCACCATAATTGAAGAGAGATATTGACACGCTGGAATGTGTCCAGAGGAGGGCGACTCAAATGATCAAGGGTCTTGAGAACAAGCCCTATGAGGAGCGGCTTAAGGAGTTGGGCATGTTTAGCCCGAAGAAGAGAAGGCTGAGAGGAGATATGATAGCCATGTATAAATATGTGAGAGAAAGCCACAGGGAGGAGGGAGCAAGCTTGTTTTCTGCTTCCTTGGAGATTAGGACACGGAACAATGGCTTCAAACTACAAAGAAAGGAGATTCCATCTGAACATGAGGAAGAACTTCCTGACTGTGAGATCCGTTCAGCGGTGGAACTCTCTGCCCCGGAGTGTGGTGGAGGCTCCTTCTTTGGAAGCTTTTAGACAGAGGCTGGATGGCCATCTGTCAGGGGTGATTTGAATGCGATGTTCCTGCTTCTTGGCAGAATGGGGTTGGACTGGATGGCCCAGGAGGTCTCTTCCAACTCTTTGATTCTATGATTCTATGATCTGAAGGCCCTCATCCAAATGTTCCAAAAAGAGCTTCGAGGCTCTTTTTGGAACATTTGCATTCATATGAAGGGAGAGACAAAGTCATAACTGCAGTCTTTTGCTATTTTCCATTATGAATTGCTGATCTGATTACCGACCAGAGCCTTTGCCAAGTCTCACTGTCTGAAGCTTCATGCTGGGTGCCCTTCAGTAGTGATGACAACAGCTTTCACTTTTTTAATTATTGGGAATTTTATCGTTTCGGTAGGAATCAGAAGGTTTTGGCATTCCAGCCAAGCTTTTGCCGGATGAACTGTGATGTCTGGGGTTTATGAAAGTGAGTCACTTCCTTTTTATACGCACGCCCAATCCTATGTCCAGGGCCTTTGAGAACGCAGAACAATTAAGATGATTATTTTAATAATTCACAAACTCATTACCAACTTTTATAACTGGCAGAGTCTAATAGGATAATTCACTTGACGTAGAATATTTGAGTTTGTTTCCAGATGGAATAAAGGAAGTTATGAACAGCTCCTTTCCCCTGTTACAGAAAAAAGATTTAACAGCCAGCACTAATTTGTCAGAATGAAAAGAAGAAACCCTATTTGCAATGTAACCTTTTTTCTTTTCCAACAGAAAATACTGGAAGGGTTTGGTGGGCATTGACCTTGAGTTTAAGAGTTGTAGTTCACCTACATCTAGAGAGTACTGTGGACTCAAACAATGATAGATCTGGACCAAACTTGGCACAAATACTCAATATGCCCAAATGTGAACACTGGCGGAGTTTGGGGAGACTAGACCTTGACATTTGGGAGTTGTAGTTGCTGGGATTTATAGTTCACCTACAATCAAAGAGCATTCTGAACTCCATCTGGATGGAATTGAATTAAACTTCCCACACAGAACTCCCGTGACCAACAGAAAATACCAGAAGGGTTTGGTAGGCATTGACCTTGACTTTTGGAGTTGTTGTTCACCTACATGTAGAGAGCACTGTGGACTCAAACAATGATAGATCTGGACCAAACTTGGCACGGATACTCAAGATACCCAAATGTGAGCACTGGTGGAGTTGGGGGAAACTAGACCTTGACCTTTGGGAGTTGTAGTTGCTGGGATTTATAGTTCACTTACAATCAAAGAGCATTCTGAATTCCACCAATGATTGAATTGAACCAAACTCGGCACACAGAACTCCATGAACAGAAAATACTGGGAGGGTCTGGTGGACATTGACCTTGAGCTTTTGGAGTTGTAGTTCACCTACATCCAGAGAGCACTGTGGACTCAAACAATGATGGATCTGGACCAAACTTGGCACGAATACTCAATATGCCCAAATGTGAACACTGGTGGAGTTTGGGGAAAATAGACAATATTTTATCATTTTGATAGGATTCAGAAGGTTTTGGCATTTTAGCCAAGCTTTTGCCAGATGAAAGTTTATGAAAGTGGTTCACTTCCTTTTTATATGCATGCACAATCTTATGTCCAGGGCTTTTGAGAATGCAGAATGCAGAACAATCTGGTCGTGTCAGGAGCGACTTGAGAGACTGCAAGTCGCTTCTGGTGTGAGAGAATTGGCCGTCTGCAAGGACGTTGCCCAGGGGACGCCCGGATGATTTGAGTTTTTATCATCCTTGTGGGAGGCTTCTCTCATGTCCCCGCATGAGGAGCTGGCGCTGATAGAGGGAGCTCATCCGCCTCTCCCCAGATTCGAACCTGCGACCTGCGACCTTCAGTCCTGCCGGCACAGGGGTTTAACCCACTACGCCACTGGGGGCTCCTTGCAGAACAATTAAGATGATTATTTTAATAATTCACAAACTAATTACCAACTTTTATAACTGACAGAGTCTAATAGGATAATTCATTGGATGCAGAATATTTGAGTCTGTTGGAGTTAGGGGGAAAGAGACCTTGACATTTGGGAGTTGTAGCTGCTGGGATTTATAGTTCACCTACAAAGAGCATTCTGAACCCCACCAACGATAGTGGGCCAAACTTTCCAAATAGAACCTTCATGTCTTGAAGGGACTTGCTGGCACAAGCCTCCCTCCAACCTCACACGCTCTCCCACGCCTGCACATGCACACCACACTGCCATGTGCCAAGCACGCCTGCTCTCCCTTCCCTGTTTGGAGTCTCAGAAACAGCCCTCCCCTTGGCTGAGAGACCAGCCAGTCACAACGGAGGAGGGCTTTTGGTGGAAAGATTCTCCATATGTTTCCAAAATATGGAGAAGGACAGGCAGAGGGATCGTCAGCCTTCTCTGGCAAAGGGGTCCCTAAGATCATCAGAAATTTATGTTTTCGGATGGTCTTTGGTGACCCCTCTGAAATCCCCTTGCAACCCTCCCCAGGGGTCCCGACTCCCAGGCTGAGAAACGTTGTCCTAATGCAGTCCTTCCAAACCTGATGGAGACACCTGATTATCAGTAGAATGGCCCCTTATTCCTCTGCAGCAGATGCCTGTTTGTGTGTCTCTGTGTGTGTGTGGGTATTGTGGCAACAGTATCAAAATTCTATGTAGTGATTGTGAATACAAAACACAATCTGTAATTCACCCCTCAATCCATTCTGATGATGATGAGAGTGTGGCTGAATAATGTTCCCATCAGCCTCGGGAGAAGTTACTTAGTTTAGTACTTAATTAAGGAAAAGCTGATACGTGATCCCATCCTATCTTTTACTTTAATCGTGCTCAAAATAATTCTAAGATATAATTGACAGTGGCAGAGAAAAATGGAACTCGGGCCCTAATTTTAATTTTTCCTCTCCAATCGATTGCCTGGGCTTGTGAAGCCAGATGATATGGCATACGAGACCTCATTTGCCTTTGGCTGAAATGTGTCTTTGATGTATCACAACTGCAGTGATACCACTTTGGCCTTGGACTGAAAAGAAAGAAAACAGAAATTCTGGGCCGTGCTGGCATTGAGTTGAGAAACAATGAAATAGCAACTTTTGTGGCTGTTGTATCACAGATAAGTCTGAGAATGACTGTTCTGATGGAGACCATTTCGACCTCCCATAGCTCTGTGGTTTCTGCTCCCCTGCTTTGACCTCCTTCTAAAGCAGGTACAGGCAAACTTTGGCCCTCCAGGTGTTTTGGACTTCAACTCCCACAATTCCTAACAGCCACAGGCCAAAAGATCTCAGCCGGCATTTGGAAACAATAAACATTGACAAAATCACGATCTGTCAACTGCAAAAGGCCACCTGATTTGGATCTGTGCGCATCATTCGAAAATATACCACATAGTCCTAGACGCTTGGGAAGGGTTCAACTTGTGATTTTGTGATACGAAATTCAGCATATAAATCTCATTTGCTGTGACATACTGTGCTTTTGTGTCAGTAAAATAATAATAATAACAATAATAACAATAGTAATAATAATGATACATCACACAGTCCTAGACGCTTGGGAAGGGTTCGACTTGTGATTTTGTGATACGAAATCCAGCATATAAATCTCATTTGTACGGACCTTGGAAAACTATAACTCGGAAAGGAAGAGAAGGACCCAGAAAGCTATTAGTTAAAAATAAATTGTTCTGGCAAAGTAAAAATTTGGTGAACAAAAGGCAATGCTTTCCCTAACAAGGGTACTTTTGGCTCCTCCCACAAATTGTGGAAACGTTTCATTTTAAACCTGAGAGCAACAAATGCCATCACCCGGTGGCACAGTCGGTTAAACCCCTGTGCTGGCAGGACTGAAGACCAACAGGTTGCAGGTTCGAATCCGGGGAGAGGCGGATGAGCTCCCTCTATCAGCTCCAGCTCCTCATGCGGGGACATGAGAGAAGCCTCCCACAAGGATGATAAAAAACATCAAATCATCCAGGCATCCCCTGGGCAACGTCCTTGCAGACGGCCAATTCTCTCACACCAGAAGCGACTTGCAGTTTCTCAAGTCGCTCCTGACACGACATGAGAGAAGCCTCCCACAAGGATGATAAAAAAACATCAAATCATCCGGGCATGTCCTGGACAACGTCCTTGCAGACGGCCAATTCTCTCACACCAGAAGCGACTTGCAGTTTCTCAAGTCGCTCCTGACACGACCAAAAAAAAATTTACAAAAATGGCCAAACATATGGATCAGTACCAAAAATCCACTTCCCTAGCACCTTCTGAAATGTTTGAAAAGAATGCTGGCTCCCAAGTTTAAAATACTCAAAGAATGCTGTCTCCTAGACCTGAACAACAACAAACAAAACACTTAAACCCAACGTAATGTGACGAACACAGTGGCTTAGCACATTGTAAGTGTTGCACTCAGTGGAATTTAGTAAATGTGATGAAGTGGCAAAAGAACTTTGTGGAGAGGGTCTTTCAAAGTTTGCCTTTAGGCTTTTAGAGCCCTTTCCACCCAGTTTCCATATACATTTAGCCAGGGACAACTTTCCTGACATCTCTATTGATTTCCTGTGCTGATTACAATGCATTTTGATGCATGTGCTGGGTGGCATTTGTATGACTTATGCTCATGATCGGTGGAACTGCTTATCTTGTAAACGGGGCCCTTTCGACTTCAGCTCCGTCAGGCAAACAGGAAAGGAATTAAAGTGCTTTATCTCTAATTGAAATGGTTTAATCGGCTGTTTTAAATACATTCCTTTTGCACACTGGCAATTCACCGGTGAAAATAATCAGGAAGGGAAAGAGTAGATCGCATCCTTAAATGCCCCTTTTCTGAGCCAGAAGAGAGCTTTGAAAAAAGGGACGAGGTAGAGCCCCACCCATATCTCTGCAGTGTCTGCAGTAGGAATTTACAAGGCTACTGGGATGTCTAGGTCATGAACAAGCCGCTCTGACATCAGCATGCAGAAGTATGTTGCAGATGTATTTTTCCCCCTTAGCTGAGCCAGTTACTGTAAGGAAACAATTCCATTTGCCCCTCATGCAAGAGAATTGTGATGATAAACCTTTTCTGAAGAACACTGCATTGTTGTCCAAGGTGTCTCTCAAGTACAGTGTTTCTCAACCTTCCTAATGCTGTGACCCCTTAATCCAGTTCCTCATGTTGTGGTGACCCCCAACCATAACATTATTTTTGTTGCTACTTCAAACTGTCATTTTGCCACTGTTATGAATCGTCATGTAAATATCTGATATTCAGGATGGATTTTCATTCACTGGACCAAATTTGGCACAAATACCTGATACTCCCAAATTTGAATATTGGTGGGGTTGGGGGCAGAGGCAGCCCTAGGTAATTTTCAATGGTAAGCAAACAGTATTTTGCCCCCCCCCCCCCAACCAATCACTGATATATATATTTTCTGTTTGTCGTGGGAGTTCTGTGTGCCATATTTGGTTCAATTCCATCACTGGTGGAGTTCAGAATGCTCTTTGATTGTATTTATTTATTTATTTATTTGGGGTTCTTATACCCCGCCCTTCTCACCCCGAAGGGGACTCAGGGCGGCTTACAGGAGCAAGGCACGATTTAATGCCTGCGTCATAAACAATCATACACAAATTTGCATAAAATTACAACAATTCACAGATGACATGCATGCAATATAACCATAAAATCAATAAAATCATTAAAACCAAATACAAACCCAGTTTTTCCTCTTACATGGTCAGTGTTTGTTAACACCTAGATCTAGATTTTCGTTCCATTCAACCATCCTGCTGGTCTTACTTGCCTAATTGAGTGATTTAATTACCAGAGTGCCCAAAGGCCTGGTCCCATAACCAAGTTTTCACCCTCCTCCTGAAGGCGAGGAGGGATGATGATGCCCTAATCTCCCCCGGGAGTGAGTTCCACAGGTGGGGGGCCACCACTGAGAAAGCCCTGCTCCTCGTCCCCACCAGCCTCACTTGTGACAGTGGTGGGGTCGATAGCAGGGCCTCCCCAGATGATCTCAGACTCCGAGGTGGGACGTAGAGGGAGATACGTTCGGACAGATACACTGGACTGGAACCGTATAGGGTTTTGTAGGTCAAAACCAGCACCTTGAATTGTGCTCGGAACTGAATCGGCAGCCAGTGGAGCTGGCATAACAGGGGGGTGGTATGCTCCCTGTATGACGCTCCGGTTGAGCAATCTGGCTGCCGCTCGTTGGACTAGTTGAAGTTTCCGAACAGTCTTCAAAGGCAACCCCACGTAGAGTGCGTTGCAGTAATCTATCTGGGATGTAACAAGAGCGTGGACCACCGTGGCCAGATCCGACTTCCCAAGGTACGGGCGCAGCTGGCGCACAAGTTTTAATTGTGCAAAAGCTCTCCCGGCCACCGCCGAGACCTGGGGTTCCAGGCTCAGCGATGAGTCCAGGATCACTCCCAAGCTGCGAACCTGCGTCTTCAGGGGGAGTGTAACCCCGTCTAACACAGGCTGTAACCCTATACCCTGTTCGGCCTTCCGACTGACCAGTAGGACCTCTGTCTTGTCTGGATTCAATTTCAATTTGTTAGCTCTCATCCAGTCCGACACAGCAGCTAAGGTGGACAGCCTCCTTGGTGACAGGTGGGAAGGAGTGACAGATCTGGACATCATCTGCATAGAGATAACATCTCAGTCCAAAACTCTGAATGATCTCCCCCCAGAAGGCTGATCTAGAGAAGAATGCTCTTTGATTGTAGGTGAACTATACATCCCAGTAACTACAACTGCACATATGTCAAGGTCTATTTTCCCCCAAGATGCCTCAAGAGCGCCCCTGGGCAAAATCAACTATTCTGCGAATGCTTACTTTGTGTAATGGGTTGAGCCGTCCCTGGTTGGGGGGGGGGGGGATTGATTTTGTCATTTGGGAGTTGTAGTTGCTGGGATTTCTAGTTCACCTACACTCACATAGAATTCTGAACTCCACTAATTATGGAATTGAAACAAACTTGGCACAGAGAACTCCCATGACCAAGAGAAAATGCTGGAAGGGTTTAGTGGGCATTGATTCAAGCAAGCAAGTCTATTGCAATCTGCTGTTAGACACAGTTAAAAACTAGAGAAATTATTAATCATAAAACTATAGTAGTGTTTCTCAACCTGAGGGTTGGGACCCCCAGGGGGTTCGCAAGGGGGTTTTCAGAGGGGTTGCCAAATACCATTAGAAAACACATATTTCTGATGATCTTAGGAACTCTTTTGGCAGAGAAGGCTGAAGATCTCTCTGCCTGTCCGCTTTCTTTTTGATGTTGGTGATCTACTACTCCAAGAATTCAAAAACAGCCCCCCAGCCAGTATTCAGTGTTGACTATGTAGGTAGTGTGTCAAGTTCGGTGTAGATCCATTGTGGGCTGGGTTCAGAGTGCTCTTTGATTGTAGGTGAACTATAAATTCCAGCAACGACAACTCCCAAATGTCATGGTCTATTTTCCCCACACTCCACCAGTGTTCACATTGGGGCATACTGAATATTCATGCCAAGTTTGGTCCAGATCCATCGTTGTATGAGTCCACAGTGCTCGCTGGATGTAGGTGAACGACAACTCCAAAATTCAAGGTCAATGCCCACCAAACCCTTCCAGGATTTTCTCTTGGTTATGAGAGTTCTGTCTGTGTGCCAAATTTGGTCCAATTTCATCTTTGGTGGAGTTCGGAAAGCTCTTTGATTGTAGGTGAACTATAAATTCCAGCAACTACAACTCCCAAATGTCAAGGTCTATTTTCCCCACACTCCACCAGTTTTCACATTTTGGCATATTGAGTATTGATGCCAAGTTTGGTCCACATCCATTATTGTATGAGTCCACTGGATGTAGGTGAACTACAACTGGATGTAGGTGAACTACAACTCCAAAACTCAAGGTCAATGCCCACCAAACCCAGTTTTTTTCTCTTGGTTTGTGTGCCAAATTTGGTCCAATTCCATCTTTGGTGGAGTTCGGAAATTGTAGGTGAACTATAAATTCCAGTAACAGCAACTCCCAAGTGACAAGATCAATCCCCCCAACCCCACCAATATTCAAATTTGGTCCAGTGAATGAAAATACACCCTGCATATCAGATATTTACATTAAGATTCATAACAGTACCAAAATGACAATTATGAAGTAGCAATGAAAATCATGTTATGGTTGGGGGTCACCACAACATGAGGAACCATATTAAGGGGTCACAGCCTTAGGAAAGTTGAGAACCACTGCACTATAGGATTTAATTTTTTTTCCCATGGACTATTTGAGAAAGACAGTTAAAAACAATGTTAAACATAGAATATTTATATGGCAGAGATAAAAACCAAGCACAAAATGCTAATACCTTTAACACTATGACAGAATCCTGCACCAATACGCTATTTGTGTTATTCTTTTAGTCTTTGAACAATGCCATTAAGTCTCCTGAATGAATGAACTCATTTTGTCAATCCGAAACAGCCTCTTTTCAGAAATACAAATGAAGTGTTTCTGAAAATATAGGATTATCAGGATTAAAAACTATTTGGCAGACTCATCTCATGCATTCATCAGCCACTCATTCCTCTGTCAAATAACTAAAAGAACTAGTTAGTTCATTGGCTTCACCATGAAGTGTCTTCAATCCAACATCTCAGTGCAGTATAGAGATATGTTACGTATAGGTTATGCAATTCCCATGCAGAATAGCAACATTTCATAATACAAGACAATGACCAGCTGGCAAGGTGTAACACACAATACACAGTATAGTAGACTCAACCACAATGCACAACTTCAATGCAAAGTGTAGAGTACACAATCACAATATATAACCATAATGCAACATGTAGGGCATTAGTAGTTTGATGGAGGAAGGATCTTTAATCTAGATCCAGAGAAGTCATGCTCTCCATGCTCTATTTTGCTTTGGTTAGACCACACATGGAATACTGTGTCCAATTCTGGGCACCACAATTGAAGGGAGATGTTGACAAGCTGAAATGCGTCCAAAGGAGGCAACTAAAATGATCAAGGGTCTGGAGGACAAGCCCTATGAGGAGCAACTTAAAGAGCTAGGCATGTTTATCCTGAAGAAGAGAAGGCTGAGAGGAGACAGGATATTCATGTATAAATATTTGAGGGGTGTCATAGGGAGGAGGGAGCAAGCTTGTTTTCTGCTTCCCTGGAGACTAGGATGCAATGGAACAATGGCTTCAAACTACAAGAAAGGAGATTCCATCTGAACATGAGGAAGAACTTCCTGACTGTGAGAGCTGTTCAGCAGTGGAACTCTCTGCTCCAGAGTGTGGTGGAGGCTCCTTCTTTGGAGGCTTTGAAAAAGAGGCTGGATGGCCATCTGTCGGGGGCACTCTGAATGTGATTTTCCTGCTTCTTGGCAGAATGGGGTTGGACTGGATGGCCCACGAGGTCTCTTCCAACTCAATGATTCCATGATTCTGTGATTATACTGATGTGCGGATGAATAGCTTGAAGGCAGCAAAGGAGTTTGCACTTGTGAGTTTTAGGTCAATGCCAGGTTATTCCTCATTATGAAGAACTTTCTGGGCTTGACAGCAAAGAAAATTGCAACTCAGTACATTGCTAACTTCATCCTGACTGATGTATATCAGAAGATCACAAGTTACAATTCCATCTCAGCATCAAGGGGAGGCAGATGCTTTGGGAGAAACCGGCAGAGCTGAGGTACCTTCAGCATTATATGATCAAGTTGTGTATATATTGATATCTGTCTGTGCACATATACTTGTTCTTCAGTGAATGGCTCATGGTTGCCACAGGCAATTGGTTCAGGTCAACTAGACCTCCTGAAGGAGTACCTTAAATAACCCAGTCAAGCTGAAGGTTTCAATGGCCTTGTTCCATCTCATAGGAGCCTGATTTGCCTTACTTTATAGTTGCTTGAGGTTGCTTCCTCTTGCATTTTTTCCCAGGGCTGCTGCAGCTTTGAAAGAGTCCTAAAAGTTAATAGTATCAGAGTCTGCAGGCCTCTTTGCAACTATTGGCTTAGAGAGCAACTCTTTGAGTTTAGGGACCGCCTTTTCTCCCAGGGAAAGATCCCCATTTTAGATTATCCCCTGCCTTTTCAGTTTAGAGGAAAGACTTCAGACGTGCTGACGGCTAGGCAGTTAGCTCTGGAAAAACCATTGCAAAAACTACACTATAGATAAGTATTAAGCTAAACTGAGTAAGATATATTAAGCTACATTAAACATTATAGATAAACTGAGTAAGCTATATTGAGTTAATATAGATAGTATTTTGTTTATTGAGCTGTATTGAGATATTTTAGACAGATAAGCTTAGTTGAGAAGATTGAGTAATAAAGTTATAGAGAGAGAGTCATGACTGCTTTGTCTCCAGAACTAACCTTAAGTTATGAATAGGGAAAACCCTGTTTTTTTCTAAACCACAACAGCTTAAGGTTAGGGTGTAAAGATTCCAGGATCTTATCTGCCATCTGGAGAAAGGGTTGCCTCTGTAGCTATAGGAAAGAAAGAATATTTTTGTAGCTTCATCTATTGACTGTTTGGGTTGTTGTAGGTTTTTCCGGGCTATATGGCCATGTTCTGGAGGCAATTTTTCTCCTGACGTT
>NW_026847882.1:5628202-5718202 GCF_025583915.1 Anolis sagrei ordinatus
TGCTTTTCCTACAGTCCAGAGTGGTGGATTTAATCTTATGGTCTTGTTTCTTGAACTGGGATGCAACACTGCAGTTCACTCAGGCATAGAGAGAAGCACATCACAGTTTTATTTTTCATATCGTCTGGGCGGACGGCACAGGCCTATACAGTCATGTTCCTGCTTCTTGGCAGAGTGGGATTGGACTGGATGGCCCATGAGGTCTCTTCCAACTCTATGATTCTATGATCTGGAACAGTGGGATGACAAAGGACTAACTGGGACTATCCATGCTGAAGAGAGTCAGTAGAAGCCTTTTGTTTAAATATCTTGGGCATAAGGTCCTGCCTGATAAGTTCCCGTTCTGCAATGAGATCAATGCAGGGACCGGAGACAAGACTCTGGGTGTGTCTCGCTTGGCTCCTTCTTCAAGCAGAGGAGTCATTCTGCAGCAGAAGGGCACATCTGGGAGGTCTGCCAGAGCTGTTTCCAGGTACAGCCACCAATCAGGGAAGCCCTTCGGCAAGATGCTCGAGCTGCACGAATCGGGGAGTGAGATGTCAAACCTCCCAGGCAGACAGGCAGAGCCTTTTTTCTTAAGGTTAGTGCTGCTGTGTTATTTTTAAAACTGCAGCAGTCCTGGGGAGGGGGAGAGCAAGGCCTGCTTTAATTACTGCAGATGTGATAAATCAGGGCTTGTCTCGCTCCTGAGAGCCCAGACGGCCGGAACGGCACTTCCCTGAGTCACTGTGCCAAGAAAGGTGATTCATTTTCAGTGGAGGAACCAGCCTGCATTATCCAGGGAGTGGGCTTCAAAGTGTGAACCTCTTGGCCCAGAATCATCCTTTCTCACCCCAGACTCTTGGGATTGCCTTCTGCTCCTTGCCTCGTTGTTTTTAAATCTCAGTTGGAAACTTGTTTTCCAAAGCTTTTAGAATTTTGTTTAATGCTGTTTTGTAATCTTGTATTTTCTGATTATTAGCTAGTTTGAAAAATTGATTGAATTGGGTTGTTGTAGGTTTTTTCGGGCTATATGGCCATGTTCTAGAGGCATTCTCACCTGACGTTTCGCCTGCATCTATGGCAAGCATCCTCAGAGGTAGTGAGGATGCTTGCCATAGATGCAGGCGAAACGTCAGGAGAGAATGCCTCTAGAACATGGCCATATAGCCTGAAAAAAACCTACAATAACCCAGTGATTCCAGTCATGAAAGCCTTTGACAATACATTGATTGAATTGTTTTCCTCTACAGTTCCATTTTGGCGGGAAGCCTTAGCATTGAACGGTTGTGTTGTTAAAGTGCCAAGTATGGAACCCTGTGCAGACGGTTGGTCAATGAGACTTAAGCGACATGCAGTCATTGAATTCTTGTTCACATATTTGGCATATTGAGCATTCGTACCAAGTCTGTCCAGATACATCATTGGTTGAGTCTACAGTGCTTCCTGGATGTAGGTGAACTACAACTCCAAAATTCAAGGTCAGTGTCCTTGAGTTTGGGAGTTGTAGTTTACCTACCTCCAGAGAGCACTATGGACTCAAACAATGATGGATCTGGACCAAACTTGGCACGGATACTCAATATACTCAAATGTGAACACTGGTGGAATTTGGGGAAAATAGATATTGAC
This sequence comes from Anolis sagrei ordinatus, assembly GCF_025583915.1. NCBI lineage: Eukaryota > Metazoa > Chordata > Lepidosauria > Squamata > Anolidae > Anolis > Anolis sagrei. The sequence continues at coordinate 5,629,814 of NW_026847882.1, forward strand.
ATTTGGGGGTTGTGTTTGCTGGGATTTATGGTTCATCTGCAGTCAAAGAGCATTCTGAACCCCACCAACGATGGAATTGAACCAAACTTGGCACACAAAACTCTTATGACCAACAGAAAATACTGGAAGAGTTTTGGAGTTGTAGTTCACCTATATACAGACAGCACTGTGGACTCAAACAATGATTAATCTGGACCAAACTTGGCATGAATACTCAATATGCCCAAATGTGAACATTGGCAGAGTTTGGAGAAAATAGTCCTTGACCTTTTGGAGTTGTAGTTGCTGGGATTTATACCTCATCCAGTCCAATCCCATCTGCTATGCAGGAATATGCCATCAAAGAACTCCTGGCATAAGACCATCCAGCTTCCGCTTAAAAACCGCACTCCAAGATAATGTGCTCCGCTGTCAAACAGCTCTTATCAAATTCGACAGTGTAGGCATGACATTAGGCATATGGCTAGAAGAAACCCCAGCACTCTGGACAGCTGCTAAACCATTTTCTTATTTCATTATGAAATGTTCACGCTGGGCATAAGCAAATCACCTTGCAATGCCGCCAGTCCACTAGCTGCTCAAATTGCCAGAGCATTGAAAACTTAGAGCAGTTTGCTGGGTTTATCCCAAGGAGGCGGAAACAAAGAACCCTGCTCACAACTTCACTACAGCCTGCTCAGCGTTTGAATCATTACCATGCCTGGACTCAGAAGTGAGACAATATTTTAAATATGTGTTTCTTTATTGAGATGGTAGAAATAAGAGGGCTATCTTGTTCTCAAGACAGACAAGATGACTGGGAATGTAATGCTGACTATACGAGGGGCATTCAGTAAAGATTTCCGCCCTGAGTCACCTTCGGGCTGAAATGGGTGGGATAGAAATAATGTAAATAAATAAATAAATAAATAAATTTCCCCGACCCACTTCCTGTGGACTGAGAGCAATGAAACTTGGCCCAATTCTGAGTCCTTCTCTCCATGGGTGCCACCTCGAGACACACACTTCTCCCATCTTTTAAAGCAACCGTAAACACATTGCTTGTAGATGTCGGTTCCGGCCCAGTGTATCTGTCCGAACGGATCTCCCGCTACGTCCCACCTCAGAATTTGAGATCACGACCCCGCCCCTATCACAAGTGAGTTGGCGGGGACGAGGAGCAGGGCCTTCTCGGTGGTGGCCCCCCACCTGTGGAACTCCCTCCCCGGGGAAATTAGATCAGCGACATCCCTCCTTTCCTTCAGGAAAAAATTGAAAACATGGATTTGGGACCAGGCATTCGGACAACCTGGCAGATGAAAAAGGACGTGGCGATAGAATGGAATTGACATACGGAATGGAATTAAGGAACTCTGGACAACGCACGCTGAGTTTGTGATTAGTTTTTAATGATTGTGTTATTGTTAACTGTTTAATTGTGATAAATGCTGATTGTTGTTTTATATGTATATGTACTCTATGTAGGCATTGAATAGTGCCTTTTTTGTAAGCCGCCCTGAGTCCCCCCTCGGGAGTTGAGAAGGGCGGAGTAAAAGTAACTGTAATAAATAAATAAATAAGTTGACAGGTTGCTCCAAAAGGCACGTTGTGACTTTGGAAATCAAGAGTCTCGTCACCTAAAAAATGGTTGCCCTTCAAAAATAACTGTCGCTGCTATCAAACTGGGGTTGGTTCCAAACAGAAGTTGCACCCCGTCGCCCAAGGAGGAAAAACCCAACAGAAAGCAAACTGTCTTTAGCAAAGAAAATATTTATGTAAAAGTATTCACAAACAAAACAGAGTCCTTGGAATATCCACACAAAAGCTTATAAACACAAAGTCTTTATCTTCACAGTCTTGTTCTTCAGACGTTGCAGCAAATAATACAACTCCAGCAATTCCAAACCTCTTTCCAGCTTCTTTCCAGTCTCTTTCCAGCCTTCCAGCCAACCTCTCTCCAGCCTCCAACCTCTACTCCAACCTCAAACATCCAACCAACATCAAAGTAATACAATGTGCTTAGTCTCTATCTAGCTGTACCCTGCCACGCGTTGCTGTGGCCTATAGTAAATCTTTTCAAAGTAGAGGTAGATATCTGGAGTATTATGAAAGAGAGGTACCTACTAGGCCTGGGTAACAACGGAAAAATTTGTTTCTAATATCGTTTCGTTTTTAGGGTGCCTCAGCGTTTTGTATTTAAAAATATATCCAAAATTTTCCATAAAAAAAAGTTTGGTATTTACGAAATTTCGTTAATATTTACAAAACGTTTTGTAAAGATGGCGCCCGCGGTTGCGCATGCGCAAAGCATCAATGAAATTTTTTTTCAATGTTTTTTCAATATTTTTTAATTTAATTATTAATTTTTTTAATAATAAAAAAAAATATTTGGCAGAAAATGCTTGCCAAAAAGAGCCACAGGGCAAACAGACTGAGCCTCCCCGCTGCTCCCAGCTCCGTCCCACCCTCCTGAGTCCTGCGGGCTCTCTCTCTCTCTCTCTCTTTCTCTCTCCACCAAGAGGAGGGAAAGGAGAAGAAAGAAAAGAGGAAGGGAAAGGAGGGAAGGCAGGCACTCACTCTGGCGGGCCCTCAAGCGCTGCCGCCGAGTCGGGCCTGGCTCCTCCGAAGCACACCCACCGCAAAGGTGAGGAAGGAGGGACGGGGCCGCCTTCCCGCTGAGGGTCGCTCGCCCTCTCGCTCGCTTACTCAGCCGGCGCCTTCCCCGCCCTCTCCTCCTCCTCCTCCTCTTTCAGGCTCTGACTGGCTAAGGAGAGGAGAGAGAGGAGAGCTCCCAGCAAGCATCTTACGTATTTCCAAAATGGACGGAAATACAAAAATATTTGGCGCATGCTGTTTCGATTTTGAAAATACACTTCCGGGTTTGGAAAAAAGTTTGATATCGTTTCGTATATGGGAAATTAACGGAAAAAAAACGATATACAAAATTAACGAACGAAACCGCCCAGCCCTAGTACCTACCTATTCCTTCCCCCCTTTTCTCCCCCTTTCTCTCCTTTCTTCCTTCTCTACCTCTTTCTTTCTTTCTTTCTTTCTTTCTTTCTTTCTTTCTTTCTTTCTTTCCTTCTTCCCTCTTGGTTTCATCCTTCTCTCTTTCCTTCATTCCCTCCCCCTTTCTTCCTTTGCCTTCCTTTTCCCTCCATGTTTCCTTCCTTCTTTCATTTTTTATTTCCTTTTCTCCTTCCTTCTTTACCTCTTTCCTGCCTTTCCTTCCTTTTATTTTTCTTTCCTTTCTACTTTCTCTTCTTCCTTCCTTCGGTACCTCTTTCTTTCCTGCCTTCCCTCCTTCCTTTCTTCCTTCCCATTGCTTACCAAACCCTTCTCGTCTTGGGAGTCCTACCTCCCCTTTCCCTGCCACGCGTTGCTGTGGCCCACCTTACCTCCCTCTTTCTCTCCTTCTTTCCCTCATTCCCTTTTCTTCTTTCCTTCTCTCCTTCCTTCCTTCTCTTCCTGTTTCCTTCTTCCTTTTTTCTTTTCCTTCCCTTTCTGTTTCTTTCTTCTCTGCCTCTTTCCTTTCTTCCTCCCTTTGGTTTTTGTTTCCATTCTTCCTTTTTTCTGTCCTTCCTTCCCCCCTCTTTCTCTTTCATTCTCTTCTTCCTTCGCTCCTCTTTCCTTCCTTTTCTTTCCTTATCTCCTTCCTTCTTTCTCTACCCATTTCTTTCCATCTCTCTTCATTTCCTCTTTCTCTCTTTTCTTCCTTCTCTACCTCTTTCCTTCTTTCCTTCACTCTTTGCTTCCATGTTTCCTTCTCTGTTTCCTTCCTTCCTTCGATGTTTTTCCTCTTCCTTGATTGGGCCCGCCGCGGGGAAGGAAGGGGGCGTGTCTTACCGGAGGGGGGTGGGAGGAGGGTAGGATTGAGTGAGGGAGGGAAGGGGTGGGGGAAGAAGGAAGGGGGCGTGTCTTACCAGAGGGGGGTGGGAGGAGGAGGATTGAGTGAGGGAGGGAAGGGGTGGGGGGCGAAGGAAGCGTGTGTCTTACTGGAGGGCTGGGCTGGGTTAGATGAAGGAGGGGGAGGAGGGATGGTTTTGACAGGGCGGGAAGCAGCGTGGCGGGAAGTTGGGGGCGTGGCTTGCACGGAGGGAGCGTTGGCCAGCAGGCCATGTGCGCGCGCCAGGGAAGTTGCGGCTGGGTGCCATTGCGCATGCTCAGTTGTTTTGTCGTTTTGTAAGTGTGTTGTTGTGTTGTTTTTTACTTTGATTCGATTTGTTTGTACCTTGTGGGTTGTGGTAGGTGCATGGGAATTTTGGTTAATTTTCGTGGGGGGTTTTTGAGTTTTGCTGTCCCGTTCGACGCCACTTTCAGATTTATATATATAGATTAGTAGTACCTAAGCTTCCACAGGTGGCTTGATTGTTGCTGGCCATACAATGATTGGACATGATTCTTACAATCACTTACCCATTTTTCACTTAAGAAATGACATAAACAATATAAAACTCTGACAACAATAACTTCATTCTTGGAAAGAGGTGGAAGTCTGATGGTGCAAGGTCGGGTGAATCAGGGGGATGTGCTAGCATTTCCAAGCCACAGGAGCATGCTTCTATTTGGGCAACATGTGAGCTGTGAACCGGGGCACTGTCTTGCAGAAGCTGCACACCTTTGGTGAGCATGCCACGTTGTCTCTTGATTTTGATGGCCTCCCGCAATTTCCGCAGCAGTGAAGCATAGTATGCCCAGTGATCATGGTACCCTTTACTAGGAAATCCATCAATACTACTCTGTGCTGGTCCCAAAATACTGTGAGCATGACCTTGCCTTGAAGGCGGTGAGTCAGGATTCTTCCATTGCATCGACTGGACTTGAGACTCAGGATCAGAGTGATGGATCCAGCTTTCTTCCTGTGTGATCAGCCTATTGAAAAAGTCCTCCTGGTTTCCATGGCACATCATTGTCAAGAGAGCCTGAGAGCATCCAACTTGTTCCTGCTTCTGGAAAGTTGTGAGCAGTAGTGGGACTTAGCGAGTGGATACCTTATGCATGTGAAGATTGGCTTGGGTGATTTTTTCCACAGACTCCATACTCATCTTGGCATTTTGGGCTAGGTGGTAAATGGTTACGTGGTGATTTGAATGCAATTTTCCTGCTTCTTGGCAGGGGGTTGGACTTGGTTATGGTTAGGGCCCATGAGTTCTTTTCCAACACTATGAGTTTATGGGTTTTTGTAACTTTTTTCAGGCTATATGGCCATGGTCTAGAGGCATTCTCTCCTGACGTTTCGCCTGCATCTATGGCAAGCATCCTCAGAGGTAGTGAGGTGAGGATGCTTGCCATAGATGCAGGCAAAACGTCAGGAAAGAATGCCTCTAGACCATGGCCATATAGCCCGAAAAAACCTACAACAACCCAGTGATTCCAGCCATGAAAGCCTTCGACAATACTATGAGTTTATGATTTTCCAAAATGTTGCTTGTTGTCTATGTTTTGGTTTCATTTTGATGTAATACGTTGTTCGGGCTTGGCCCCATATAAGCCGTTCCGAGTCCCTATCAGGGAGATGGTGGCGGGGTATAAATAAAGATTATTATTATTATTATTATTATTATTATTATTATTATTATAAATTGTGACCTCCACTTGCTGGATGGTGTGTTCATCAATAGCGGAGTGGGGTCGCCCTGGAATTGGAGCTGTTTGCACCAAAGTCCGACCACATTGGAATTGATGATGCCAGTTCTTGATTCCATCCTATGATGGGGAATCATCACCATAAACCTCTTTCATCTCATCAAACATCTCCTTTGGTGTGCGGCATTTCAAGAAAAGGAACTTGAGGAGTGCTCTGTCTTCCACTGGGTCCATTCTCAAACCTCACTCCACTTCAGCATCTATAAAATCAAGACCATTATCAGTTCTGAGTTGTAAATTGGCAAGTAAATTGGCTAAATGGACGAACCCAGAGGGTGATTCTCACCAATGCTTCCTCTTCATCCTGGAAAGAAGTGACAAGCGGAGTGCCGCAGGGTTCCGTCCTGGGCCCGGTCCTGCTCAGGATCTTTATTAATGACTTAGATGAAGGGTTAGAAGGCAGGATCATCAAGTTTGCAGATGACACCGAATTGGGAGGGAGAGCCAATACTCCAGATGACAGGAGCAGGATTCAAAACGATCTTGACAGATTAGAGAGATGGGCCAAAACTAACAAAATGAAGTTCAACAGTGACAAATGCAAGATACTCCACTTTGGCAGGAAAAACGAAATGCAAAGATACAGAATGGGGGACGAGCCTGGCTCGAGAGCAGTACGTGTGAAAAAGATCTTGGAGTCCTCGTGGACAACAAGTTAAACATGAGCCAACAATGTGATGTGGCGGCAAAAAAATGCCAATGGGATTTTGGCCTGCATCAATAGGAGCATAGTGTCTAGATCTAGGGAAGTAATGCTACCCCTCTATTCTGCTTTGGTTAGACCACACCTGGAATATTGTGTCCAATTCTGGGCACCACAATTCAAGAGAGATATGGACAAGCTGGAATGTGTCCAGAGGAGAGCGACTAAAATGATAAAGGGTCTGGAGAACAAGCCCTATGAGGAGCGGCTTAAGGAGCTGGGCATGTTTAGCCTGAAGAAGAGAAGGCTGAGAGGGGATATGATAGCCATATATAAATATGTGAGAGGAAGCCACAGGGAGGAGGGAGCAAGCTTGTTTTCTGCTTCCTTGGAGATTAGGATGCAATGGAGCAATGGCTTCAAACTACAAGAGAGGAGATTCCATCTGAACATGAGGAAGAACTTCCTGACTGTGAGAGCCGTTCAGCAGTGGAACTCTCTGCCCCGGAGTGTGGTGGAGGCTCCTTCTTTGGAAGCTTTTAAACAGAGGCTGGATGGCCATCTGTCGGGGTGCTTTGAATATGATTTTCCTGCTTCTTGGCAGGGGGGGTTGGACTGGATGGCCCATGAGGTCTCTTCCAACTCTTTGATTCTATGATTCTATAAGTATCCTATAGAGACTGATATCATTATGCATGCACAGTTTCAGCATCCTGTGATAAATAGAAATGGGTCAGGGGAAATCTTTAATGAACACCCCTCATAGCATTGCAGAGAACATATCATATTTTCTGTTCAGAAAAAAAGTTGCCTTTGCACAAAGCAATTATGTGCAAATTAAATAAAGTGTGGGGTTTATTGCATTTGCACATAGTTGCTTTGTGCTGGTTACAAGAAACTAAAAAGTTTTTCTTTCAAAAAGAGCATTAAGTTCCATTGCATTGATTTACCATCTCTTGGCTGCAGATTAATCTGTAAGCAGTATCTGTAAAGATCTCAAGTATGTCACCTGGTAATGTGACAAGCAGCGAGGGGTGGATTATTATTACTGATTCCTGTGGGATAATTCCTTTCACGCAGAAGATTTGAGTCTGTTTCCAGCTGGAATAAAAGGAAGTTAAGAACGGCTCCTTCCCTTGTGTTATATAAAAAAGATTTAACAGCCAGCACCAATTCGTCAGAATGAAAAGAAGAAGCCCTATTTGCAGTGTAACCTTTTTTTGTTGCAAGGAGTGGAATAGTCTTAAAATCTGAGAAGCTTCATGAAGGGGAAAGCAGTCTTGGGTCTAAATAGGGGTCTTAATCCTGCCTTTGTTTCATCTACACAATCACCTTCCTGCTTTACTTTAGCTCACTAAATAGTCTTGTGTTTGTACTTCAAGTGGGTCTTCATACCCTGATTTGACATTTTCTGCTGTCCTGCTTTTTCAGCTGCATTTCGTATCTGTCCCAGTTTCTCTCTCCTCCTCCTATTTCATCCTTTGTCCTGAGTTTATTTTAGTTTCTACGGAGCCCCCCCCCCCCCCCCCCCCGGTGGCGCACTGGGTTCAACCCCTGTGCTGGCAGGACTGAAGACCGACAGGTAGCAGGTTTGAATCCGGAGAGAGGCAGATGAGCTCCCTCTATCAGCTCCAGCTTCTCATGCGGGGACATGAGAGAAGCCTCCCAATTAAAAACATCAAATCATCCAGGTGTCCCCTTGGCAATGTCCTTGCAGACGGCCAATTCTCTCACACCAGGAGCAACTTGCAGTTTCTAAGGTTGCTCCTGACACAACAAAAAAAATTGTTGTTGTTCATTCGTTCAGTCATCTCCAACTCTTCGTGACCTCATGGACCAGCCCACGCCAGAGCTCCCTGTCAGCCATCACCACCCCCAGCTCCTTCAAGGTCAGTCCAGTCACTTCAAGGAAAGTGAAGTTTTAGTTTCTGTAAAGTGAGTTCAGAATGTAGAAGTAGTGCACTGCAGTTAACTCGGCAGTGATTAATTAATTTATTAATTTATTTATTTCAAAGTTTTCTATACCGACCTTCTCACCTCATTGAGGGACTCAGCCCGGTTTCCAACCATAAAAACACATACAATCAGTAAAATATCATAGTTCACAATTACAGTAACACATTTAAAATAACAATATATTTAAAACTACGGTGGTCAGTCGTCATATTAAAATCAAATATACATCATCTTCCATCCAAAATCCTAGGGTGTTGTCTCATTCATCGAAAGCCTGTCTCCACAACCACGTCTTCACCCGTTTCCTAAATGTCAGGATAGACGGGGTGGTTCTGATCTCCAGTGGGAGAGAGTTCCAGAGTCGAGGGGCCACCACCGAGAAGGCCCTGTCCCTCGTCCCCACCAGACGCGCTTGCGAGGCCGGTGGGACCGAGAGCAGGGCCTCTCCAGACGATCTTAATAATCTTGATGGTTCGTAAGGGAGAATACGTTCTGAGAGGTAAACAGGGCCGGAGTCGTCTAGGGCTTTATAGGTTAACACCAGCGCTTTGAATTGTGCTTGGAAGCTAATTGGCAGCCAGTGGAGCTGGTGTAACAGAGTGGTGTGTTCCCTGTACCCAGCACCCGTTAGTAATCTGGCTGCCGCGCGTTGGACTTGCTGCAGTTTCCGGGCAGTCTTCAGAGGCAACCCCACGTAGAGAGCGTTGCAGTAATCTAAGCGGGATGTAACTAAGCGGGATGAAAGAAGGGAGGGGGCAGGATCTTGCCCTTCCCTGCAGACTCAGAGAAAAGCAAACTGCTGCAAACTCTCCTAGCCTGTGTGTCCTTTTTCATTAATTACCTTTGTCACCTTGACCAAACTCTGTGGTTGCTAGACCACTTGTGTCTAGCTATAACACATGTGTCTCGCCGGGCTTTAGCACAGCTGGTAAATTACCAGCAATGATAAGATCTACCAGTCGAATGGTTGCCAGTTTGAAACCTGGGTCGGGGTGGCTATCTGACTGTCAGCACAGCTGACTGTTTCCTAAGTTGTTCAAAAACAGCTTAGAGCTGTAAGTAGAGAAATTAGGTACCACTAAAAAGTGGGGGAGGTATTTTAAGACACCATAAAACCCATGCCTTTTGCTGGACTGGCAGGACTGAATGTAGTCATGACAATTAATAATAATAATAATAATAATAATAATAATAATAATCTCTCAGCTGCAAAAGGCCACCCTACTGGGATCCTCACACATTATTCGCCGATACATCACATAGTCCTAGACACTTGAGATGTGTCTGACATGTGATCCAATACAACAATCAGTAGAGTGATCTTGTTTGCTGTGTACTAATCTTCTTGTGTTTCAAATAATGATGATGATGATAATAATAATAATAATAATAATAATAATAATAATAATAATAATAACTACTGCGAAAGGCCACCTGACTTGGATCTACGCGCATCATTCGAAAATACATCACACAGTCCTAGACGCTTGGGAAGTGTTCGACTTGTGATTTTGTGATACGAAATCCAGCATATTGATCTCATTTGTTGTGGCATACTGTGCTTTTGTGTCAATAATAACAACAACAACAACAACTTTGTGGTTTTCTGGCATTTTATATTTCTGCCGCTTCTGTGATTGTTCATTTGTGAACCTGCTTTAACTGAAGTCAATAATCGGAAACTTCTCAAAGCACAGCAGATAAACAACCAGTACAAGAAAACTGCACTCCAAACCAGAGCTGACAGCTAGCACAACAAAGCATTGCATGGGCAGTTCCTTGACAAAATTGAAAGAAAAGTTGACAAGGAGAAGACCTGGTGATGGCTCACGAATGGAACCCTGAAGAAGGTGACAGAAGAAGGCCTGGTTCTTGCATCCCAGGAGCAAGCCATCATAACAAAGGCCAGGATCGAAACATCAGCGAATGACCCAAAATGCAGACTGTGCAAGGAAGCTGATGAAACCATGGACCATCTCCTCAAATGTTGCAAGAAAATTTCACAGACTGACTACAAACAGAGGCACAACTCTGTGGCCCAAATGATTCATTGGAATTTGCCAGTAGTCAAGAACTGGTAAAGGGATCCTAAACCTGCAAAGGTAGTAGAAAATGAACATGCAAAAATACTGTTGGACTTTTGAACCCAGACTGACAAAGTTTTGGAACACAATATGCCAGACATCACGATTGGATTATTGATGTCACCATACCGGGTGACAGTCGCATTGAGGAAAAACAACAGGAAAAACTCAGCCGTTATCAGGACCTCAAAATCAAACTGCAAAGGCATAAATCAGTAGAGGTGGTCTCAGTGATCATCGGCACATTGGGTGCCATGCCAAAAGATCTCAGCCGGAATTTGGAAACAAAGAAACATTGGCAAAATCACGATCTGTCAACTGCAAAAGGCCACCTGACTTGGATCTGTGCACATCATCCAAAAATACATCACACAGTCCTAGACGCTTGGGAAGTGTTCAACTTGTGATTTTGTGATATGAAATCCAGCATATAAATCTCGTTTGCTGTGTTATACTGTGTTTTGTGTCAATAAATTAATAATAATAACTTTTTTATATACCCCGCCACCATCTCCCTGAAGGGACTCGGGGTGGCTTACAAGGGGATGAGACCAAAAGACAGATTAAAACACACCCAATAATAATAATAATAATAATAATAATAATAATAATAATAATAATCAGAAATGGACATGGAGATGAGCACCAACCCCTAGAGTCAGACACGACTGGGCTTAATGTCAGGGGAAAATGTTTACCTTACCTTAACCTGAAGTTAAGGTTAATGCAGATATTGTGATCTTGCTTCTGATTGTCACAGCCTTCTTTTTTGGTGGGACAGAGGAATGGAAATGTCTTCCTCTTTGTCACCTGATCAGAAGTTATTCCTATCTATATAAATAAAAATGTAATGTTCGTTTGTGGGACTAACAGAACTCAAAAACCACTAGACGAATTGACACCAAATTTGGACACAATACACCTAACAACCCAATGTATGTCCTTCACTCAAAAAATGATTTTGTCATTTAGGAGTTGTAGTTGCTGGGATTTATAGTTCAACTACAATCAAAAAGCATTCTGAACTCCACCAATGATGGAACTGAATCAAACTTGGCACACAAGACTCCCATGACCAACAGAAAACACTAGAATGGTTTGATGGGCATTGACCTTTAGTTTGGGAGTTGTGGTTCACCTACATCCAGAGAGCATGTGGACTCAAACAACGATGGATCTGGACCAAACTTGGCACAAATATTCCATATGCCCAAATGTAAACACTGGTGAATTTAGTCATTTGGGAGTTGTGATTGCTGGGATTTATAGTTCATGTTCTGTCGCTGCTGGGCCTGTAAACGAATTGCCTTTAAAACAGGACGTGCATCTTTAGCCCAGCGGGAAGCCAGGGGCCCCGAAGAGAAATTCTTAAGGATTTTCACCATAAACAGTCTCTAGAGGGCTTGTAAAATATAACAAAGTCTTTTATTGGTGAACAATCAACAGAAACTTCTTTTGTCTTCAAAAGGTTAAACAAATGCTTCCAGGCTTTTGTGCAACTGGTGGCTTCTAACTGTTACTTTACTCTAAAGGAAAATCTATTTCCAAACTTCTCTCAGGCTAACTGTGAACCTAAACCTAACTGATGTGGGCGCCACTACCGGGTTGAACTGCGTCTCAAAGCACCGAGTGGACCTACCAGTAGGCCTGTAGTCACTTCAGCTGGAGTTCTTAGATGTTCAAAGCTGTTTTTCCCTCCGAAATTCCACAGAGCTTTAGGGCTGTTTCCCTGGGAATCTTTGGGAATCCTTTTGCTCTTAAGAGTGTTCTCCCCTGGGACGTCTTAAGGGTTGAAGCCTTTGTACAGGAGAAAGTCTGTACATGTCCTGTACATTGACTTTCCTTGCTGAGACTGACTGAAAATGGCTCCCTTCCCTTCTCAGTTGTCCTGAACAGGGGGCGGAACCAAACTTAACGATGATGGACAGGGGGCCTGCCCTATAACTGCAAACTTTAACAGGAAGCCACCCTTCTACAGAATCCCAAGCCTTGGGCTGCAAGCAAACACTTAATGCAAGGCAAATAAAGTGGGAGCTTCTGGTACAGCTGTACCAGCACCGTTCACCTACAAAGTGCATTCTGAACCTCACCAACGACAGAATTGGGGAAAACTTCCACACAGAACCCCCATGACGAACAGAAAATACTTAAGGACACCCAGTCCAACTCCCTTCACCAGGGCAAGAAAACGTAATCAAAACCCTCCTGACAAAGAGTCATCCAGCCACAGATATAGACAGAGATATATGATTCACACACATATAGTATAATAGATTTGAAAGGGACCCCTAAAGTAGTACAATTATATGTTGCATTTTCCAGAATGGAAAAACCAGACAATCTCTACATCAACACTGACAAAGAAACAAGAAACGAACCACAAGCATAAAGAAATAACATATATTAGAAACCAACACTTTCTCATTACTTTATTTTCCAGATCACCAGACTGGGCCACAGCAACGCCTGGCAGGGGACAGCTAGTGTCCAATATGGCTGGTGGTTCTTAGGATGGAATTAGGTCAACATAATTTTACAGTAAGATTATATAGTGTTAGAGGTCACAAATCTCGGTTACAAATCAATCACTACACCGCTGGAAACCAGATATTAATTTTACACACATCTGCAAAAATTGTTCTCTGCAAGTCTCTCCTTGCCTGAACTATCTTTACCTTAGTTATTCCATGGGGCAACTTGGGATGCCATCCCATTCTCTGGAGAAATGCAAGATTTGACACATCAGGAATCATCCAGCCAGCAAAGCCGATAGAAAACCTAAAAGCCATCAATTATGGATGCCTCCTCTCCCAGAAATGCTGACTTGGAAAGGTAGAAGCCCTTCCTTGCTTTGCTCTCCTGAACGAGCCTTTGGCCTCATTCATGTGGAATCTGTCAGGCAGGAAGAATCCAGAGCTGTTTGCTTGCTTTAAGCAACTTTGACGTCCCCTAAACTAACATGCTTCTGCAGCTGCAATGCATCAATATTTTAAATGCATCGCCAAGTCACCCACAGCACTCTGAGAAGTTGCAGTCACGCAACGTGCCAAGACTTGCAGTTCAACCAGGTCCACGTTGCTTTAGGACGTTCGCTGTGGTTGTCTCATTAAAAAATATATATCTCTATATATAAAAATGCTCTGTGCATAATGAGTACCTTAAAAACAAAAGAACCAATGAACGAAATCACACCAAATTTGGCAACAAAACGTCTCACTACACAAGGAGTGACCATCACTCAAAAAATTATGATTTTGTCATTTGGGAGTTGTAGTTGCTGGGATGTATAGTTCACCTCCAAACAAAGAGCATTCTGAACTCCACCAATGATGGAATTGAACCAAACTTGGCACACAGAAAATACTGGAAGGGTTTAGTGGGCATTGACCTTGAGTTTGGGAGTTGTAGTTCACCTACATCCAGACAGCACTGTGGACTCAAACAGTGAAGGATGTGGACCAAACAGCTCCCAAATGTCACGGTCTATTTCACCCAAACTTCATCTGTGTTCATATTTGGGCATATGGAATATTTGTGCCAAGTTTGGTCCATCATTGGCAGCAATTCATCTGGTGGTTTTTGAGTTATGCTAATCCCACGAACAAACATTGCATTTATATACTAGCCGTCCCCTGCCACGCGTTGCTGTGGCCCACTCTGGTGGTGATGGGGGTTCTGTGTGGGAGGTTTGGCCCAATTCTATCATTGGTGGGGTTCAGAATGCTCTGTGATTGTAGGTGAACTATACATCCCAGCAACCTCAACTCCCAAATGTCAAGATTCTATTTTTCCCAAACTCCACCAGTGTTCACATTTGGGCATATTGAGTATTCGTGTAGTTTGGTCCATATCCATCATTGTTTGAGTCCACAGTGCTCTCTGGATGTAGGTGAACTACAACTCCAAAACCAAAGAACACTGCCCACCAAACCCTTCCAGTATTTTCTGTTAGTCATGGGAGAACTGTGTGCCAAGTTTGGTTCAATTGGTGGGGTTCAGAATGCTCTTTGATTATAGGTGAACTATAAATCCCAGCAACTACAACTCCCAAATGACAAAATTATTTTTTTTTTTAGTGAAGGACATACATTGGGTTGTTAGGTGTCTTGTGTCCAAATTTGGTGTCAATTCGCCCAGTGGTTTTTGAGTTCTGTTAATCCCACAAACGAACATTACATTTTTATTTATATAGATAGACATATTCAGGCATCGAATTGGTGCTAATTGAAAGCCACCCTGAGCCCCCCCCCCCCCAAAGGGCGGGGTACAAATATTCGAAATAAATAAATGAACGGTATTAAGGAGTCACGGCATTAGGAAGGTTGAGTAACACTGCCCTAGAATACATAGGACACACAACTCTACTACTCATTTCCACCCAATTCCAAGGAGGCCTCTCGGGTGCTGGACGAGTGCCTGGCCACTGTGTCTATCTGGATGAGGAGGAACAAGCTGAAGATCAATCCCGACAAGACAGAGGTCCTCCTGGTCGATCGTAAACCTGACCGGGGTATAGGGTGGCAACCTGTGTTGGACGGGGTTACACTCCCCCTGAAGCCACATGTCCGCAGTTTGGGAGTCCTCTTGGATTCATCGCTCACGCTTGAGGCTCAGGTGTCGGCGGTGTCTGGGAGGGCTTTTGCACAATTGAGACTCGTGCACCAGCTGCGACCATACCTCGCGAAGGCTGATCTGGCCAGGGTGGTCCATGCCTTGGTCACCTCTAGGTTGGATTACTGCAATGCACTCTACATGGGGCTGCCCTTGAAAAAGGCTCGGAAATTCCAACTGGTCCAACGAGCAGCGGCCAGGATGTTAACTGGGGCTCCTTACAGAGAGAGGTCTCCCTCCTGTTCAAGGACCTCCACTGGCTACCGTTTATTTTCCGAGCCCAATTTAAGGTGCAGGTGCTTACCTACAAAGCCCTGAATAGTTTGGGACCAGCCTACCTGCGTGACCTCATCTCCGTCTACGAACCCACGCGTTCACTACGTTCATCTGGAGAGGCCCTGCTCGTGATCCCGCCTGCGTCGCAAGCATGCTTGGTGGGGACACGAGACAGGGCCTTTTCTGTGGTGGCCCCCTGACGCTGGAACACCCTCCCCAAAAATCTTAGACAGGCCCCTACATTGGCAGTCTTCAGAAAGAACTTGAATACCTGGCTGTTCCGATGTGCCTTTCCCGAATAGGAAATCTCTAATACCAAGTCCCAGAAGCACTTTATTAGAATTTTATCAGCACTTTTAATCCTGTACCCTTTACTCTGGCCCGGCCCAGTTTTATTGTGTTTTGATTTATTGTTTATTGCTTTTTGTTTTGTTGTTTTAATATTGCTTTAATTGTTTTAATTTGCTTTAGGTGTATTGTTATGTTGTGTATTGAGGCCTTGGCCTTTGTAAGCCGCATCGAGTCCTTCGGGAGATGCTAGCGGGGTACAAATAAAGTTTAATAATAATAATAATAATAATAATAATAATAATAATAATAGGGAGGGAAATTTCCTACCCGACCCCAGAGGTGACCCAACAAGTACACTGCTAGAAGATGGGAAGGTGGACAAGCGCGGGATCGAAGAATCAGCTTTTGGGGTTGAGCTGCTTAGCAAAGTTAGCTCCAACCCTGAAATATAGTCCCAGTTGGGGCTACTTCTCTGGTCTCTGTTGCTGGAGGGAGGCAAATTGCCCTCCCCACCCAGCAAGGGGGAAGTGAAAGCTGATTAACTGTTCAGGGTGCAATTCAGTTCAGGAGTTGCAATGTAGTGTGTGAAAAATTTACAATACTGATGCAATTCAAAGTGCTGGTTTTGACCTACAAAACCCTATATGGTTCCTGCCCAGCGTATCTGTCCGAACGCATCTCCCTCTACGTCCCACCTCGGAGTTTAAGATCTTCTGGGGAGGCCCTGCTCTCGGCCCCGCCTCTATCACAAGTGAGATTGGCGGGGACGAGGAGCAGGGCCTTCTCGGTGGTGGCCCCTCACCTATGGAATTCACTCCCCGGGGAGATTAGATCATCGCCATCCCTCCTTTCCTTTAGAAGGAAATTGAAGACGTGGATTTGGGACCAGGCGTTCGGGCAATCTGGCAGATAGATAAATAAAGGACAACGACGACTGATTGGGAAATTGTGGAATGAAGTTATGGACTCTGAGTTGCGAACGTTGAGCATAAGATTGGTTTTTTATTGATTGTGATGTATTATGATAAGAAACAAAGATGGCAGGGACCTAACAGAAACTGAAGAGATCAAGAGAAGGTGGAGAGACTATACAGAAGATCTGTATAGGAAGGATAATAATATCGAGGATAGTTTTGATGGTGTGGTGAATGAATTAGAACCAGACATCCTGAGGAGTGAGGTTGAATGGGCCTTAAGAAGCATTGCTAACAACAAGGCAGCAGGAGACGACGGGATCCCAGCTGAACTGTTTAAATCTTAAAAGATGATGCTGTCAAGGTGATGCAGGCCATATATGCCAGCAAATATGGAAAACACAAGAATGGCCATAAGTGTAAAAAATCAACTTATATCCCCATACCAAAAAAGGGAAATGCTAAAGACTGCTCAAATTTCCGTACAGTGGCCCTTATTTCTCATGCCAGTAAGGTAATGCTCAAGATCCTGCAAGGAAGACTCCAGCAATACATGGAGCGAGAGTTGCCAGATGTTCAAGCTGGGTTTAGAAAAGGCAGAGGAACGAGAGACCAGATTGCCATATCCGCTGGATAATGGAGAAAGGCAGGGAGTTTCAGAAAAACATCTACTTCTGCTTCATTGACTATTCTAAAGCCTTTGACTGTGTGGATCATAATAAATTGTGGCAAGTTCTTGGTGGGATGGGCATCCCAAGCCCCCTTCCCTCTCTCCTGAGGAATCTGACCAAGGACCAAGGAGCAACAGTCAGAACTGACCACGGAACAGGAGACGGGTTCAAGATTGGGAAAGGCGTCCGGCAAGGCTGCATCCTCTCACCCAACCTTTTTAACTTGTATGCAGAACACATCATGCGATGTGCGGGGCTTGATGAATGCAAGGCTGGGGTGAAAATTGCTGGAAGAAACATCCTCAGATATGCAGATGACACCACTCTGATGGCCGAAAACGAGTAGGAGCTGAGGAGCCTTCTAATCAAGGTGAAAGAAGAAAGCGCAAAAGCTGGGTTGCAGCTAAACATAAAAAAAACCAAGATTATGGCAACAAGAATGATTGACAACTGGGAAATAGAGGGAGAAAATGTGGAGGCCGTGACAGACTTTGTATTTCTAGGTGCAAAGATTACTGCAGATGCAGACTGTGGCCAGGAAATCAGAAGACGCTTCCTTCTTGGGAGGAGAGCAATGTCCAGTCTCGATAAAATAGTAAAGAGTAGAGACATCAGACTGGCAACAAAGATCCATTGCCTAGTCAAAGCCATGGTCTTCCCTGTAGTCACCTACGGAGGTGAGAGCTGGACCTTAGGGAAGGCTGAGCGAAGGAAGAGAGATGCTTTTGAGCTGTGGTGTTGGAGGAAAGTGCTGAGAGTGCCTTGGACTGCGAGAAGATCCAACCAGTCCATCCTCCAGGAAATAAAGCCCGACTGCTCATTGGAGGGAAGGATACTAGAGACAAAGTTGAAGTACTTTGGCCACATCATGAGGAGACAGCAAAGCCTGGAGAAGACAATTATGCTGGGGAAAGTGGAAGGCAAAAAGAAGAGGGGCTGACCAAGGGCAAGATGGATGGATGGCATCCTTGAAGTGACTGGACTGACCTTGAAGGAGCTGGGGGTGGTGACGGCCGACACCACCGACGGCTCTGGCGTGGGCTGGTCCATGAGGTCACGAAGAGTCGGAGACGACTGAACGAATGAACAGCAGCATATTGATTGTTTTAACTGTCACAACTGTTTTAATTGCTGTCTATATTTTTATCTGTATTACTGTGCAGGCATCAAATACCAGAGTCCAGGTTTCAGATTCTCATCGTGACACACGAATTTAGAGGTGAATGCTCGTTTTTGCAAATGGAGCGTGTATGTCATTTGAAATGAACAGGCTCTCCTTCAGCCAGGCTGCGTTCGAAAAAGATGTCACCTTGTGTAACAAGATTAGATCCACTTTGCTGGAGGACCAAATCAATTTTTCTTTGCCTTGCTTACTAAGAGCTATTTTATTAATAACACAAATGGAAAGGAAACTCAAAAGGTCCAAATCTCAAAGCCTCTCTCCTTCCATTAGGGCCATTGCTGGTTTCATTCTTGGCTGCCCCACAGGTTTGCTGGGTGACCCTGCAGATGCATTTCAGAGCGCTTATTTTGAGAGAAAGGGGGGGAGAGATGAGTAATCCACCTCTCAGAAGGAAATAGGCATCCAAATGTTCTGCTTCTTGCTGGCTTTGCTTGTCTGGATTACTGGCTCGCTCTATGATTTCTGGACCAGTTCATGACTGCCCTCTTGGTCCTCCCTTCATCTGAATGTGACTGCACTTGGAATCATAGGACAATAGAGTTGGGTAAAACTACAAGAGCCATCTAATCCAACCCCCTGCCATGCAGGGGGAAGTCGGATCTTGGGAAGTCGGATCTGGCCACGGTGGTCCACGCTCTTGTTACATCCTGATTAGATTACTGCAACACACTCTACGTGGGGTTGCCTTTGAAGACTGTTCGGAAACTTCAATTAGTCCAGCGGGAGGCAGCCAGAGTACTCACCGGAGCATCATACAGGGAGCATACCACCCCCCCTGTTATGTCAGCCCACTGGCTGCCGATCCAATTCCGAGCACAATTCAAAGTGCTGGTTTTGACCTACAAAACCCTATACGGTTCCGGCCCAGTGTACCTGTCCGAACGGATCTCTCTCTACGTCCCACCTTGGAGTCTAAGATCTTCCGGGGAGGCCCTGCTCTCGGCCCCGCCTCTATCACAAGTGAGATTGGCGGGGACGAGGAGCAGGGCCTTCTCGGTGGTGGCCCCTCACCTATGGAATTCACTCCCCAGGGAAATTAGATCAGCGACATCCCTCCTTTCCTTTAGGAGAAAATTGAAAACATGGATTTGGGACCAGACATTCAGACAATCTGGCAGATAAATAAAGGATTTTGACGATTGACAAGAATGGACAAAGTGGAATGAAACTATGGAACTCTGAAGGACGAACGCTGAGCATGAGATTAGTTTTATTGTTTGTGTTATATATTGATTGTTTTAACTGTTATAATTGTTCTAATTGCTGTTTATACGTATGTGTATTACTGTGTAGGCATCGAATTGTGCCTTTTTGTAAGCCACCCTGGGTTGAGAAAGACAGGGTAGAAGTACTCGAAATAAATAAATAAAATAAAAGCACAATCAAAACACCCCTGACAGATGGCCAGCCAGCTTTTGTTTAAAAGTGTCCAAGGAAGGAGCTTCCACCACACTCCAAGGAAGAGAGTTCCACTGTTGAACAGTTCTTACCGACAAGGAGTTCTACCCAACATTCAGTTGGAATCTCATTTTCTGTCATTTGAACCTATGGCCCCTAGTCTCCAGGGTAGCAGAAAACAAGCCTGCTCACTCTTTGTTATGATATCGTTTCACATATTTATACATGGCTATCATGTCAACCTACTCTCCTGCAGGTTAAACATACCCAGCTCTTTAAAACGCTTCTCGGAGATTCTTGGTCTCCAGACCTCTCATCATTTTAGTTCTCCTCCTCTGGACACCTTCTAGTTTGTCAATATCTCTTTTGAACTGTGGTGCCCAGAATTGGACACAATATTTCAGTTAAAGCAGTCTGACCAAAGCAGAAGAGAGAGGCACCATGACTTCCCTAGATCCAGACATTATACTCCTTTTTGATGCAGCCCAAAATCCCATTGGCTTTGTATGGAGCTGCATCAGATTCATGTTCTCCATGAAGACTACAGCATGCTTATTTTGAGATTCTAAACAGGAGACTGATCCCCTTTAGCAACGTTGTCTCCTCTGAAATGCCTAAAAGCAAGCCCATTAATTTAAGCCTTCCAAGACACCCATGACATCATGCCTCACACACCTGGATCTCTGGTTCTGTATCTCTTGGTCTAATCTCAGAGTCTCTGAGAACACCCTTTAGATCAGGAGTCCTCAAACTAAGGCCCAAGGCCCTTCAAGATCATTTACCCAGCCCTTGCTCAGCGTCAAACTAAGTCTGAAATGACTTGAAAGCACACAACAACAATCCTATCTCATCAGCCAAAAGCAGGCCCACACTTCCTATTGAAATACTAATAATTTTATATTTGTTAAAATTGTTCTTCATTTTAATTATTGTATTGTTTTTAAGTGTGTTTTGTACTAAAAATAAGATATGTGCAGTGTGCATAGGAATTCCTTCATGGTTTTTTTTCCCCTCTTCAAATCACAATCCGACCCTCTAACAGTTTGATGGACTGTTATCTGGCCCTCTGTTTAAAAAGTTTGAAGACCCCTGGTTTAGATCTTTAGTTTTCCGGCTTTTCACACCCTGCGTTCTCAGGTCTAATCTCTGTTCTCTTGAAAAGTCCTACCGTCCCAAGGCCACTTCTCAAGGGAACTGGAGTTGGGTGCCATCTCTACGCAGATGATGCACAACTCTACTACTCTTTTCCTCCTAATTCCAAGGAGGCCTCTCGGGTGCTGGATGAGTGCCTGGCCGCTGTGTCTATCTGGATGAGGTTGAACAAGCTGAAGATCAATCCCGACAAGACAGAAGTCCTCCTGGTCGATCGTAAACTGGATCGGGGTATAGGGTGGCAACCTGTGCTGGACGGGGTTACACTCCCCCTGAAGTCACAGGTCCGTAGTCTGGGAGTCCTCTTGGATTCATCGCTCACGCTTGAGGCTCAGGCGTCGGCGGTGTCCGGGAGGGCTTTTGCACAATTGAGACTTGTGCGCCAGCTGCGACCGTACCTCGCGAAGGCTGATCTGGCTGGGGTGGTCCATACCTTGGTCACCTCTAGGTTGGATTACTGCAATGCACTCTATGTAGGGCTGCCCTTGAAAACAGCTCAGAAACTCCAATTGGTCCAATGGGCAGCAGCCAGGATGTTAACCGGGGCTCCTTACAGAGAGAGGCCAACCCTCCTGTTCAAGGAGCTCCACTGGCTGCCGTTTATTTTTCGAGCCCAATTTAAGGTGCAGGTGCTCACCTACAAAGCCCTGAACAGTTTGGGACCACCCTACCTGCGTGACCGCATCTCCGTCTACGAACCCACGCGATCGCTTCGGTCATCTGGGGAGGCCCTGCTCGTGATCCCGCCTGCGTCGCAAGCGCGCTTGGTGGGGACTCGAGACAGGGCCTTCTCTGTGGCGGCTCCCTGACTCTGGAACGCCCTCCCAAAAGATCTCAGACAGGCCCCTACATTGGCAGTCTTCAGAAAGAATTTGAAGACCTGGCTATTCTGATGTGCCTTCTGAGATTAGGAATCTCCAATACCAAGTCCTAGAAGCACTTTAGTAGAATTAAGATTGCTGCACACCGCACACTGCACTTACTTATAATCCTGCATACCTCCTGCCACATCAGCACTTTTAATCTTGTACCCATTACTCTGGCCCGGCCCAGTTTTATAGTGTCTTAATGTATTGTTTTATTGTTGTTGTTTACACTGCTTAGTAGGCCTGGGTAACAACGGAAAAAATTGTTTCTAAAATCGATTTGTATTTGGGGGGTTTTTTTGTTTCGATATTTAAAATAATTACAAAATTTTCCTTTTAAAAAGTTCGATATTTACGAAATTTCGTAAATGGTAAAAAATTAACGAATCGATTTCCGAAACAATAACGAATCGATTCGTTAATGGCGGACGCGACCGCGAAATACGCTAAAAAACCTCCAAAACCTTCTGAAGCTTCCCTCTCCCTCTGTTGTTGACTGTTGGTGTGATATTATAATTTTTTTTCACTAATTAAACCATAAAACTGGCCCAGACATGCGGAAATAATAACGAAACGACCTCAAAACAATAACGAAACGAATACAATATCGAAATACGAAGCATTTACAAAACGTTTTTGAAAATTCGTTTTTTTAATAATTACTCCAGAATGGTTCGTTATCGTTTTGTAATTGAAAAAATTAACGAATTATTAACGAATTACGAATTAACGAAACGAAACCGCCCAGCCCTACTATGCATGATGAGTTTTAATTTGCTTTTAATTTGCTTTATGTATTGTATTGTATTGTGTTTTGAGGCCTTGGCCTATGTAAGCCACATCGAGTCCTTTGGGAGATGCTAGCAGGGTACAAATAAAGTAATAATAATAATAATAATAATAATAATAATAATAATAATAATAACTGTTGCTTGGAAATGAGCTGAAGAATCCAAAACTTCAGCCTCATCTGCCTGCAATTCCCTCTCACAGACTCTTGTCTCACAGACTCTTCACTTGAAAACCCCTCATCCCCTGAACGGTCAGAGAAATCCTCTGCTGCTTTCCAGACTACAGCAATTATCTACTTTGAACCAAATTATATGGTACTGCAGAAACTAGTCTGAGATGATGTTCCTCCAAAAATCCCACCCTAATGACACCTAACTAAAAGATTGAAACTTGGCTTGAATCCTAGAGATGATATACTTTGGTATAACCTCCTGTTACATCTTCATATGTGCTTTTACTAGGCCTGTGCGATTTAGTTCGTTATTTCGTTATTTCGTTATTAATTCGTTATTTTTGCATTTTTGAAGCGATATCAAAACACATTTTCAAACCCGGAAGGGTTTAAAAATATCGAACCGGCAGCCCCCATAAATTTAACGAGCTTCCGCTCGTTTCGTTAATGGGATGGAGGCTGCTGGAGTGCTGGTGCCATTCCCCTCTTTCTCGGCCTGGGCTGCTCTCCCCGCCCTCTTTCCCCTCTCCCCGTTTTCCAACACTCCTCCTCCTCCACATGCGGCTGCATAGTGAGTGAAGTACTGTATAATAGCGCTGCATCAGGGGCGGCTGAAGCAACTTACGTGCCAAATCCCTGGCTGTGGGCTGCTTGGCTTGCTTGCTCGCTTCTCCAAGCGGGCGAAAGGAGAGGGAGAGAGAAAAACAGTGTGCTGCTGCCTGTCTCTTTAAGGAAGGAGCACATGGAGCCCTCGGCTGCCCGTTTGGCGGAGGGAGGGAGGCAGGCGCGCAAGAGCAACCAAGCGCGCGCCTGCCTCCCTCCCTCCGCCAAACCGGCAGCCGAGGGCTCCATGTGCTCCTTCCTTAAAGAGACAGGCAGCAGCACACTGTTTTTCTCTCTCCCTCTCCTTTCGCCCGCTTGGAGAAGCGAGCAAGCAAGCCAAGCAGCCCACAGCCAGGGATTTGGCACGTAAGTTGCTTCAGCCGCCCCTGATGCAGCGCTATTATACAGTACTTCACTCACTATGTAGCCGCATGTGGAGGAGGATTCAGGAGCATTCTCTCCTGACGTTTCTCTCATATCTTATAGCAGGCATCCTCAGAGGTTTGTTGGAAACTAGGCAAGTAGGGTTTATATCCCTGTGAAATAACGTCCAGGGTGGGAGAAAGAACCCTTGTCTGTTGGAGGCAATTGTGAATGCTGCCATTGGCCACCTTGATTAGCATTGAATGGCCTCGCAGCTTCAAAGCCTGGCTGTAGAAGGTCCAGGGTGGGAGAAAGAACTCTTGTCTGTTGGAGGCAAGTGTGAATGTTGCCATTGGACAGCTTGATTGGGATTAAATGGCCTTGTAGCTTCAAAGTCTGGCTCCTTCCTGCTCAGGGGAATCCTTTGTTGGGAGGTGTTAGCTGGGTCTGACTCAAACCCGCTATGTCTGTATAGTAGGCCTGTGCGGTTTCGTTTTCCATTTTAAAATATTTTTAATATTATTTTTTAATATTATTTTTTAATATTATTTTTAATATTATTCTTAAAAAATAAAAAAAATATTCTAAAAATTCGTTAATATTTACAAAATTTTGTAAATACCAAAACTTTTTTTGGGAAAGTTTTGTAATTATTTTAAATATCGAAACAAAAAAACACCCCAATTACAAAACGATTTTAGAAACAAATTTTTTCTTGATCAAACAGGCCTACTGTACGATGCATTTGGTCAAAGGGCAGTAGTTTAGGTTTCAACTGTGGGAAATCTCAATAATCTATTTATTTATTATTTATTTATTTCGGTTGCTTCTACCCCGCCCTTCTCACCCCGGGGGGGGGGGGGGTACTCAGGGCGGCTTACAAAAGCAAGGCACAATTCGATGCCCGCATCACATAACAGCAAAAGACAATAACATCATTTAACAAAACAGCAATTCTATCAATAAACAACAATTACCATAAAAACAATAATTATTATAGGCAAAACAACCATAAAAACAATAAAAGCAATAAAAACCCATGCAAACCTCCTTGACGGTCAGCGTTTCACAGTCTCATAGTTTAAATTCCAATTCCACAATTGTCAGTCCTTTCAGTCCTATCCATCTGGTTTCCATATCTAATTGTCAGGTTGCCCAAAGGCCTGATCCCACAACCACGTCTTTACCTTCCTCCTGAAGGCGAGGAGGGATGTTGATGCCCTGATTTCTCCCGGGAGTGAGTTCCACAAGTGAGGGGCCACCACCAAGAAGGCCCTGCTCCTCGTCCCCACCAGCCTCGCTTGTGATAGCGGTGGTGTCGAGAGCAGGGCCTCCCTGGATGATCTCAAATTCCGGGGTGGGACGTAGAGGGAGATACGTTCGGACAGATACACAGGACTGGAACCGTCAAGTCAACTCCCATAAATCCTAACAGCTGGTAAACTGGCTGGGATTTCTGGGAGTTGTAGGCCAAAAACATCTGGGGACCCACAGGTTGAGAACCACTGATCTAGAACCTCTTTGCATAATGCCCAACTCTAACCCTGCACAATGCCAAATCTCAAAAGACTGATATCCCACCTTATTTCTAGTGTACAAGAAGCATATTTGTTTAATTATTTATTTACAGCATTTTTACCCCGCCCTTCTCAACTCTGGGGGGGGGGGGGGGGGAGACTCAGAGTGGCTAACAAAGGCAGCAATTTTATTCCACAATCAATAACACAGTATAAAACCATAAATACACACAGAGTTAAAACAATAGCAATGAATTATAACCAGTTATCATAACAGTCATTAAAACAATACTCAGTCCGCAAACCCACTGATAGAACTATAAAACCATATCCTCATACATATCGTCTTGCCAATCCATTTGCAGTCAAAGTGCTTCTTTATGTTTATTGTCCGAAAACCTGGTTCCAAAACCAAGATTTTAATTTCTTCCTGAATGCCAGGAGGAATGGTGTGCTGTCGCACGTTGGGCCTGTGCATAAGACTGTAGACAGAACATAAATTCTGTGTGCCCAACGGGATGCCGGGGCTGCCTCAGATTAAAGGCCCTTGGACCTCTCCAAAACAAAGTCTTTAGATTGCTCAAAGGTTCAACAAAGTTCTTTATTAATAAAAACAAACAGGTACTTCAAGGCTTTCTTAATAGTCTATTGGCTCTCTCAATCTTTTCCACAGGGAACAGGCACTATCTTCTTAACTGTAATTTAACTAATGGGGAAATCCTTAACTTCTAATCTGAGCAGTCTGTCTTTGCCTCTGTTGGCATGGAGCCCCTGCACCCGGTACCAACGGCATCTGGCTTCCATGAGTGACCCTTACCAAGCAAAGCTTTCTAGACTTCCAAGGAAAAGGGAGTTCAGGTTTTGGTGATGGCTGACTGAAGTCCCTCCGCAAAGGAGCTGCAAGGCTGTATGATCCTCGGCCAAGCCGTGGGGCTGTATCTCCCTGGCCAAACCTGGCAAGCCTTTTCTCCCCAGCCAAGCTGTAGGCTGTATATCTCCCCGGCCAAGCCGTGGGCTGTATAACCCCAGCCAAGCTGTAGAAGATGAAGATTTCTACAGGAGCTCTTGGTATTATGTCCTGCATGGAAAGTTTCTCTGTGTGGACTGAGCCAAAATGGCTCCTATTCCCTCCAAAACTCAAAAAGGGGTGGGACCAGGGAACCTAACGATAATTGACAGGTGGCTTGCCCTATGATTGCAGCCAAAAGAAGCCACCTATCTGCAGAGTCCCTGAAACTTAGGACTGCAAACAAACATTAAATGCAAAGCAAACAAAATTGGAGCTCCTGGAACAGCTGTTCCAGAACAAATAGGGTTGATCGTATTTCATTTGGAAGCACATTCCACAGGCGGGGGGCTATAGCCGAGAAGGCCCTGTCTCTCATCCCCACCAGCCACATTTGCTATGTTGGCGGGAGCGAGAGCACGGCCTCCACGGATGATCTTAAGTTACGAGGTGGGACGTAGAGGCAGATGCATTCAGACAAGTAAGCTGGGCTGGAACCGTGTATGCATATGGATGGCATTAAAGAATAGTGTGACATTGAAACAAAAGGTCCCCATCTGGATGAGATCTCAAGAAAAACAAATATAAAGATAAAAGGTATGGAAGTAGAATGATCTCCTTGAACCCCCTGCAGTATGTATGACCCTAGAAATAGACAGGTGGGCAGCAGGGCCGTAGCCAGAAAAAAATTTCGGGTGGGGTTGAAATTTTTTTTGGGGGGGGCTGAAAATTTCGCGGGGGGGGGGTTGAAACCTGCCTCCTAGCTCACGCTGAAGCAAAGAGCACAGCAGGGGGCAGGGCAGCCTTCAATAGTCTGCAGCTCCGCCCCTGTCAACCACCTCCACCAAGTCTGGCCTCCTTAATGAGAGCATTCAACACACACACCCCACAATGACAATAATAATAATAATAATAATAATAATAATAATAATAATAATAATCCTTTATTTGTACCCCGCTACCATCTCCCGGAGGACTCGGTTCGGCTTACAAGAGGCCGAGCCCAAATACAACAGTAAAAACAACAACAACAATGCAGCAAAATAACTCAAAAACAAGGCAACAACATTAACAACACACCATTTATTTATTTTATTTGTCGTGTCAGAACAACCAGTCTAACAGAACAAAGCAAACAAACAGAAAAATACACAACTTGTGAGTTTGGTAGCTGGTTAAATGTCCTTTGACCAGTATCTGGCCACTTGGAGTGCTTCCGGTGTTGCAAGAAGGTCCTCCCTTGTGCATGTGGCATGGCTCAGGGTGCATTGCAGCAGGTGGTCAGTGGTTTGCTCCTCTCCACACTCGCATGTCGTGGATTCAACTTTGTAGCCCCATTTCTTAAGATTGGCTCTGCATCTCGTGGTGCCAGAGCGCAGTCTGTTCAGCGCCTTCCAAGTCGCCCAGTCTTCTGTGTGCCCAGGGGGAGTCTCTCATTTGGTATCAGCCATTGGTTGAGGTTCTGGGTTTGAGCCTGCCACTTTTGGACTCTCGCTTGCTGAGGTGTTCCAGAGAGTGTCTCTGTAGATCTTAGAAAACTATGTCTAGATTTAAGTCATTGGCATGCTGGCTGATACCCAAACAGGGGATGAGCTGGAGATGTCTCTGCCTTGGTCCTTTCACTATTGGCTGCTACTTCCCGGCGGATGCCAGGTGGTGCAATACCGGCTAAGCAGTGTAATTTCTCCAGTGGTGTAGGGCGCAGACACCCCGTGATAATGCAGGCATGTCTCATTAAGAGCCACATCCACTGTTTTAGTATGGTGAGATGTGTTCCACACTGGGCATGCATACTCAGCAGCAGAGTAGCACAGCGCAAGGGCAGATGTCTTCACTGTATCTGGTTGTGATCCCCAGGTTGTGCCAGTCAGCTTTCGTATGATATTGTTTCTAGCACCCACTTTTTGCTTGATGTTCAGGCAGTGCTTCTGTAGGTAAGAGCACGGTCCAGAGTGACTCCCAGGTATTTGGGTGCGCTGCAATGCTCCAGTGGGATTCCTTCCCAGGTGATCTTCAGAGCTCGGGATGCTTGTCTGTTCTTGAGATGAAAAGCACATGTCTGTGTTTTAGATGGGTTAGGGATCAGTTGGTTTTCCCTGTAATAGGCAGTAAGAGCACCTAGGGCTTCGGAGAGCTTCTGTTCAACCATCTCAAAGCTCCCTGCTTGAGCAGTGATGACACGATCATCAGCATAGATGAAGCTCTCTGTCCCTTCTGGCAGTGGCTGGTCATTTGTGTAGATGTTGAACATGGATGGAGCGAGCACGCTCCCCTGAGGCAGGCCATTCTTCTGTTTCCGCCATCTGCTTCTCTGGCCCTGAAACTCAACAAAAAAGCTCCTGGGGGGACATGAGAGAAGCCTCCTCGCAGGATTGCAAAACATCCGGGTGTCCCCTGGGCAACGTCTTCATAGACGGCAGATTCTCTCACCACAGAAGCGACCAGCATGCAAGGAAGCAATAACATTAACAACACACCATGACACAATTAGAATCTGTGGCAGGGCCAAATGTAATAATTAAAATTAAAAAGTGCTGGGCATGACCAGGTGAAAAGGGTAGGTGTTTGGAGGGGGATGGGCATGCAGTTATCCTGGCTGGGGCTTGCCTGATGTCCTTAGGGAGAGAGTTCCAGAGTCGAGGGGCCACCACCGAGAAAGCCCTATCCCTCGTCCCCGCCAATTGCACTTGCGATGCAGGTGGGATCGTGAGTAGGGCCTCTCCAGATGAACGAAGAGATCGTGTGGGTTCGTACACAGAGATGCGGTCACGCAGGTAGGCGGGTCCCAAACAGTGTGAATAAATTGTCAATATTTGCCTGAGATAGTGCTTGCAGTTCTGGAGGGACTCTTAATTTTTTGCATCTCATAGACTTAGCATGGGGATTTGGTTAACCAGTTAAAATTCATGAGTAAACCAGGTTTTTTAAAAAAATCTGAAACATTTGGGGGGGGTTAAACCCCTACCCCCCCCCCCCTCGCTACAGGCCTTGTGGGCAGGCATTCCTAGCATCTGCTAGGAGGTGATCCTATGCTGCAAAATCTTCTGGCATCTCTCAACATAATTTCTCAGCAACTCCACTTGAAAAGTCACCCATGGGGATATATGTCATTAACAAAAGAGGCACATCCACAGTCATTGTTTGTTTAGAGCAAATTGCTATCTTGCCAGGTTGGCAGAAGAAAACATAATTAATGGCTATATTGCTTCCCGGAGAAAATATACGCTGTGATAGAATGCAAATTAACGGCAGGGGAGAATTGCAAATGTGCAGACAGGGGTGAAAGTCTGAGAAAAAAATCCTCCTGGAGACTTAAAGCAATAAGAATCATCAGAAAGAATGCAAGCTTGGTCAATTCACAATCACTACCTGTTTCCTTTTGGCAAAAGATGTTCCAGGAAAGCATCTTTCAAAGCACTAATTGGTTTATGGTGGCCTGAGTCAGGTAAGAAAGCTGGTCTTAGTGTCCCGGAAAATGATACGAAACTGTAGTTTTTAGTTAATAGCTTTCCTTGCCTTATGCATTTTTCAAGCTCTTAATAAAATTGAATTGCCGTGGACACATTTCTTGTGCCCTGGGGAGGGGAAAATGCTGGGCTTCAGCAAATGGCTTCTTTTTCTTCCAAGCAGAGCAAATGGAACAACTTATATTATTTTGTGTAATGGCAGCTTTAAAAACTCTTAGAGTGTTTTCCACACCTTTCGTTGCTACAGATCCATCCTACAGAATCGTGAGACTGCTGGTTTCGTGAGTTGCCATATACACGAGTTGAACTCATCGAATCAAGTCAAAGGCAAGTTTGGTTCAGTACTGATACTGACATTGATAAGTCGACCAAGGTTTTGGTGGTTGATTTTCTTGACTAAAATTTCTAGACTTATACATGAATCTACAGGATCAAATTCTTTAGTAGTCCTCTCTGAACTGTAGCATTATTGCTGTTGGGTAGAGAATTTGTGAAACTGAAAATCCCAAGATACCATAAAATAGAAACATTCTAAGAGATTAAAGAGGAATCAAAGTGCAATGTGAGGCAACGCTCAAGACAAGAGATGTTCCAAATGGTTATTGGGCCAAATGAAGGGACAAAGTAGAGTCTCCCCAGAATATTCAATTTCTGTTTCTACAACTTTGGCCAAACAAAAACCCAGAGTAGGCTTGTTTGTTGTTGTTTATTGGTTTGGTCACTTCCGATGCCTCGTGACCTCTTGGACCAGCCTATGCCAGAGCTACATGTTGGCCATCACCACCCCCAGCTCCTTCAAGGTCAAGCCAGTTACTTCAAGGATAACATCCATCCATCTTGCTCTTCCCCAACCATAACATTATTTTTGTTGCTACTTCCTAACTGTAATTTTGCTACTGTTATGAATCTTAATATAAATATCTTATATGCAGGATGTATTTTCATTCACTGGACCAAACTGGGCACAAATACCTGATATGCCCAAATTTGAATACTGGTGGGATTTGGGGGGGGGGGGCTTGCTTTTTTTCATTTGGGAGTTGTAGATGCTGGGATTTATCGTTCAGCTACAATCAAAGAGCATTCTGAACTCCACCAATGATGGAACTGAACCAAATTGGGCACACGTAACTCCCATGACCAACAGAAAATACTGGAAGGGTTTGGTGGGCATTGACCTTGAGTTTGGGAGTTGTAGTTCACCTACATCCAGAGATCAAACAATGGTGAATCTGGACCAAACTTGGCATAAGTACTCAATATGCCGAAATGTGAACACTGGTGGAGTTTGGGGAAAATAGACCTTGGCCTTTGAGAGTTGTAGTCACTGGGATTTATAGTTCACCTACAATCAAAGAGTATTCCAAACTCCACCAACGATAGAACTGGGTCGAACTTCCCACACAGAACCCCCAGGACCAACAGAAAGAACTGTGTTTTCTGATGTCTTTGGCAATCCCTCTGACGCCTCCTCACGACCCCCCGCCCCAGGGGTCCCGACACCCAGGTTGAGAAACACTGCTGTAGATGTACCTCTAGTAATCAAAGAGGTTTACATTTTCGCTAGCCAGCGAATCCCCCCTTTACATCATTTGCTGAATAAGGAAAGACATTCAAGATGGTCTGGAGCCATCTGCTAGAATCAAGGCTTAAAAAAATTCCACGTCTCAAGGAGCCTTTCTGTCATTTGAAGAATAAACAAATTACAGCAGCAATTAGAATAATATATCTATTTGCAATTTAAATGACACCAGAGTCTTGCAACTCCAGCAAAATCCTGATATCCCTAATCATTAATTTTGGTTTGCGATTGATTAATGCTGATGGGATTTTCCTGACATTTTAATTTATTCCATCAACCACAGATCAAGGCTCTGGAGACTGTGAATGGTAGCTTTCACTGCATATGTATACAAATAATTCTATTCCATCAACACAAAGAACAAACAGAGCGGTTTGAACACATTTGCAATTTTGCCATATAGTTCTTATATCTAGGAAAATGCATTCTGAAATATGTGTTCTAGGAAAGTGGACACATGATATATTAATACAGATTTTGAAAGAAATGTGGACCAAAATAAAAAGGCATATATTGTTGTAGGTTTTAGGGCTGGGCGGTTTCGTTTCGTTAATTCGTAATTCGTTAATAATTCGTTAATTTTTTCAATTACAAAACGATAACAAACCATTCTGGAGCAATTATTAAAAAAACGAATTTTCAAAAACGTTTTGTAAATGCTTCGTATTTCGATATTGTATTCATTTCGTTATTGTTTTGAGGTCGTTTCGTTATTATTTCCGCATGTCTGGGCCAGTTTTATGGTTTAATTAGTGAAAAAAATATATAATATCACACCAACAGTCAACAACAGAGGGAGAGGGAAGCTTCAGAAGGTATTGGAGGTTTTTTAGTGTATTTTGTGGTCGCGTCCGCCATTAACAAATCGATTCGTTATTGTTTCGGAAATCGATTCGTTAATTTTTTACCATTTACGAAATTTCGTAAATATCGAACTTTTTAAAAGGAAAATTTTGTAATTATTTTAAATATCGAAACAAAAAAAAACCCCAAATACAAATCGATTTTAGAAACAAATTTTTCCGTTGTTACCCAGGCCTAGTAGGTTTTTTCAGGCTATATGGCCATGTTCTAGAGGCATTCTCTCCTGGCGTTTCACCTGCATCTATGGCAAGCATCCTCAGAGGTAGTGAGGTCTGTTGGAACTAGGAAAAAGGGTTTATATATCTCTGGAATGACCAGGGTGGGACAAAGGACTCTTGTCTGCTGGAGCGAGGTGTGAATGTTTCATCTGACCACCTTGATTAGCATATAATGGTGTGGCAGAGCCAGGAGCAAACTTTTGTTGAGAGGTGATTAGATGTCCTTGTTTGTTTCCTCTCTGTTGTTGTGCTGTTGTAATTTTAGAGTTTTTTTAATACTGGTAGCCAGATTTTGTTCATTTCCATGGTTTCCTCCTTTCTGTTGAAATTGTCCACATGCTTGTGTATTTCAATGGCTTCTCTGTGTAGTCTGACATGGTGGTTGTGAGAGTGGTCCAGCATTTCTCAAATAAAATTCTGTGTCCAGGTTGGTTCATCAGGTGCTCTGCTATGGCTGACTTCTCTGGTTGAAGTAGTCTGCAGTGCCATTCATGTTCCTTGATTCGTGTTTGGGCAATGCTGCTGCGTTTGGTGGTCCCTATGTAGACTTGTCCACAGCTGCATGGTATACGGTAGACTCCTGCAGAAGTGAGAGGATCCCTCTTGTCCTTTGCTGAACGAAGCATTTGTTGGATTTTCTTGGTGGGTCTGGGGATAGTTTGTAGGTTGTGTTTCCTCCTCAGCTTCCCTCTGCAGTCAGTGGTTCCCTTGATGTCTGGCAAGAACCCTTTTCCTCTGGGTGGATCTTGGTCTTGACTCTCGTGGCTTCTTCTCGGTTGTCTTGCAGCTCTTCTGATGTCTGAGGTGGAGTCTCCATTGGCCTGGAGAGCCCAGTTGAGGTGGTTCAGTTCATCTTGGAGGAGGTGGGCTTCGCAGATTCTTTTTGCATGGTCTGCCAAGGCTTTAATGGTGCTTCTTTTTTGACTTGGGTGATGGTTGGAGTTTTGATGTAGATATGTATCTGTGTGTGTGCGTTTTCTGTAAATGCAAGACCGAGAAGAAGCCACGAGAGTCAAGACAAAGATCCACCCAGAGGAAAAGTGTTCTTGCCATACATCAAGGGAACCACTGACCACAGGGAAGCTGATGAGGAAACACAACCTACAAACTATCTACAGACCCACCAAGAAAATCCAACCAATGCTCCGTTCAGCAAAGGACAAGAGGGATCCTCTCACTTCTTTTTTTACTTGGGTCAGGCCCGTAGCCAGGATTTTGATTCGGGGGAGGGGGGCTGAGTTTGTTTCGGGGGGGCTGAGTCTGAGTGAAAGAGGGTCTACCCTAGCAAACCTTTTGTATCGTTACCCCAATACCCCCATGCATATGGGATATATTGAGTATGGTGATCAGATCATTATATGAATAAACATAACAGTTTAAATAATGTACCAGTAAGGGAAAGTTCTGAGAGTGCCTTGGAATTTCGAGGGGGGGGGGGGGGCTGAAGCCCCTCAAGCCCCCCCCCCTCCGGCTACATGCCTGACTTGGGTGATATTTGGAGTTTTTTTGTAGCTATCTATTTGTGTGTGTGGGTTTTTCTGTAAACGGCGTGACCCAATTGTTGGTCTGGTTTGCGGATGACGAGGACATCTAGAAAAGGCAGTCTTCCTTCATTTTCTTTTTCCATGGTGAACTGGATGTTTGGGTGGATGCTGTTAAGAGGGTCCAGGAACCTGTTGAGTTCTTCTTCTTTTCCATGGCTCCAAATTGTGAAAGTGTCATCCACATATCTGAACCGTAGAGTGGGCTTTTTGGTTGCTGTCTCCAGGGCTTGTTTTTCAAAGTGTTCCATGTAGAAGTTAGCTATGACCGGGCTGAGAGGGCTCCCCATAGCTACTCCATCTTTCTGTTCATAGAACTCATTGTCCCACTGAAAGTAACTGGTGGTGAGGCAATGGTGAAACAGAGCTGTGATGTCTTCTGGGATCCTCTGGTTGATTAGTGCAATGGTGTCTGCTATCGGCATATATTTTATTATTATTATTAATAATAATAATAATAATAATAATAATAATAATAATAATAATAAACCACTTTCTAGGGGATTTCAAGCAGATCCCAGCATTTACATACATAGGCAAACATTCAGTGCCTTTACAATCATATACAATGATACACACAAACATAAACAAACATAAACAGAGGTATGGGTCACATTATTGTTTTGCTTGGCTATTGGAAGATCTGTGCACGATGGGTTGCGGAAACAGAGTGTCGACTTCTTCCGTGACGGCTTCAGAAAACTTGTTCATCATTGGCAGAAATGTATCTTATTGTCTGGTGATTATGTGGAAAGGTGAATAGTGGTAGTTAAAGAGCAATTCTAAGGATTATTTCTGCGTTTGATTTATTAAAATATTCCCATCCAAACTCAAGTAACGAAGGTGGAGGCATTACTTTTCATTCACCTCTCGTAGAACCAATTTCAGGTGCAGAAACAGAAACCAGAACTGATCCAGTTATCTATTGTCGCAATGTCCATGACCTCTTCTCCATAAAGGCTCCCTGGTCATGCAACTAGATAAGAGATTCCCATCTGCTTCCATTACGCTTTGTGTCTTCTCCATTTGCTTCATCCCCTGAAGAGGCCTTTTGCGTGGTCCTCAGTGGCTTTGCTTTCATGGCCACAGGTGTCCTGGCCTGTAAAGCAAATTGATTGCATTTACTTTCTGTACACCAAACCACTTCCAAGCAGATCATTAAGACAGATGAATATGCCTTCTCCATGGAAACAGGGCTCTGGAGAGATGTAAAAGATAATCCATAATATATTTTGCTAAACTGCCAAGAGAATGTGACACGGAGGAGCAAACGTCAGCATTTTTGCTGAAATTTCCCCCTACTTGAATATCTATCTACATTTTTCTTTTATTATAGCAAATTCATCAGTTTAAATCATTGCCTTCTCTTACCTGAAGGCACAAGTTGAAAGCCCATTAGAAATCGAAACTTCCTTGACATGCTGAAACATTCTTGTTCTAATATTTTTAAATCCGAACTGTATTCATAGAGTCTTGATAGTTTCATTTATATTTTCTTTCTTTCCGTCTCTTTCTCCTCTTTTTCCGCAGAGGTGAATCTGTCAAGCTCAGCCTGGGGGCATAAGTAGATGTCACTAATGCCAAAACATGTGATTCAAGAATTCCAGGAAAACCATGCAATTATGCATTAAAACAGGTAATAAATGTATATACGAGACCTTTTACAAGAATCTAATGTCGGAGAATAAAGAGCGCCCGAAGGGGATGTCACAAAGGGGAAACTGCAATCTTTTGCTCATCCGACCATAAATCAAACTATCACTGGCATGATCTCACCAAAGGCCTTCAGATGGAGTTTTGCAAAGGAGAGAAGCATCCAAGAAATTGTGGTAACAGGGGTGTTAAACCTGGGGTTTACTATTCTGGATTCACTAAGAGAGCTCCTTCTAGATCAGGCATGGGCAAAGTTCGCCCCCTGGGTGTTTTGGAGAGTGCGTGTGTGGCATGCAGGACCACCCACGGTGACGGCGCGAGTGGTGCCACCTATGTATAGAACTGTTAATTGTAAGATTTAAACTGTTGTATTATGCTTAATCCTGCCCCTTTTACCGTGTTTATGTATAGTTGTATGGATTAGTTGCTTGTAGCTGTCAATCAGTACTGTTTGGCTCCACCTCTTCCTGGAGGGGGGGAGTGGTTTCCTTCTTCATTCTGCCATCAGAGTTCGTACCATATGGACGTGAGTAAGAGACTTGATTCTAAAGGACCCTGATTTAAGTTACCTCTTAGCACCAGTTCTGAGGTTTTTTACCCCTGGGACTCATGCTTTATGTCCAGAACGTCCTGGACAATTATTGAGGAGACCCAGGCGCCTTCAAGCTGGTTTTTTTGGCACCAAAGGAAGAGTCTTCAAAACATAGGCCATTTGAACTGGGGTTGTGGTTTGCTCCGGCATTCACAGCCATTGAGGAAAGAGGAAACTTGGTGAGGCTTCTCAGCTTCAAACCCCTTGGACCCAGGACTAATTGTGACTGTAATGTATATTTTTCCTTCGCCCCTCTAAAGTTTTCCAGCTCATTGCTTTAAAGAAATGACTTTGTGATCAATAAACTTATTTTGAGCTATTTACAGCGTTTTGGGTTTTTGGGAGTTCCAGTTTCCTAAAGGAGGGCAAGAAGCAATGCCCTGGGGGAAAGATGCCACGTTCATCCCTCCTTTATTGAGAATAATAGCCCCCAGGCGCGACGGCACACCCACACCTGCTAGGATGTTAGGGATTCCTAATCTTCGGAAGAGGAAGAGGAGTAGGGAAGTGCTCAGGAATTGGAGGGAGAAGAAGAATCAAACAATGAGGTTTTACAAGTGCACTGCTCACATTTCTAGAGAGAGGAAAGGAGACTGAGCACAGACGGCATTCAGCTAGAATAGCTGCTAGAAATGCTGAGCTAATTGGGAGATGCCCTAACACCTCCTGCGTGGGGAATTCAGGGCTATAAATCAGAAGCAGGAGCAGTCAGCTTCTGCTGGTAACAACGACTCTGATGCTGATGTTCTCACTCCAATTGAACCTGCTTTGTGTCTGCTGCTAAGGACTTAGTGATCATTGCCCATTGTCTGATGGAAGACTGCTGTTTCTTTTGGGACTTTGTAAGAGACTTTAATTTGTTTCTGCATTAAATCTTCCTTGCTTTTTTTGCATTTTTCAACGGCATTTGCTTATCCTTTGTGGTTGCTGAAGTAAAGCATTTTTCTTTTATTTTTAACATTGTATTAAGGCTGTTTTTGAAGGGCAACTCAGGACACGGGGCCTGCAGCCAGCCAAGTGCCTTTTACTCTGCAAAGAGAGTATGTGTATGGCATACAGGCGGGCCATGAGTACCCATGCCTGCCAGGGCTTGCAGATGAGTGCCTCTTACTCTAGAGTAAGAGGTGCTCAGTTGGTTGCAGGTCCTGGCAGATGTGGGTGCTCCTGCATGCCATACAGGCACTCTCCTTGGAAAGAGAGTGCGTGTGTGGCATGCAGGCCCAGAGCGCACTCTCTTTCCAAGGAGAATGTGTGGTGGCATGCAGGACCGCCTGCACCTGCCAGGGCGTGCAGCGAGCCAAGCGCCTTTTACTCTAGAGTAAGAGGCACTCTGCTGGCTGCAAGGCCTGGTAGGCGTGGGTACTCCTGCATATCACACATGCATTCTCCTTGGAAAGAGAGTGCGTGTATGGCGTACAGGCAGGCCGTGCCTGCCAGGGCCTGCAGCTGAGTGTCTCTTACTCTAGAATAAGAGGTGCTCAGCTGGTTGCAGGTCCTGGCAGGCATGGGTGATCCTCCATGCCACACATGCACTCTCCTTGGAAAGAGAGTGCATGTATGGCATGCAGGCAGGCTCAGAGCGCCCACATCTACCAATACCTGCAGCCAAGCACCTCCTAATCTGTGATGCCAAAAAGCAGACCAGGAGCTGGAACCTGCTCCTGCTTGCTTTCATGTTGATCTGATTTCCCTAGTGGGAGGGGCATTCCTGCTTTGTGCTCCTGAAGAAACGAAAGAAATGGGAGAAACGAGTTTACTCTGAAGCAGAACAGAGATCAAACTAGAAGTCCATCCAGGTACTTAACGCAGGGTAATCCAGGCGAAACTGGTTTAGGACAGATTAAGCAAAGCCAGGGCATAAAAAGTTTTGCTGAAATATTGAAGCACCTCCATATTTCAAGCCGAGTGTGGACAGCTGGACAACTCCAAAGTGAAAATACATGCTAGCATCACCATCATCTTCCATTGCTAAGGCAGCCTACTTCTGGCTGCTGCTGGACATCTTTGCTGATATCGGCAAAGCACCGGGACTGTGGCGCAGCTGGCTGGGAGTCAGCTCCATTAAGATCACTACTGACCGAAAGGTCATGAGTTCAAAGCCAGACCAGGTCGGAGTGAGTGTCTGACCAATTTGTATAGCTTGCTGTCGACCTTTGCAGCATGAAAGACAGTTGCGTCTGTCAAGTAGGAAATTTAGGTATTGCCTACACGGGGATGCTGATTTAACTCATTTATGGTGCCATAAAATTCTCCAGCAAGCCTGCAAAGAATGAGGAAGTACTTCACCAGTGTGACAAATAGACGGTGAAGCAACAGCTCCCCTGGTGGCCAGAATACCCTCATGAAAAGTTGGAATGTTAAATTGCCTCTGTGTCTGTCTATATATGTTGTGTGACTATGACATTGAATGTTTGCCATGTATATGTACATTGTAATCCACCTTGTGTCTCCTGCCGGGTGAGAAGGACGGAATATAAATACTGTAAATAAATAAATAATAAATAAGGTGACCAGTGATGGCCAGGAGCACTCTAGAGCTCTCCAGAGGCTGCCACAGTGATCGAAGTAATAGGTAAGGTAAGGTTGACATTCCAATGGGGTCAAACTGGTTTGAGCTCAACTGGATTATCTGGACTCCCAGCACTTTTGGTTGAATAGCACTATGGCAGCTGGAGCCAATCTGGATCATTTCCACTCTATATTGGTCTCAGATTTTTTGGTAGGTACCAATAAGCCCTATATTCAAGAAATTAAGCTATCATGCCCCAGTTTTCTTCTTTGAAATATTGGGAGGTATGGTGGTCCTCTATAATTGACTGCATAACCTTTTACCCAACGGCCTCAAGTTAATACCTTGACCTATAGCTAACCTCCTAGCCTCTGTTTTACCTTATCAACTCTGTTTAACCTTGTGCATTAAAACCATTACAGTGAGCAACTGCACATGCCAGAGGCACCATTACTGCCACATAGGGCTATCACATAGCTCATAACACCTCACACTATGACAAGCTTATAGTGCCATAAGCACTATAATATTTGGTGGACACGCATGTGAATGGAAGTGCCTTTGAGTCATAACATCTGAAAAGAGTATAAATAGGATGCTAAATTGTCAGACTGGTACATTTTTCCTAGAGAGAAAAGTGCTGTGCCCCATACTAAAATAGCTCTGGGCTAGTAAGAATGGGGACACATAATAATTGATGCGTTACTGTAATAGCATTTCAGCACGGTGGCCTGAATCCTATTGGTTTGTCTTAACTAGAGTTGACTGGCTGGATCAATAGTTGGGAGTTAACACACACACAGAGAGAGAGATTCCATAGATTCAATGTGTCCATTCTATTGGGGGCTATTAATAAGATATATATATCTTTGTATAACCATTCTCCTGTACTGATCTAGTCCACTACATTGAAAAGAGCCTTAACATCTGTGATGATGCATCTGTCTAACTCGACGAGATCGTCAGGGTTCTTGGAGAGGCGAGGCCTACCACATGCATCCTAGACCCCTGCCCATCCTGGCTGGTAAAGGAAGCCAGAGGGGGGTTGGCAGAGTGGGTGAAGGTGGTGGTGAATGCCTCCCTTCGGGAAGGCAATATTCCGGCCAGCTTAAAGCAAGCTGTTATAAAACCGCTGTTGAAAAAACCATCACTAGACCCCACTCAATTCGTCAACTTTCGGCCAGTTTCCAATCTCCCCTATTTGGGCAAAGTCCTGGAACGTGTAGTGGCCTCGCAACTCCAGGAATTCCTGGTGAACACGGACTATCTAGATCCGGCGCAGTCTGGTTTTAGGCCGGGACATGGTACTGAGACAGCCCTGGTCGCCTTAGTGGATGATCTTCGCCGGGAACTGGACAGGGGGAGTGTGTCCCTGTTAGTTCTGCTGGTCCTCTCTTCGGCCTTCGATACCGTCGACCACGGTATCCTTCTGGGACGCCTCGCGGGGATGGGTCTTGGGGGTACTGCTTTGCAGTGGCTCCGGTCCTTCCTCGAGGGTCGCTCCCAGAAGGTGTCACTAGGGGACTCCTGCTCGACTCCTCGGCCATTGTACTGCGGAGTCCCGCAGGGTTCAGTACTGTCCCCTATGTTGTTTAACATATACATGAAGCCATTGGGAGAGATCATCCGGAGTTTTGGGGTGCGGTGTCATCTGTACGCAGATGATGTCCAACTCTGTCACTCCTTCCCACCTGCTACTAAGGAGGCTGTTGAAGTCCTGAACCGGTGCTTGGCCACTGTGACTGACTGGATGAGGGCCAACAGATTGAAACTAAATCCAGGCAAGACAGGGGTACTCCTGGTCAGTCGAAAGGCCGAACAGGGTATAGGGTTACAGCCTGTGTTGGACGGGGTTACACTCCCCCTGAAGACGCAGGTTCGCAGTCTGGGGGTTCTCCTAGATTCATCGCTGAGCCTGGAGCCCCAGGTTTCAGCGGTGATCAGGGGAGCTTTTGCACAATTAAAACTTGTGCGCCAGCTGCGCCCATGCCTTGGGAAGTCTGACTTGGCCACGGTGGTCCACGCTTTGGTTACATCCCGTTTAGATTATTGCAACGCTCTCTACGTGGGGCTGCCTCTGAAGACTGCCTGGAAGCTGCAGCTAGTCCAACGCTCGGCAGCCAGATTTCTAACGGGTGCTGGGTACAGGGAGCATACAACCCCTCTGTTACGCCAGCTCCACTGGCTGCCGATTAGCTTCCGAGCACAATTCAAAGTGCTGGTTTTGACCTACAAAGCCCTAAACGACTCTGGCCCTGTTTACCTGTCCGAACGGATTCTCCCCTATGAACCATCAAGGTCTTTAAGATCTTCCGGGGGGGGGGGGCTGCTCTCGATCCCACCACTGTCACAATCGCGGTTGGTGGGGACGAGAGACAGGGCCTTCTCGATGGTGGCTCCCCGGCTTTGGAACTCCCTCCCACAGGAGATTAGAACTGCTCCCTCCCTCCTGACGTTCAGGAAGCTAACAAAGACTTGGCTATGGAATGCGGCCTTTGACAACTGAGTCAACTTTGGTCCACATGGAAGGAGAATGAATAACTGTGAATTATGACCAGGAATGCTTTGACGACGTGGCTATGTGATTGTGATGATGACGATGTTGTATTGTAATATGTTTTTAATTGTGTAATGATGATGCATTGTGTGGTTTGTATTTTTGTATATGAACACATGTTGTGAACGGGATCTGAGTCCCTCTTGTAGGTGAGAAGATCAGTATAGAAAACTAAATAAATAAATAAATAAATAAATCTAAGTTACTGGCGAGGGAGAGCGTCCGAGGGTAGAGGGGGGCTCGTCCAGTGAGTCCTTTAAAGACATGGGGGTCCTGTGTGGGAACATTTGGCCCAATTCTATTGCTGGTGGGGTCCAGAATGCTCTGTGATTGTAGGTAAACTATAAATCCCAGCAACTACAACTCCAAAATGTCAAGACCTATATTTCCTAAACTCCACCAGTGTTCACATTTGGCCATATTGAGTATTTGTGCCAAGTTTGGTCCAGATACATCATTGTTTGAGTCCACAATGCTTTCTGAATGTAGGTGAACCACAATTCCAAAACTCAAGGTCAATGCCCACCAAACCCTTCCAGTATTTTCTGTTGGTCATGGAAGTACTGTGTGCCAAGTTTGGTTCAATTCCATCATTGGTGGACTTCAGAATGCTCTTTGATTGTAGGTTAATTATAAATGTGCATTTGTTTTCCCTAGAAGAAAAAAAAACTGTTTTAATATAGAAAAAATGTTTTTTTGTCAGAGAAAATATCATTTAGTTTTTCTATCTGTGGATCTTTATGTCCTTCCTTAATGTTCCGCTTTGATTATTGCAGGAAAATCAAACAATGTGCTTATCTAAATCTCCACAAATGCATGTTAGCTATACTTTATAAGTGTATGTATTGTGGGATACCCTTGTGTCCAGGAAAATATATTATTTCATTAAACATCCAAAAAATAATTTTGCTTTTTCTTTAATCAGCCAATTTTCCCCCACGAGGGCCTTGAATCTTTAAAAAAGAAATACAACGTCATCTTTCCATTTCTGCCAAAGATTTTACAAAGACATCTAGTGTTGCAACCCAGAGCAGGAAACTGGACCCTCAGACAACCATCCACCACACTTGACTTCAGGAAAACAATCCTTTTTTATTGATAAAAGATGAATACAAAATAGAGGAAAATTGCAAAGGTAAAAAGTCACAGTAAAAATCAGCAACAAGAAATGTCCATAAACAAGATAATAAAACCCACAGCAAAACTGCTGAATCCTGGAACCTGTTACCAATCCACTAACCGTACTTGGAACAACTAGAAAACCTCTGAGGAACAAGGCCACTTGAATCAGGAGACCTGCAAAAGCTTGCACATGAATCTGGAATGATGCCTGGTCTGAAGCTGCATTCAGGCCAGGCATACTTAAGGCCGAGAAATCTATTGTGAGACACGCCTGACGTTTTTGTTTGCATTTCTCTCAATCTGGCTGACCTACGTAAACTTTGTGCTTCTCCCCAGCTCTGCCAAATCTGCCCCCGCCTATCCTCATTAGGCAGACCAGGTGTCAGATTCTCTGGGGAACTAAGGCTGGGAGGAAAAGGGAGTGAAACATCTCTGCTCGGCTCGGAATGCATGTTCTC
Source organism: Anolis sagrei ordinatus (assembly GCF_025583915.1). NCBI lineage: Eukaryota > Metazoa > Chordata > Lepidosauria > Squamata > Anolidae > Anolis > Anolis sagrei. The sequence goes on from NW_026847882.1 coordinate 5,672,500, forward strand.
ATGGGAATTTTGACTTTCACTTTCCAAGGCTATAGGATTTTCACTACTCAAACCATCAACATCTAAATTGGCCTCAGAATTCACATTGACATCTACATTGGCATCAGGGAATACAATCAGAGAATCAGGTTCAGGTTCACACACAGGCTGAACCCCAACATCTAGATTGAGAAATAAAATGTAATTTCCTTGCATATACATTGAAGATAACAGCGCTCCATGCAGTCATGCTGGCCACGTGACCTTGAAAGTGTCTACAGACAACGCCAGCTCTTCGGCTTAGAAATGGAGATGAGCACCAACCCCCAGAATCAGACACGACTGGACTTAATGTCAGGGGAAAACCTTTACCTTTTACCTCAAGTTACTTTGCACATAAAAAAATAATAATTTTGAGACGTTTTGTAAAAATAAATACGTAATTTCTGAAACAGGAATTTTGTAATGTTAGCTTTGATAAAATTTAAATTCAGACTGAGGCAAGAATCAAGATATCTGTCAACAAAGCCTCTCTCCTCGCCTCCAACGTTGTCTTATCTTTGCTAGTGAAGATGAGCTGACCCCATACATTATTTGAAAGTCCAATCCTCCATGTATCTACTGAGCCTATATCCCAATGAGTTGAACAGGGCTTTATTTATTTATTTATTTATTTATTTATTTTGTTTCGGTTACTTCTACCCTGCCCTTCTCACCCCAGAGGGGGACTCAGGGCAGCTTACAAAGGCACAATTCGATGCCGGCATCAACAAACAGTAGGATAAAAACAATATAGTAGCAATTAAACAATTAACAATCAGTTTCTGCATTACAACAATAAAAACCCAATAAAACCAGTAAAACCGATTCCACCTAATTAACGCTCAGCGTTTGCCATCTCATAGTCCAAATTCCAATTCCACTTTGTCAGTCCTGTCAGTCCTAGTCGTCTGGTTGTCCTTATCTAATTGTCAGATTGCTTGAAGGCCTGGTCTCACAACCACGTTTTTAATTTCCTCCTGAAGGAGAGGAGGGATGTTGATGACCTAATTTCCCCCGGGAATGAGTTCCACAGTTGAAGGGCCACCACGGAGAAGGCCCTGCTCCTCGTCCCCACCAACCTCACTTGTGATAGCGGTGGAGTCGAGAGCAGGGCCTCCCCAGATGATCTCAAATTCCGGGGTGGGACGTAGAGGGAGATACGTTCGGACAGATACACTGGACCGGAACCGTACAGGGTTTTGTAGGTCAAAACCAGCACCTTGAATTGTGCTCGGAACTGAACTGGCAGCCAGTGGAGCTGACACAGCAGGGGGTGGTGTGCTCCCTGTATGACACTCCGGTGAGCAATCTGGCTGCCGCTCGCTGGACCAGTTGAAGTTTTCGAACAGTCTTCAAGGGCAACCCTATGTAGAGTGCGTTGTAATAATCTATTCGGGATGTAACAAGAGCGTGGACCACTGTGGCCAGATTTATTCCAGGTAAAAGTGTAAAAGATCGTAGCTTTCCGGTCTTGTCAAACAAACTTCTTTGCAAAAGCTTCAGACTGTCCAATCTGCACATTCTCTGAATCCCTTACCTTAGCTGGTTAGGAAGTGGGCCTGGCGAAGCCACGGCATCCATTTTAGAAAAGGGAGACAGGAAGCCATTTTAGTTAGGTTTGCCTTGAGGGATGTGTTCAAGTCTTAAAGGGAAAATAAAAAGGCTAGGATTGGCTAGAAAGATGGGGGTGGAGCCTAAGTGGTCTAAATGAAAAAAGTGTCTTTTAAACAGAGGCTTGAATTCCGAGTTAGTCAGTTGGAGTTTGGGTGTTAGAGAGAGAAGAAGAGTTGGTGTTACTGAGAGCGAGTTTGGGTTTAGAGAAGAAGATTGGGTTAGTCTTTTGTGAAGTATTCAGACAGGGGCGGCTCAACCCATTATGCAAAGTAAGCATTTGCAGTGTAGTTGATTTTTCCCAGGGGTGCTCTTGAGGCGCTCTTGGGGGAAAATAGACCTTGACATATGCGAGTTGTAGTTACTGGGATGTATAGTTCACCTACAATCAAAGAGCATTCTGAACTCCACCAATGATAGAATTGAACCAAATATGGCACACAGAACTCCCATGACGAACAGAAAATATATATCAGTGATTGGTTGGGGAGGGGGGCACCATTGTTTGCTTACCATTGAAAATTATCTAGGGCTGCCTCTGTATTCAGAGTAGCTATTGAGTAAATAGCTAGAATACTATGGAGGAGCAGTATCCAGTTAGTGGACTGTTCAATTCCTAAAGAAGACTAGATCAGAGTATTTTTGGCTAGATTCCTAAGGGGCATTTTTGGGAGTTACTTTCAGAGATTCATTTCCTGAAGTAATTTTCTGTGGTGGAAGTTTGAAGACTTGTAATCCAGAAGATTTTGAATCTAACGCAACCACAAGCTTTTTATGTCAGTATTTTACTGAAACCATTACGCATTTGTATCTGAATATTTCAAGCCTGTTCAATAAATATTCTTGTTATTTTATTAACTTATACCAGCCTCAGTGTGAATACCTTTGTGGTCAAAGTATTACTAAAGTCAGCTTCACAGTGGCCTCTAAGAAACTATAGTGGCACAGTGCGGGTTACAGAACAAACTCTCAATATTACCTCAGCCTAATTAATGATTGAAATGGTGGCAGTGGAACTCATTTTAAGTCTCTCAGTTCTAGTGGTTCCCAGATCCTAACTTTTAAACATACAGTTTGTTCAGCAACCATACTCCCTCTTCCTTTTGATGGCTTTATATTTTTTGGGTGAATATTCATTCATATATATATATAGGTGGTGCCTGTGTGTTGTGTTGTGTGCTGATGGTGTGTGCATTAGAATTTTGGCTGAGCAGCATTAGGATTATCTATATATATAAAAATGCTCTGTGCATAATGAGTTCCTTAAAAACAAAAGAACCACTCAAAAATTTATGATTTTGTTATTTGGGAGTTGTAGTTGCTGGGATTTATAGTTCACCTACAATCAAAAAGTATTCTGAACTCCATCACCGATGGAATCGAACCAAACGTGACACACAAAACTCCCATGACCAACAGAATATACTGGAAGGGTTTGGTGGACACTGACCTTGAGTTTTGGAGTTGTAGTTCACCTACATCCAGAGAGCACTGTGGACTCAAACAATGATGGATCTGAACCAAACTTGGCACAAGCACTCAATACGCCCAAATATGAACACAGATGATGTTTGGAGGAAATAACCTTGACATTTGGGAGTTGTAGTCACTGGGATTCACAGTTCACCATTCTGAACCGCACGAACAACAGAATCGGGGCAAACTTCCCACACAGAACCCCCGTGACCAACAGAAAATACTTAAGGCCATCCAATCCAACTCTTTTCATCAGGGCAAGAAAACGTAATCAAAGTCCTCCTGACAAAGAGCCACTCGCCATCGAGATAGATAGATAGATAGATAGATATGATTCACACACACACAGATACAGAATCATAGATTTGAAAGGGACCCTTAAAGAAGAACAATGATATCTTGTATGTTCCAGGGTGGGCAAACCAGACACTCTCCACATCAACACTGGCAAAGAAACAACAAGAACTACTGTTTACCCACAAGCATAAAGAAATTACATATATTAGAAACCAACACTTTCTCATTACTTTATTTTCCAGATCAACAGACTGGGCCACAGCAACGCGTGGCAGGGGACAGCTAGTTTTATATAATTCCCCGTCTATAAATTAATTAAATCTTACTGCATCATTATATTTGAAAGTCCAGTCCTCCATGTATCTACTGAGCCTATATCCCAATGAGTTGAACAGGGCTTTCTTCCAGGTAAAAGTGTAAAAAGATCGCAGCTTTCAGGTCTTGTCAAGCAACCTTCTTTGCAAAAGCTTCAGACTGTCCATTCTGCACATTCTCTTTTTCACTACGCTGGCAGATTTATCACCTTTCCTGCCGAAAGGATCTGCTATTTACTTTCCGCAGCAAAGTCAAGTTTCCGTTGTGGCTCCTTTTTGAATAATGAATCATGAGCATGTTTTTTTTTTTTTGTCAAGGGTAAGGATAAAAATACCAGTCAATTATTGGACTAAAAAAAGCAGCAGGAACAAAGGAGAAAGTTGGACGGTGGGCAAATATTCTGCTAATGCAGCATGACATCTGCATGCAGATAAATGCTTATCTGATCGCTAATGCGCCTAATGGACTCATTTCTATTCTGCTGCTTAACGTTTGCAGAATGCAATTAAACCAGCTATGCAGAGGTGTTGCTCACGGAGGGCTGAGGATTCAAATGTCCATATTTCGGAACAAGAATGAGCACTTCAGAGTTTCACCTCTCACATTTTGACATTGGCACGGAAACATTATCCCAGCAAACTGGGGCTATGACTCAGAAGATGTACTACATTCCCTTTCCCTCCTCCTCCTTCGCCATCGTAATAACCATTCTCGTTGCCATGAAAGTCTGACAAAAACACTTGAGTCCTCTTGCAGTCTTGTTTATTGGGTTACTGTCCAAATCTACACAACGTTTGTGTGGGGAGAGGAACACCCATTTTGCTCAGTGAATCATAGGACATGGGATTTTGGCCTGCATCAATAGGAGTCTAGTGTCTAGATCCAGGGAAGTCATGGTAGCAATCTATTCTGCCTTGGTGAGACCACACCTGGAATACTGTGGCTCTCACTTTGATTCTCAGTGTCTGTGGATGCTCTGGTTCTATAGCTGCTGATCAACTATAGCATTGTTTCTCAATCTTCCTAATGCTGCGACCTCTTAATACAGTTCCTCATGTTATGGTGACTCCCCCAACTATAAAATTATTTTAGTTGCTACTTCATAACTGTAATTTTCCTACTGTTATGATTTGCAATTTAAATATCGGATATGCAGAAAGTATTTTCATTCACTGGACCAAATTTGGCACAAATATACAATACGTCCAAATTTGAATATTGGTGAGGTTGGGGGTGTTGCATCCCAGATCAGGAAATGAGACCATAAGATTCAATCCACCACACTGGACTGTGAGAAAAACAATCCTTTTTTATTGATGAAAAATGGTTACAAAAGAAAGGTAAATGCAAAGTCAAAAAGCCACAGTAGAAACTCAGCAGTCAGGAAAAATCTTTGAACTTGAGCAAAATTCCAAAAACAACAATACAGAAACCAGGAACCTGTTAGCATCACTAACCGTACTTGAAAACTAGAAGCCTCTGGGAATGCAGGCCATGGAACACAGGAAAACTGCCAAGGTGCTGCCTCAGTCTAAAACGTTGCTTGATCTAATGAGACAACTGGGGGGAGGCCCCTTAAACCAAAGAAACTATTTCTTGAAACGCCTCCAGACTTTGAAGCCTCCCTCTCCCGTAATCTATTTGACCTTCATAGAAACTGTGATTCACTCCTGTTTTTCCAAATCTGTTCCCTTTGGTCCTCATTAAAAAAACCAGGTGTGATTCCCTCTGGAGAGCTATCATGGCCTGATTCTAAAACATTCTCATCAGGCTGTTCAGTTTCACTTTCCCCGCCACTGTTCTTGGCATCAACAGTTTCAACACTATCAGGGAAAGACACATGTTCAGTGGCTTGCTCAGTTGCATCAGGAAATACACTCAGAGAAGCAGGTTCACACAGAGATTGAGGCTCAGGATCACACGGAGGAGGCTGAACCCCAACGGGGGGGGGGGGGGGGGGGGGGGGGGGGGCGGGATTGATTTTGTCATTTGGGAGCTATGGTTGCTGGGATTTATAGTTTACCTACAATCAAAGAGCATTCTGAACTCCACCAATGATGGAATTGAAGCAAACTTGAATTTCCACAACCAGCAGAAAATAGTGGAAGTGTTTGGTGGACATTGACCTTGAGTTTTGGAATTGTAATTCACCTACATCCAGAGAGCACGGTGGACTCAAACAATGATGGATCTGGACCAAACTTGGCATGAATCCTCAATATAACCAAATATGAACACTGATGGTGTTTGGGGAAAATAGACCTTGACATTTGGGAGTTGTAGTTGCTGGGATTTATAGTTCACCTATAATCAAAGACCATTCTGAAACCCAGGAACAATAGAATTGAGCCAAGCCTTTCATAGAGAACACCCATGCCTTAAAGGGACTCACTGGTGTTGTTGTGACTCAGCTGGACTACAGAGTGATGGTGTCAATGATTCTGATGGGGATGATGAGATTCAGATTCAGAGTCAGATGCAAAGCAAGGATGTTCCTGTGTTAGACGAGGAAGACCAGGACCAGGGGGCAGAAGTTCAGTTGTTTCCCACAGCAAGGGTTGACGCTGGGGAAAGTGAAACTACTGAGAGTGAGAGCCAGGTGCCTGATGAAGGAAGGGAGGATGCAGGAAGGGAGGATAGTTCTCAGCCAGCTAATGAGGGATTTGACCTTGATGGGGCTGGTGGTTTAGATAGAGCTGATCGATTGGAATTGAAAGTGCGAAGGAGTGTCAGGATCGCCGGGAGGCGAGAGAGAGAGAGGCCCGGAGCCATAGGAATGCTTTCATGTTGTCCAAAAAGTATTAAACAGACTGGTTCTTGTGGGTTTTTTCGGGCTATATGGCCATGTTCTAGAGGCATTTTCTCCTGACGTTTCGCCTGCATTTATGGCAAGCATCCTCAGAGGTAGTGAGGTCTGTTGGAACTAGGACAATGGGTTTATATATCTGTGGAATGACTGGGGTGGGGCACAGAGCTCTTCTCTGCTGGAGCTAGGTGTGAATGTTTCAACTGACCACCTTCATTAGCATTTGAAGGCCTGGCTGAGCCTGGGAAAATCTTTTGTTGAGAGGTGTTAAGCTGTGCCTGGTTGTTTCCTCTCTGCTGTTTTGCTGTTTTTGAGTTTTTTAATACTGGTAGCCAGATTTTGTTCATTTTCATGGTCTCTTCCTTTCTGTTGAAATTGTCCACATGCTTGTGGATTTCAATGGCTTCTCTGTGTAGTCTGACATGGTGGTTGTTGGTGTGGTCCAGCATTTCTGTGTTCTCCAATAATATGCTGTGTCCAGGCTGGTTCATCAGGTGCTCTGCTATGGCTGACTTCTCTGGTTGAAGTAGTCTGCAGTGCCTTTCATGTTCCTTGATTCGTTTCTGGGCAACAATGCTGCTGCGTTTGGTGGTCCCTATGTAGACTTGTCCACAGCTGCATGGGATACGTTAGACTCCTGCAGAAGTGAGAGGATCCCTCTTGTCCTTTGCTGAATGGAGCATTTGTTGGATTTTCTTGGTGGGTTTGTAGATTGTTTGTTTCCTCATCAGCTTCCCTCTGCGGTCCGTGGTTCCCTTGATGTATGGCAAGAACACTTTTCCTCTGGGTGGATCTTCATCTTGACTCTCATGGCTTGTTCTTGGTTTTGCAGCTCTCCTGATGTCTGAGGTGGAGTCCCCATTGGCCTGTAGAGCCCAGTTGAGGTGGTTCAGTTCCTCTTGGAGGAGGTGGGCTTCGCAGATTCTTTTTGCATGGTCTGCCAAGGCTTTAATGGTGCTTCTTTTTTGACTTGGGTGATGGTTGAACAGTCTTAAACAGACTGTTTGAATGTGCTTCAGTGTCAGAGCAACTTCCCGCTTCAACCAAGAGACTTTGGATTTATCTTGCAGCTTTCATGCTCATGTTTCAGGACTTTGTCGTGTTCTCATAGGACTTTGCCTTGCTTGTGTCTTCATGGATCTTGTTTGCCTATGTTACCTTGGTATGATAATTTGAAATATACTTTTGCTTTTTGAACTTTTTATTTTTCATTTTAATAAAACTATAAAGACTACTGCTGGTGTGTTCTTTGGTGTCGTAAGCAAGGTGGTTCTACTCTGAGGTGCGACAGGTGTGAGTCTCCCTTCTGCCTCGTGCGCTCTCCCTCGCTTGCACATGCACACCATGCTGCCATGCGCCGAGCACGCCTGCTCTCCCCTCCTCGCTTGGAGTCTCAGAAACAGCCCTCCCCTTGGCTGAGAGGCTGGCCAATCACAGTGGAGTATGGCTTTTGGTGGGAGGATTCACCTCCTGTTTCCAAAAAGGAAGAGAAGGACAGGCAGAGAGATCTTCAGTCTTCTCTGCCAAAGCAGTTCCTTAGACTATCAGAAATATATGTTTTCTGATGGTCTTTGGCGACCCCTCTGAATCCTTCTCCCATCTTCCAGGTTGAGAAACACTGTACTATGGGGTTCTGTATGTACAGTTTAGAATGCAATACATATTTTAAGATACAACACAGAAGAAAAAATATTTTGGAGCAGATGCATTCAGAATCCAGCAAAGACGGAGATCCTTTGGCTGGGCCAACCGGGTGGGAGGGAGATCCTGCTGCCTACCCTGGATGGCGAGACACTACGTCCGTCACCTTCTGTAAAGAGTCTTGGTGTCTTATTGGACCCACTGCTCACAATGGAGGTCCAGGTCTCTGCTGTGAGCAGGTCTGCGTTTTTCCATCATCGTCAGGCTAGGCGACTGGCTCCCTACCTATCTAGGAATGACATGGCTACGGTGTTCCAGGCGATGGTCATCTCGAGGCTTGACTACTGTAACACCCTCTACATTGGCCTTCCTTTGTCAGTGATCCGGAAACTGAAGCTGGTGCAAAATGCGGCAGCTCATCTTCTCGCCGGGGTGCCAGCGAGGTGTCGTATCACCCCAATTCTACAACAGCTGCACTGGCTACCAATTGAGTACCGGATCACTTTCAAGGTGCTGGTACTAACCTTTAAGGCCTTATATGGTCTGGGGCCGGCGTACCCGAGGGCCCGCTTATCCTCCTACCAACCCCAGAGATTACTCCAGTCCGAAGACCAAAATTTGCTTGCAGTCCCCAACATCCGGGCCTATCATTAGTCATCTACTAGGCACAGAGCCTTCTCGATTGTGGCCCCTTATTTATGGAATGCCTTGCCGGTTGAAACTCGAACCATCCGAGACCTACTTGCTTTTCGGAAAGCCTGTAAAACTTTTCTTTTCTGGCGAGCTTTTGATGGGTGAACAACCCGAGCTATGCCTGTTCTCGCTGCCTATTGTTATTGTTATGGTTATTTTAAAAGCTAATTGTATTGTTTTAATCTGTTTCTGTAAACCACTCCGAGCCAAATTGCGAGTTGCGGTATACAAGTTAAATAAATAAATAAATAAAAATACATAAATAAAAATAAGAAAAAAATTGTGCAAATGTACACTTTCATTTTTTGAAGCAATGCAACATGATGCGAAAATGAGCTAAATGGGCTTGTACTTGAACCTATGTAAAACTGATAAACACAGAAAGAGGACGGAGCGATTTGTCCCTACATCACAGCGTGGCCCAACTTGGCAGCCACTTGAGTGCACAAAGCTTAGTCTGAGGATAAATCTCTGTACCCGGACGCTGACAGATTGTGTATTCTATCGCGGCCACCCCGTCATTTAGAGAGGAGTCTCCAATTAAAGTGCCAATTTCACGGAGAAAACATAGCCATCTGCTACCTGTCAATAAATAATTTAATTGGGATGAGAGGCTTGAAACATCTGCTTAACTTTCAAACATAATTCCATTTTAGGCTGATACTAAAACAGCACTAATATGCTTGATTCATTTAGAGGTCCTGCCTCCCTTGAGCACAATCTATTTCATTCTACCTTCACAGTAGAACTGAAGGAAACATGCAGGTTCCCAACCGACAAGAGAACAAAAGACGAGAGTCTGAGAACAAGTGAATTGGTAGCAATGACTACAGCTTGGAAATGATCCTTTTTTGTTCCACGAAAGTTCTCAGAATCCCCTATGCTGGGAAGAGATTTCAGCACAGGCCAACATTTCAGGAAACCCCTTTCATATCTGTTTTCAATATTTTATTTAAGGGACCCATTTTACCACGGTGGTCCACGCTCTTGTTACATCCCGATTAGATTACTGCAACGCACTCTACATGGGGTTGCCTTTGAAGACTGTTCGGAAACTCCAACTAGTCCAGCGGGAAGCAGCCAGAGTACTTACAGGAGCGTCATTCAGGGAGCATACCACCCCCCTGTTATGTCAGCTCCACTGGCTGCCGATCCAATTCCAAGCACAATTCAAAGTGCTGGTTTTGACCTACAAAACCCTATACGGTTCCGGCCCAGTGTATCTGTCCGAACGGATCTCCCTCTACGTCCCACCTCGGAGTCTAAGATCTTCTGGGGAGGCCCTGCTCTCAACCCCGCCTCTATCACAAGTGAGATTGTGAGCAGGGCCTTCTCGGTGGTGGCCCCTCACCTGCAGAATTCACTCCCCGGGGAAATTAAATCAGCTACATCCCTCCTTTCCTTTAGGAAAAAACTGAAAACATGGATGTGAGACCAGGCATTCGGACAATCTGGCAGATAAAGAAAGGACTTGACGATGGACAGGAATTGACCAAGTGGAATGGAATTATGGAACTCTGAAAGACGAACGCTGAGCATGAGATTAGTTTTATTGATTGTGTTATGTACCGATTGTTTTAACTGCTGTTTTGTACGTATGTGTATTTTGTGTAGGCATCGAGTTGTGCCTTTTTGTAAGCAGCCCTGAGTCCCCCCTCGGGGGTTGAGAAGGGCGGGGTAGAAGTACTCGAAATAATAATAATAATAATAATAATAATAATAATAATAATAATGGAACTTAAGCACCCACAGTTGCTGGTATTCAGGTAATAGCATTTAGCAATGCAGCTAAAGTATTGTCGAAGGCTTTCATGGCTGGAATCTGAGGATGCCTGCCACAGATGCAGGCTGTGCTGCCATGCGCTGGGCCTGTAATAATTGACTTTTTAAACAGGACGTGCTCTTTGTACCCAGGGGGGAGCTGGGGTGCCATGGGTGAGAGGCCTTCAAGAATTTTACACAGTCTTTAGAAGGCTTGAAATGTTTAACAAAGTCCTTTATTATTGCTTAGGTCTTCAATAAAACAACAAACACTTCTTGGATCTTCAACAGATTAAACAAATGCTTCTTAACTTGCCCCAAAATGGACGGGCTCCTTGCTTGGAGAACTACTTCTTTCTTTAACAAGGAAACCCCTTTTTAACCCCTCCCAGGCAATCTACTGTCTAAGCTTTGCTGATGTGGGTTCTACTACTGGTTCCAATCTGTGTCTTGGGTCCCGAGTAGACCTACCAGTCAAGGCTATGTAGATTCTCCAGCTGGAGTTCTTTGGGTCTGTAAAACCGTTTTCTTCTGAAACTTTAAGACTGTTTCCCTCAGATGCTGTAAAGCTGAGAGGTTGTATGCTCCAAGCCAGAGCTTTGGGACTGTTTTTCCCCGGAATTTCTGCCCCGGATGCTGTAGGAAATGAAGCTTTTCTATGGATGGAGCTAATCCACGTCCTGTAGCTTAGCTTTCCACTATAAGACTGAATTAAAAATGGCTCCCTCTCTTCCCATGGCCCTGGGGAAAGGGGCGGAACCAAAACTTAACAATGATAGACAGGTGACTAGCCCTATGATTGCAAACCAAGGGAAGCCACCTTGTTGCAAATGCATGGGACCTTGGAATATATGCAAACACTCAATAGAAAGAAAATGAAGCTGAAGCTCCTGGTACAGCCGTACCAGGCAAAACATCAGGAGAGAATGCTTCTAGACCATGACCATACAGCCCGAAAAATCTACAACAATGCATTTCGGCCAACGTTTGATCCATTCTACTGGCTGGATATTGGTAAGCCCCATATCCATTTTTGCACAACTCCCAAAAATGGATGGGTAGCCAGATGGCCATTTTCCATCTGTAGCTGAAAAATAGTGCTCGATAGTTTCCCGACAGAATGTCCCTGAGGGGTTTGGGGATGATGGTGTGCTCTCTGAATTGTTACCAGAGAGTTCCCAGGATTTGGGGCTTGAAAACAACTGGGCACCTGGTCCAGCTGCAGAAATTAATGAGCAAATAGATAGTCAGGAGGAGATCAGTCAAAACAGGAGAGCTGAACAGTGGCTTTGGCGTTCTGCCAGGCTCTGAGAGAAAAAGACAATAAATTCTCAGCTAAAGCGAAACCAATTTCTGAGCACTAGAGACATAGCTAATGAGGAGATAAAAGTCCCAAGTACAGGATATGTAGTCAGATGAAGCATTGTTTGGAATCAAGCCAAGATCTCGTCCTTGTTTCATTGAGGCATTGCTTGGAAAATTCATGTTTTAAGTGCCTTTGTTTCATGGTTTTGATTCTTAGATTCTATGTTTTTATATTCATGCCTTGGATTCATGTTTCCTGATTTCTTGCATTTTATTTGGGAAGTTTTGACTTTGTTTTTTATGGACTTTGCTGGACTATTACCCTGGACAACTTTGTTCCTGCTTATTTTCCTACCTAGTTAGATTTACCTATTTCTTTAAAGTGTTTTTTTTACTTTACTGCTTTTTAATTATCTTCAATAAAGGGATTGTTTCCCAATCCAATGGTGTGGTGTTTAAAGTCAGAGGGCTAGTGTGCCGTCGCGCTTGGGGGCTATTTGTCTTGATGAAGGAGGGATGGACGTGGCACCTTTCCCCCAAGGGATTGCTTCTTGCCCTCCTTTAGGAAACTGGAACTCCCAAAAACCCAAAATGCTGTAAATAGCTCAAGATAAGTTTTATTTATCACAAAGTCATTTCTTCAAAGCAATGAGCTGGAAAACTTTAGAGGGGTGAAGGAAAACATATGTTACAGTCTCAATCAGTCCTGGGTCCAAGGGGTTTGAAGCTGAGAAGCCTCACCAAGTTTCCTCTTTCCTCAATGGCTGTGAATGCCAGAGCAAACCACAACCCTAGTTCAGATGGCCTATGTTTTGAAGATTCAGGATCTTCCTTTGGTGCCAAACGAACCGGCTTGAAGGCGCCTGGATCTCCTCAATAATTGTCCAGGAAGATCTGAACATAAAGCATGAGTCCCAGGGGTAAAAAACCTCGGAACTGGTGCTAAGAGGTAACTTAAACCAGGGTCCTTTAGAATCAACTCTTTTACTCACGTCCATCTGGTACGAACTCTGATGGCAGAATGAAAGGAAAAAGGAAGTTCTCCCATCTTGCAGGAAAAGGTGGAGCCAAATAGTATTAACTGACAGCTACAAGCAACCAATCCATACAACTATACATAAGCAGGGTAAAAAGGGGCAGGATTAAGCATGATACAACAGTTTAAATCTTACAACTAACAGTTCTATACATGGGTGGCACCACTCGCTCCGTCACAGCTAGGAAAAGTCCTGGAGTGCAACACTTGGTGGATACCAAAGTCTTATGGTATAGCAGTCTGCACTACTTACTCCAGTATAATGATTGCTCACAAGCACTACACAAACAAGGGATGAAACTTGTACAGTTATGGACTCCAGATTGAACCACTGCTAAATATACCACCCACCCTAGTAAATCTGATTTTATTTTACCTGCCCAGTGTAAGCATGCCATAGAATTACCATGAGATCCTAGAAAATTCCTGGAGAGTATTTGTATTCCTGGGTGCAGGTAGGTGAAACTGTAACATTATTCTCGAAGGCTTTCATGGCCAGAATCACTGGGTTGTTGTAGGTTTTTTCAGGCTATATGGCCATGGTCTAGAGGCATTCTCTCCTGATGTTTCGCCTGCATCTATGGCAAGCATCCTCAGAGGTAGTGAGGTCTGCTGGAACTAGGAAAAAGGGTTTATATATCTGTGGAATGACCAGGGTGGGACAAAGGACTCTTGTCTGCTGGAGCTAGGTGTGAATGTTTCAACTGACTACCTTGATTAGCATATAATGGCCTGACAGTGCCTAGAGCAATCTTTTGTTGAGAGGTGATTAGATGTCCTTGTTTGTTTCCTCTCTGTTGTTGTGCTGTTGCAATTTTAGAGTTTTTTTTAATACTGGTAGCATGGTACACAGCTGCATGGTATAGACCCACCAAGAAAATCCAACAAATGCTACGTTCAGCAAAGGACAAGAGGGATCCTCTCACTTCTGCAGGAGTCTACCGTATACCATGCAGCTGTGGACAAGTCTACAGAGGGACCCCCAAATGCAGCATGGCCCAAACACGAATCAAGGAACATGAAAGGCACTGCAGACTCCTTCAACCAGAGAAGTCAGCCATAGCAGAGCACCTGAGGAACCAACCTGGACACAGCATATTATTCGAGAACACAGAAATGCTGGACCACTCCAACAACCACCATGTCAGACTACACAGAGAAGCCATTGAAATCCACAAGAAGCATGTGGACAATTTCAACAGAAAGGAGGAGACCATGAAAATGAACAAAATCTGGCTACCAGTATTAAAAAACTCTAAAATTACAACAGCACAACAACAAACAAGGAAACAAACAAGGACATCTTATCACCTCCCAACAAAAGTTTGCTCTAGGCACTATCAGTCCATTATATGCTAATCAAGGTGGTCAGTTGAAACATTCACACCTAGCTCCAGCAGACAAGAGTCCTTTGTCTCACCCTGGTCATTTCACAGATATATAAACCCCTTTTTCCTAGTTCCAACAGACCTCACTACCTCTGAGGATGCTTGCCATAGATGCAGGCGAAACGTCAGGGGAGAATGCCTCTAGAACATGGCCATATTTATTATTTATTTATTTAAAACACGTATATTCCGTCCTTCTCACCCTGAAGGGGACTCAGAGCGGAGCACAACATATGCATAGCAAACATTCAATGCCTGGGTACAATACATAAACATTAAAAAAACATTTATCTAAATATGAAAATACACCATTTAAAATAACACAATTTAAAACCGTCCTAGCCATCCGCATCAAATCCAATTGGCCTGGTCATCTTTCCCATTGTCGCTTCATTGCCCTGTCCCGAAAGCTTGGTCCCACAGCCAAGTTTTGACCATCCTTCTAAAGGACAGGAGGGAGGGGCCGACCTGATCTCACAAGGAAGGGAGTTCCATAGCCGGGGAGCAATCACCGAGAAGGCCTTGTCCCTCGTCCCCACCAATCGCACCTGTGACAATGGCGGGAAACAGGGCCTCCCCGGAGGATCTTAATCTCCGCGATGGTACATAAAGGGAGATGCGTTTGGACAGGCCGGGGCCGTTTAGGGCTTTATAGGCCAAAGCCAGCACTTTGAATTGTGCCCGGTAGCAAACTGGCAGCCAGTGGAGCTGGCGTAACATGGGAGTTGTATGCTCCCTGTATGCCGCCCCAGTTATTAACCTGGCTGCCTCTCGTTGGACTATTTGAAGCTTCCGAGCAGTCTTCAAAGGCAACCCCCCGTAGAGTGCGTTGCAGTAGTCTATTCTAGATGTAACGAGAGCGTGGACCACCGTGGCCAAGTCTGACTTCCCATATAACCCGAAAAAACCTACAACAAAAAAAAACTACAAAACCTATAACAACCCTGTATCATTATTATTTTCTATTAGATTATTAGATTATTATTTAGATTATTTTCAGCTTCCGAGCAGTCTTCAAAGGCAACCCCACGTCGAGTGCGTTGCAGTAGTCTATTCAAGATGTAACGAGAGCGCGGACCACCCGTGGCCAAGTCTGACTTCCCATAGAGCCCGAAAAAACCTACAACAAAAAAACTACAAAACCTACAACAACCCTGTATCATTATTATTTTCTATTAGATTATTAGATTATTATTTAGATTATTTTCAGCTTCCAAGCAGTCTTCAAAGGCAACCCCACGTAGAGTGCGTTGCAGTAGTCTATTCTAGATGTAACGAGAGCGTGGTCCACCGTGGCCAAGTCTGACTTCCCATATAGCCCGAAAAAACCTACAACAAAAAAAAAACTACAAAACCTACAACAACCCTGTATCGTTATTATTTTCAATTATTTTCAAATTAGATTATTTTCAATTTGACTTTCCTTCACTTCAAGGTCATGAATTCTTTGGCTTGACTTTTTGCAAACGAGCCGTTTGTCCTTAGGAAGAATGTGCAATATCTCACACCAGATGGCTGTGAAACCCCTTTGTCTCCACTTCTAACACCACCTTCTCCTCCTTCTTGCCTCCCGTCACTCCAGGGACTGCACAGAAATAAATCCACTCTTAAACATATGGCCAAATCATCACTGTCCTCTTGACTCCACATGGGAATATCCATTTTATTGGTAATTTTCAAGTCACTGTAGGGAATGCCACTTCTAATTTGAAGTTCAAATCATGCATACTCTTTTGTCTCTGCTGCCAACTTTTCTCTTGTTGTTTTAGAAGGGGAAAAGTTGGAGGTATAGAGGTAAATATTAGGCTTGGGTAACAACGGAAAAATTTGTTTCTAAACTCGTTTCGTTTTTAGGGGTCCATTGAGTTTCGTTTTTTTAAAGAATTCCGAATTTTTTCTTTAAAAAATTTTGAAATTTACGAAATTTTGTAAATTTCGAATTGATTCGTTAATGGCGGACGCAATTGCGCAATATGCTAAAAAAAACCTCCAAATGGGACAGGGGGAACTTCTGAAGCTTCCCTCTCCCTCTGTTGTTGACTGTTGGTGTGATAAAACAAACAACAACTATATTATATTATATTATATTATATTATATTATTATATTATTATATATACTTTGCTTATATACCGCTGTATCTCAAGCCCGAAGGCGACTCACAGCGGTTCACAAACAGTAAAAACAGTAGAAACAGCAGTGGTTCCATACAACATATAACAATTGACTTAACACATTATCCATAAATTACCAATAAGCAATTACAATGCACAATTATTACAAAAAACAACTGTACCCAATCTTCTCATCATCCAAGCGTAGTCCAGGTTCGTCGTCCCTTGTTCCATTCCTATGTTCCATTACCAGATTGCACTAAATTACTCAAACGCCTGCACAAACATCCAGGTCTTCACCTTTTTGCGGAATACCATTAGAGATGGTGCTAGTCTAATGTCCGTAGGAAGGGCGTTCCACAGCCGAGGAGCCACCACCGAGAAGGCCCTATCTCTCGTCCCCGCCAGCCGAGCTTGAGAAGCAGGCGGGATCGAGAGCAGGGTCTCCCCGGAAGATCTCAAAGTCCTGGTGGGTTCATAGGCAGAGATGCGGTCAGATAGGTAGCTTGGGCCGGAACCATTTAGGGCTTTAAAGGCCAACGCCAGCACTTTGAATTCAGCCCGGTAGCAGATCGGTAGCCAGTGGAGTTGGCGCAACAGGGGGGTTGTATGCTCTCTGCGCTCCGCTCCTGTTAAAATCATGGCTGCCGAGCGTTGGACTAGTTGGAGCTTCCGAGCTGTCTTCAAAGGCAACCCCACGTAGAGAGCGTTGCAGTAGTCTAAACGGGATGTAACCAGAGCGTGGACTACCGTGGCCAAGTCAGACTTCCCAATATTATTATGTTATATATTATTATATTATATTATATTATTATAATATTATTATATTATATATTATTATATTATATTATTATAATATTATTATATTATATATATTATATTATATTATTATAATATTATTATATTATATATTATTATATATATTATTATTATATTATTATATTATATTATTGTATATTATATTATTATAATATATTGTATTATATATTATATATTATTATATTATATTACGAAAATAATTACGAAATAATTAGGAAAATTGGAAACATTGTTTCGATTCTTAATTACTCCTCACACTATTCCTGCATGGCTCGATATTGGATCATAAGCTAATTTAAATACGAATTAATAACGGATTACGAAATTAACGAACGAAACCGCCCAAGCCTAGTAAATATGTGAGCGCTATCTTTCTGCATTTACAATATTTAGTTATAGACGTATGATGCCACTTCAACTCCCATGGCTTTGTTCTGAAGAATTTTGGGATTTGTAGTTTGATGTGACTTAGAATTCTCACCTATGGAGTGTATTTTAAAACTTTATGTACATTATGCATTTATGCAGTTTGATGCTCCTTGAACCTTTGTGGATTAATTTTATGAGCCTGGGATTTGTAGTTTGGTAATGTTTTTAGACGCAGTATAGCAGGGTTTCTCGGCCTTCCTAATGCTGCGACCCTTTAATACAGTTCCTCATGTTATGGTGACCCTGCAACCATAAAATTATTTTCGTTGCTACTTCAAAACTGTCATTTTGCTCCTGTTATGAATTGTAATGTAAATGTCTGATATGCAGGATGTATTTTCATTCACTGGACCACATTTCACACAAATACCCAATATGCCCAAGTTTGAATACTGGTGGGATTGGGGTGGGGATTGATGTTGTCATTTGTAATGTTCGTTAGTGGGATTAACAGAACTCAAAAACCACTGGACGAATTGACACAAATTTGGACACAAGACACCTAACAACCCAATGTATGTCCTTCACTCAAAAAAAAAATCATTTTGTCATTTGGGAGTTGTAGTTGCTGGGATTTATAGTTCACCTACCATTAAAGAGCATTCTGAATCCCACTAACGATGGAATTGAACCAAACCTGGCACACAGAACTCCCATGACGAACAGAAAATGCTGGAAGGGTTTGGTTGACCTTGAGTTTTGGAGTTGTAGTTCACCTACATCCAGAGAGCACTGTGGACTCAAACAATGATGGATCTGGACCAAATTTGGCACAAATACTCAGTATGCCCAAATGTGAACACTGCGGGGAGTTTGGGGAAAATAGACCTTGATATTTGGGAGTTGTAGTTACTGGGATTTATAGTTCACCTACAATCAAAGAGCATTCTGAACCCCACCAACAATAAAACTGGGCCAAACTGCCCACACAGAACCCCCATGACCAACAGAAAATACTGTATTGTCGAAGGCTTTCATGGCCGGAATCACTGGGTTGCTGTAGGTTTTTCCGGGCTATATGGCCATGTTCTGGAGGCAATTTTTCTCCTGACGCTTCGCCTGCATCTATGGCAAGCATCCTCAGAGGTAGTGAGGTCTGTTGGAAGTAGGAAAAATGGGTTTATATATCTGTGGAATGACCAGGGTGAGACAAAGGACTTCTGTCTGCTGGGGCTAGGTGTGAATGTTTCAGCTGATCACCTTGATTTTCATTCAATGGCTTGGCAGCGCCTGGGGGGAATCTTTTGTTGAGAGTGATTTCATGTGCCTGTTTGTTTCCCCTCTGCTGTTTTGCTGCTGTAATTTTGGAGTTCTTTAATACTGGTAACCAGGTGCTCTGCTTCTTCTTCTTCTTCTTCTTCTTCTTCTTCTTCTTCTTCTTCTTCTTCTTCAACTACTTCAACTACTTCAACCAGAGAAATCAGCCATAGCAGGGCACCTGATGAACCAACCTGGACACAACATATTATTTGAGAACACAGAAGTGCTGGAAAACTCTCACAACCACCATGTCAGACTACACAGAGAAGCCATTGAAATCCACAGGCATGTGGACCATTTCAACAGAAAGGAGGAAACCATGAAAATGAACAAAATCTGGCTACCAGTATTAAAAAACTCTAAAATTACAACAGCAAAACAACAGAGAGGAAACAAACAGGCACATAAAATCATTCTCAACAAAAGATTCCCCCCAGGCGCTGCCAAGCCATTGAATGCAAATCAAGGTGATCAGCTGAAACATTCACCTAGCTCCAGCAGACAAAAGTCCTTTGTCTCACCCCGGTCATTCCACAGATATATAAACCCATTTTTCCTACTTCCAACAGACCTCACTACCTCTGAGGATGCTTGCCATAGATGCAGGCGAAACGTCAGGAGAAAAATTGCCTCCAGAACATGGCCATTTAGCCCAGAAAAACCTACAACAACCCACAGAAAATACTGTGTTTTCTGATGGTCTTTGGCGACCCCTCTGACACCTCCTCACGACCCCTGCAGGGGTCCCGACCCCCAGGTTGAGAAACACTGCAGTATAGTGTAATGGATTGACAATGGCTTTGGAGACTACGGCTTTGGCTTTGGTTTTAGTTCCTACTCAGCTGTGGAAACCAATTAGGTAACCTTGGGTGCATCTCAGGCCCCTTTTACACTGATCCCAAGATTTGATCCAAGATTATCTGATTATCCCAGATTATATGGCAGTGGAGACTCGTATAACCCAGTTCAAAGCAAATCATGTGGGATCGGATCGTGGGATGTAAGGACAGTGTAGAAGGGGCCACACTCTCAGTCTCAAAGGAAGACAAAAACAAACCCTCTCTGAATAAATTGTGGCAAGAAAGCCCCAGAATAAGTCGCTTTAGGGCGCATCCAGACAGCGCTTAAAATGCGTACCCTCCAGGATTTTTGTATGGGCCATTGTTCTGGTACGGCTGTACCAGGAGCTCCAGCTTCTTTTTCTTTCTTTAAGTGTTTGCATGTATTTCAAAGTTCCATGTATTTTGCAATAAGGTGGCTTCCCTTGGTTTGCATTCATAGGGCCAATGGCCCATCAATCATCATTAGGTTCTTTAGTTCCGCCCCTTTTTCTGGGTTTAGGAGGGGAAAGGGGGACCTCTAGTCAGAGGCGGCCCTAGGTAATTTTCAATGGTAAGCAAACAGTATTTTGGCGCCTCCCCCCCCCCCCAACCAATCACTGATATATATTTTCTGTTCATCATGAGAGTTCTGTGTGCCATATTTGGTTCAATTCCATCATTGGTGGAGTTCAGAATGCTCTTTGATTGTAGGTGAACTATACATCCCAGTAACTACAAATCACATAAGTCAAGGTCTGTTTTCCCCCAAGAGCGCCTCAGGAGCGCCCCTGGGCAAAATCAACTATACTGCAAATGCTTACTTTGCGTAATGGGTTGAGCCGCCCCTGCCTCTAGTTCAGTTCACACAGAGAAGCCTTTCGTACAGGGCGTGAATCAGTTCCACCTGTAGAAAGCTTCGTCTTTTCCAGCTCTTTGCTGGGGGAATTCAGTCCCACATCTTTACAGCCAGCCTTCGCTGGGAATTGAAGACCTTCTTTCCTCTTGGAAATCTACAAAAGGACTCTGTTTGGTAAGGACCACTCGCGGCAGCCATAACGCAATTTGGACTGGGTGTAGGGGCCCACGCCAGCAGAGCCTAAGACAGATTGCCCAGGTAGACGTCAAGGATTTCCCTGATAGTGAAAAAACAGTTCATGAAGATAGTTGCCTGTCCCTTGTGGACAAGATTAAGAAAGCCACCAGTTGCCAAAAATCTTGTACATATTCACATTCCCACATCATGTGCATAAAGTGCCCTTTCTGGTGGCATCCATGCCAGCACTAACTACTCCCCACAGTCCAGGTATATGGTGGGCATCACATTGTTGCCGGCTGTAAGTTGCTCTGAGTCCCCCTTCGGGGGTAGAGAAGGGCGGGGTACAAATATTTGAAATAAATACATAAATAAATTTTAGGCCTGGTTGATCAAGAAAAAATTTGGTTCTAAAATCGATTTGTAATTGGGGTGTTTTTTTTGTTTCGATATTTAAAATAATTACAAAATTTTCCCAAAAAAAGTTTCGGTATTTACGAAATTTCGTAAATATTTACAAAACATTTTGTAAAGATGGCGGACCCCCGCGCATGCGTAAAAACACTTCCGAAGCTTCGTTATTGGCGCGGGGGTCGATCCGTTAAGGGAATTTCACTAATTCTTGCATGTATCTCCAGTTGTATCCAGTCCCAACCTCACAAATACTCATCTCAGGCGGGCCACGGAGGCAGAGCCGGCGCTGCAGGAATCCCCTCCCCGGCTCCTGCGCTCCGGCTCCGGCTCCTGCGCCCTCCTCCTCCTCCTCCTCCTCCTGGCACTTCCTGCAACACAGCTGGGAGAGAGAGGCGCCTTAAAGAGACAACCGGCCTCCGCGCGCCGGCCAATCGGGAGCCGCGCTCGCGCCCAACAGGCAGGAACAAGGCTTGGCTCCCTAAGGGCGAGCGCGCGCGGGCCGGCCAATCGGGAGCCGCGCTCGCGCCCAACAGGCAGGCGCGGGGCTTGGCTCACTGGGTGCGCGCTCGCGCCGCCCCTTCGCCCCGCCCGCCCCATTTACGAAACGGGCGAAAGCTCGTTAAAACTGTGGGGGTTGCCGTTTCGATATTTAAAAACCCTTCCGGGTTTGAAAATATGTTTTGTTATCGTTTCGTAAATGCAAAAATTAACGAATGTTTAACGAATTACGAAATTAACGAACGAAACCGCACAGGCCTAATAAATTTAACAAACCCGATTGCACCTGGGTTAAAGTCATGTATGGAACCACCCATAGAGTCACCATAAGCCAAAAAATGTCATGCAGGTGCACCATGCTTTACAGTTTGCAAATTGAACTAAAAATAGATCAGGTTGCACATCAGCTGTCTTCAGGCAAGGATTTCTAACCTACTCCTCCAGTTCCATTTAAGATATATTTTTAGATCTCTCGATCCTCCCAATTAAATTGGAACTTAAAAGAAAGAAAATTATGTTTCGGGATAATTAGGCATAGCTCTCCTCCTACACTCTTTGAAATTGCTCAGGGTCTTTTTCAGCTGCCGTGCGCCACGGGACTGAAAGTGCCGCTCACTTTTGTACTCCCATTTAAAATAATGCATGGAGCAGTTATCTCTTAATTGCAATGTAACTTCTAAAAAATATCATGGTTTGCATAATAGAGCCTTGCTGGTAGCTGGGAGGGAGGGCACCAGTGAATTGCATGAGTAATCCTTCCTTCTCTCCTCTTTTGCCGGTGGGTTTGTAGAACGGTCCGATTTGCATGAACATTTCCCAGTATGTTGTCCTCCTGAATCCAGAAATATCAAGAGATCGCTTTAGGAAATGAAATAGATTAAAGGTATAGTGCTAAATTTTAACAGCAGTGACATCATAAGAGCTTCCAAAAAATGCCAGCAGCTATGTTTTTCCATAGCCACAAAAGGCAGGTTTCTATTTTCTCTAGGATTTTTATATTATTTTTTTAATTGTCCATCCAAAACAATATTTTTTTTATTATTTTATTTTTTATTGTCCATTCAAGATCAAGTAGTTGCACTATCATGGGGTAGTTTTATTTTTTATTTTTAATATTTTATTTTTTCTTATCCATTCAAGGCAATATTTTATTTTTATTTTTTTATTTTAATATTTTTTATTGTCCGTTCAAGATCAAGTAGTTGCACTATCACAGGCATAGTTTTATTATTTTTATTTTTAAATATTTTATTTTTTTCTTATCCATTCAAGACAATATTTTATTTTTTATTTTTTAATATTTTATTTTTTATTGTCCATTCATGATCAAGTAGTTGCATTATCACAGGGGTAGTTATATTTATTATTTTTTAATATTTTATTTTTTATTGTCCATTCAAGACAATATTTTATTTTATTTTTTTATTTTTTTATTTTTATTGTCCATTCAAGATCAAGTAGTTGCACTATCACAGGGGTAGTTTTTTTAAAAAAAGTATTTTTTATTATCCATTCAAGATTAATTAGTTGCATTATCACAGGCGTAGTTATATTTATTATTTTTTAATATTTTATTTTTTATTGTCCATTCAAGATCAAGTAGTTGGACTATCATAGGGGTAGTTTTATTTTATTTTTTAATATTTTATTTGTTATTGTCCATTCAAGATCAAGTAGTTGCATTATCACAGCGGTAGTTTTTTTTTTTTTTTTAATATTTTTTATTATCCATTCAAGATTAATTAGTTGCATTATCACAGGCATAGTTATATTTATTATTTTTTAATATTTTATTTGTTATTGTCCATTCAAGATCAAGTAGTTGCATTATCACAGGGGTAGTTTTATTTTTTATTTTTTAATATTTTATTTTTTATTGTCCATTCAAGACAATATTTTATTTTATTTTATTATTATTTTATTATTTTATAAACAGGGGTAGTTTAAACAGGGGTAGTTTTATCATATATATATATATATATATATATATATATATATATATATATATATATAGTTTTTTATTATCCATTCAAGATCAAGTAGTTGCATTATCACAGGGGTAGTTTTAATTTTTATTTTTTAATATTTTATTTTTTTTCTTATCCATTCAAGACAAGATTTTATTTCATTATTTTTTATTTTTAATATTTTATTTTTATTGTCCATTGAAGATCAAGTAGTTGCACTATCACAGAGGTAGTTTTATTTTTATTTTTTATTTTTTTATTATCCATTCAAGATCAAGTAGTTGCATTGCAAGAAGTACATATTCACATTCCCACATCGGCCTAAGCAAGAAGTGAAGGTACCATCACCAGGGGCTTTGTGGGAAGGGGCAGCGTTTGTTTCTTCTGTTGCCTCTGGCTCAGCCCTGTGGACTCACTCCTGGCAGAACCGAGGCCCTGACTCTGCAGCTCAAGGTCAGCAACAACACCTGCTTGCCCCAGAGGCTGAGGCTGCAGGGGAAGGATTGCCCGGGTCCGGGAGGGAGCGCTGCTGCGTTGCTGCTCCAGCTGCCTGGTCCCTTGGGTTTTCGGTCCTCCATCACCCCGGCCGCCTGCTGCTTTGGCGAAGCTTGGTGCTGACAAAGTTGTGGACTCCGTTCCGGCGTTCCGGTGACTTTCGTCTGGATTGCTGTGTGGCGGCCAACGGCGCCATTTTGGGATTTGGCTCTCGGCCAGCTTTCCAACGCTCTGGCCGCATCATCCTCCAACGCGCTGCCGCCATCTTGAGGCTCGGTTTGTTCTTCCAGGGCCTAGTCAGCCTTCCAACGCCTGAGCATATGCTCTTTAGCAGGTCCTGGAAGCGACTTACTCCCGTTGGACAATCAGACAATAGAACTAGCTGCGGGCAACGACCATCTTGCTACCATCTTAGAGTAGTGTTTAACTTGCCGCTATCACATGAAAATTCCACCATTCTATCTGTATTAACTCCGGAAAAACTGTGCTGACCATCCTTGGGCCTGATTACTGTGGCATCTCGTTGTGCTCAATTTTAGACAGAATTTTAGATAGTTTGTGTTGTCCATTGCCAAATTCATCTGTGTTGACCGCCTTTGATTGTGTGGACCATCTTTTTGCTTGTGCTAATTATCTTTGCGACCAGCTTGTGTTGATCTCCTCTGACGTTGTTAACCATCGCTGATAGTGCTGACGACCCTCATTGTGTTAATAACAATAACTATTTCAGTGGTTGAACGGAGATTCTAAGAACTAATAGTTGTATTGCTAATAAGCAAATGTACTATTATTTTATGTGATTTTAGCACTTTACCCGATCAGCACTTTAATTGACTACCTCTGTGGTTAAATTGGGCCAATAATTTATTGAGCTTCAGCACTTTAATTGATCCAACGAACCATCTAGCGTTTGAAGTTAAGTCCTCCATGACGCACTTTATTTAGCACTTTAAAGCTGAGTAAGAAAGCCATTGCACTCTAGTTAATTATACCATCTTGAACGATCATCTGCACTTTAAGAACCTTAGGAAAACTCCTCCGACAGCGCTTAACAGCTACCACTCATGACATTGCCCTGGCAATTGTTAATTTTGTTGTTGATTGCTTATGGTGGAGAGTGGGAACGGAATAGATCTGTAAGATCTGAGTTTAACAAAGCAGGAGTGGAAAGTGGATGGAAGGTAGGACTATGGCAATCTGAAGCCACAACATATCATATAGTTAATAATGAATTGTTTGTTGATACTGTGGCCGTTCAATGCGTCATGGAGGAGGGAGAGGGTTCCGCTAACCGGGGAGCCCCCATAGAAGTCGTGGTGGGGAGGGGGAGATACGGGAAAGGGAGACCTTTAATTCGACCTAGGGAACGGGGGCGGGGAACAACGTTAGTAATTCCAAAGCGGTCTCCTGATATGACAAGTTGGTGTAACCAGGATGGCGGTCCCTCCGGATTGAAAGTGGTGCTGTTGAACGCCAGATCTGTCAACGGTAAAACAACTTTCATCCAGGATTTAATCCTGGATGAACGGGCAGATCTGGCGTGCATCACAGAGACCTGGTTGGACGAAGCGGGAGGTGTAAATTTAACCCAGCTTTGCCCACCAGGTTTCTCTGTGCAGCACCAACCGAGATCCGGAGGGCGGGGAGGCGGAGTTGCAGTGGTCTATAGAGATTCCATTCTTCTGACCAGGGCCCCCATCCCGCAGTCAACAAATTTTGAATGCGTCCACCTGAGGGTGGGTGACCGGGACAGATTAGGGATTCTGTTAGTGTACCTCCACCTCGCTGCACTACAGACTCCCTGACTGAGCTAGCGGGGGTAGTCTCGGACCTGGCGTTGGAGTCCCAACGGCTGCTTGTGCTGGGGGACTTCAATGTCCATGCCGAGGCGCCTTATCGGGAGCGGCTCAGGACTTCATGTCTACCATGGCAACCATGGGGCTGTCCCAACAGTATCTGGCCCCACCCACAGTGCTGGACATACATTGGACTTGGTTTTCTGTCAGGGATGGGAGGAAGGTGGCGGTGTTGAGGAGTTATCCATCTCTCCGTTGCCATGGACCGACCACCACCTGGTCAGCTTTAGACTCACTGCACCCCCCAACCTCCGCAGAGGTGGAGGACCCATTAAATTGGTCCGCCCCAGGAGGCTTATGGATCCGGATGGATTCCTGATGGCTCTTGGGGAATTTCCCGCCACCTCGGTTGGTGATCCTGTTGATGCTCTGGTCGCTCTCTGGAATGGGGAGATGACTAGGGCAATAGACACGATCGCTCCAGAACGTCCCCTCTCAAGTAGCCGAGCTAAACCAGCTCCTTGGTTTACCGAGGAGCTGGCAGCGTTGAAGCGAAAGAAGAGGGAACTAGAGAGCGTGTGGCGTTCGGATCCGAGCGAGCCAAATCGAACACGGTTTGTGTCCTTTTTAAGGGCATATGCCGCGGCAATAAAGGCCGCAAAGAAAACTTTCTTTGCGGCCACTATTGCGTCTGCAAAAAACCGTCCGGCTGAACTTTTCCGAGTTGTCAGAGGCTTATTAAAACCCTCCACTCAGGACGGGTGCCCTGAGGACTCGGCAGCTCGCTGTGAAGCTTTTGCTCGGTTCTTCGCAGACAAAGTCGCTTTGATCCGCTCTGGACTGGACACCATATTAACGGCAGTATCTGAGGATGTAACAGGAGCATCTGCTTGTCCGGTTTTGATGGATTCATTTCAATTGGTTCAATCCGAGGATGTGGACAAGGTGCTTGGAGGAATGAAAGCTACCACATGCATCCTAGACCCCTGCCCATCCTGGCTTCTGAAGGAGGCCAGAGGGGGATTGGCCGAGTGGGTGAAGGTGGTGGTTAATGCCTTCCTTCGGGAGGGCAAAATTCCAGCCAGCTTAAAGCAAGCTGTGATAAAACCGCTGTTGAAGAAACCATCACTGGACCCCACTCAATTCGTCAACTATCGGCCTGTTTCCAATCTCCCCTTTTTGGGCAAAGTCATGGAACGTGTGGTGGCCTCACAACTCCAGGCATTCTTGGTAGACACGGATTATCTGGATCCGGCACAGTCTGGCTTCAGGCCGGGGCATGGTACCGAGACAGCTTTGGTCGCCTTAGTGGATGATCTGCGTCGGGAGCTCGACAGGGGGAGTGTGTCCCTGTTGGTGCTACTCGACCTCTCAGCGGCCTTCGATACCGTCGACCACGGTATCCTTCTGGGACGCCTCGCGGGGATGGGTCTTGGAGGTACTGTTCTGCAGTGGCTCCGCTCATTCCTCGAGGGTCGGTCTCAGAAGGTGTTACTGGGACTCCTGTTCAACCCCACAACCTTTGTCTTGTGGGGTTCCTCAGGGTTCAATACTGTCTCCCATGTTGTTTAACATCTACATGAAGCCGCTGGGGGTGAGATCATCCGGAGTTTCGGAGTGCGATGTCATCTGTACGCAGATGATGTCCAACTCTGTCACTCCTTTCCACCTGCTACTAAGGAGGCTGTGGAGGTCCTGAACCGGTGCTTGGCCGCTGTGACGGTCTGGATGGGGGCGAACAAATTGAAATTGAATCCAGACAAGACAGAGGTACTCCTGGTAAGTCGTAAGACCGAACAGGGTATAGGATTACAGCCTGTGTTGGATGGGGTCGCACTCCCCCTGAAGACACAGGTTCGCAGTTTGGGTGTGATCCTGGACTCATCGCTGAGCCT
This sequence comes from Anolis sagrei ordinatus, assembly GCF_025583915.1. Taxonomy (NCBI): domain Eukaryota; kingdom Metazoa; phylum Chordata; class Lepidosauria; order Squamata; family Anolidae; genus Anolis; species Anolis sagrei. The sequence goes on from NW_026847882.1 coordinate 5,700,389, forward strand.
GGAACCCCAGGTTTCGGCGGTGACCAGGGGAGCATTCGCACAATTAAAACTTGTGCGCCAACTGCGACCGTACCTTGGGAAGTCCGACTTAGCCACGGTAGTCCATGCTCTGGTTACATCCCGCCTTGATTACTGCAACGCTCTCTACGTGGGGTTGCCTTTGAAGACAGCCCGGAAGCTCCAACTAGTCCAACGGGCGGCAGCCATGGTACTAACAGGAGCGGGGCGCTGGGAGCACACAACTCCTCTGCTGCACCAGCTCCACTGGCTGCCGATATGCTACCGGGCTCAATTCAAAGTGCTGGTTTTGGCCTTTAAAGCCCTAAATGGTTCTGGCCCAACTTATCTATCCGAACGTATCTCAGCCTATCAGCCCACCAGGACCCTTAGATCTTCTGGAGAGTCCCTGCTCTCTATCCCACCGGCTTCCCAAGTGCGGCTGGTGGGAACGAGAGACAGGGCCTTTTCTGTGGTGGCCCCTCGGCTTTGGAACACCCTCCCTATAGAGATACGATCAGCCTCTTCGCTGATGGTGTTTCGGAAGAGATTAAAAACATGGTTGTGTAAACAAGCATTCGGTTAGTTTGTTATCACCGAATTTTATGGACTAAGGACTGGTTAATTATGGATGACGAATTCTGGACTGTGATTTTAGTGACGAGATACATGGTATTATTATTGGTGGCCCAATAATTTGTATTGTCTATGTGTTGTTGTTTTAAATTGTATATTGTTTTTAATTGTTGTAAACCGCAATGAGTCGCCGACTTAGGCTGAGATATTAGCGGTATACAAGTGTATTAAATAAATAAATAAATAAATAAATTATAACAGGGGTAGTTTTAATTTTTATTTTTTAGTATTTTATTTTTTATTATCCATTCAAGATCAAGTAGTTGCACTATCACAGGGGTAGTTTTATTTTTTTATATATTTTATTTTTTATTGTCCATTGAAGATCAAGTAGTTGCACTATCATAGGGGTAGTTTTATTTTTTTATTTTTTATTTTTTTAATATTTTAATTTGTATTGTCCATTCAAGATCAAGTAGTTGCATTATCACAGAGGTAGATGTTGCATTGCAACAAGGGATCGGGATTTTGTTTCTCCACAACTATGGAAAGACTGCAGTTAAATGCAAAAAAAAAAAATGACTGAGAGAGATGTCAACATTGCAGCATCCTGTGAATCAAAAAATCCTTTGAATCCGAGAACCTTGTTTCCATTAGACTACTGAAAGAAGCATTCAAGAGCTGGAGAAAAGGGAGGGGAAAATATACCCAATTTGACACCTTCAAGGACTTTGCAGGCAAATGCAACGATCTTCAGTTTTTACTGCAGAACTCTCCAAAGCAGTGGTGAAATGCTAACAGTGAAATGCTCAATACCTCCTTTGCATCAGTCTTCTCCCAAAAAAAGATTGGTGTTCGACCTGAGAAGTATGGAGTGGACAAAGTAGTAGGGGAAAGGCAACCCAAAATCAGTAAAGAAGTAGTCCAGGATTAACTGGCTACTCTAAATTAATTCTGTTGGGATTCAACCTCGCACTGCCCAAGTCTCGAGTCTTCAACAAGGATCAGGTAAACTAAACAGTTCTGGCCCAGACTACCTGTCCAAACATATCTCCTGTTACGAACTATCACCATGCAGCTGCGGACAAGGCTACATAGTGAACCACCAAACGCAGCAGCATTGCCCAAACATGGATCAAGGAACATGAAAGGCTCTGCAGACTCCTTCAACCAGAGAAGTCAGCCATAGCAGAGCACCTGAGGAACCAACCTGGACACAGCAGATTATTCGAGAACACAGAAATGCTGGATCACTCTCACAACCACCATGTCAGACTACACAGAGAAGCCACTGAAATCCACAAGCATGTGGACAATTTCAACAGAAAGGAGGAAACCATGAAAATTTACAAAATCTGGCTACCGGTATTAAAAAACTCTAAAACTGCAACAGCACAACAACAGAGAGGAAACAAACAAGGACATCTAATCACTAGGGCTGGGCGGTTTCGTTTCGTAATTTCGTAATTAGTTAAAAATTCGGGTTTTTTTATAACGAAGTGATTTTGAACCATTCAGGAGCATCTTAAAAACGAAACGAATTTTTCAATTCGTTTCGTAATTGCTTCGTATTCGTTTCGTATTCGTTTCGAAATCGTTTCGAAATCGTTTCGTTATTATTTCCGCACGTCTGGGGCAAGTTTTTATGCTGTTGTTTGTTTAATCAGTGAAAAAAAATTATAAATATCACACCAACAGTCAACAACAGAGGGAGAGGGAAGCTTCAAAAGTTCCCCGTGTCCCATATGGAGGTTTTTTAGCGTATTGCGCGGTCGCGTACGCCATTAACGAATCGATTCGTATTCGTTTCGTATTTGTTTCATATTGATTCATAATTTTACGAAATTTCGTAAATATCGAATTTTTTTAAAGAAAAATTTCGGAATTCTTTTAAATATCGAAATGCAAAAAACCCCAAAAAACGAATCGAGTTTAGAAACAAATTTTTCCGTGGTTGCCCAGCCCTACTAATCACCTCTCAACAAAAGATTGCTCCAGGCACTGCCAGGCCATCAAATGCTAATCAAGGTGATCAGTTGAAACATTCACACCTAGCTTCAACAGACAAGAGTTCTTTGTCCCACCCTGGTCATTCCACAGATATATAATAGGGCTGTGCGGTTTCATTCGTTAATTTCGTAATTCGTTATTAATTCGTATTTAAATTAGCTTACGATCCGATATTGAGCCATGCAGGAATAGTGTGAGGAGTAAATTAGATTCGAAACAATTTTTTCAATTTATTTCATTATTGTTTCGTTATTATTTTGAAATTATTTCATAATTATTTCGTAATTATTTCGTAATTATTTTCGCATGTCTGGTGCAAGTTTTATAGTTGTTGTTTGTTTTATCACAGCAACAGTCAACAACAGAGGGAGAGGGAAGCTTCAGAAGTTCCCCCTGTCCCATTTGGAGGTTTTTTTTAGCATATTGTGCAATTGCGTCTGCCATTAACGAATCAATTCGAAATTAATGAAATTTCATAAAGTATTTAGAAGTATTTAGAATTTGGAAACACTAGCGCCCCCTGGAAACGAATCAAGTTTAGAAACAAATTTTTCCGTGGTTACCCAGCCCTAATATATAAACCCTTTTTCCTAGTTCCAACAGACTTCACTACCTCTGAGGATGCTTGCCATAGATGCAGGCGAAACATCAGGAGAGAATGCCTCTAGACCAAGGCCATATAGCCCGAAAAAACCTACAACAACCCAGTGATTCCGGCCATGAAAGCCTTCAGCAATACATTATCCAGAGTGGGTTTGGGAAGCTCCACGGGCCCCAAAGACTACACTGAGTTAAACCTCCAACCACGGAAAAATTTGTTTCTAAACTCGATTCGTTTTTTGGGGGGTTTTGCGTTTCGATATTTAAAAGAATTCCGAAATTTTTCTTTAAAAAAATTCGATATGTACGAAATTTCGTAAAATTACGAATCAATATGAAACGAATACGAAACGAATACGAATCGATTCGTTAATGGCGGACGCGACCACGCAATATGCTAAAAAACCTCCATATGGGACAGGGGGAACTTTTGAAGCTTCCCTCTCCCTCTGTTGTTGACTGTTGGTGTGATATTTATAATTTTTTTTCACTGATTAAACAAACAACAGCATAAAAACTTGCCCCAGACATGCGGAAATAATAACGAAACAATTTCGAAACGATTTCGAAACGAATACGAAACGAATACGAAGCAATTACGAAACGAATTGAAAAATTCGTTTCGTTTTTAAGATGCTCCTGAATGGTTCAAAATCGCTTCGTTATCAAAAAAAATGAATTTTTAACGAATTACGACATTACGAAACGAAACCGCCCAGCCCTACTCCAAATAGGTTGATGGCTGGGAGATGAGACTATCAAAGGGCCTCTGTGAACTTAAATCTCCCCATTTGATAGAAACAGAACATTTCAAATTGGCTTGAAAGGCTCCTGGAGAAGCTGGCTTGGCAGGGATCCCTCTTTCATTCCTTCTGGACTAATATACTTTTAGTGCAGGGAAATGTCATCTCTTGAACCGCTTGCCAAACGAGAGTTACAAATGAATGCAGCAATTTTTTTTCTGGCACTGGCTCTTTCTGAAAGATCCTGTTAAGGGACGGCACTGAAACCACTGATGCATTGCAGATAAAATGTAGATTGGTGCTGCTATTTGGCACCCAGCCACTCGGGGATATAGAGCTGGCCGGAGCTAGCCTTACAGCTTTGGAAAAGCCATTGTAACTAAGACTCATTTCACTGTGAAAATGGAGCAGGTTCCTCCCATCTGCTCACTTCTCTTGGTTCAAAGAAACCTAATTATTAGGCTTGGGTAACCACGGAAAAATTTGGTTCTAAACTCGTTTTGTTTTTAGGGGGGCCTCTGCGTTTCGTTTTTTTTAATAATTCCAAAATTTTCCTTTAAAAAATTTCGAAATTTACGAAATTTCGTAAAATTACGAATCGATTCGTTAATGGCGGACGCGATTGCGCAATATGCTAAAAAAACCTCCAAATGGGTCAGGAGGAACTTCTGAAGCTTCCCTCTCCCTCTGTTGTTGACTGTTGGTGTGATAAAACAAACAACAACTATGAAACTTGCACCAGACATGCGAAAATAATTACGAAATAATTACGAAATAATTATGAAATAAATTGAAAAAATTGTTTCGAATCTTAATTACTCCTCACACTATTCCAGCATGGCTCAATATTGGATCATAAGCTAATTTAAATACGAAATAATAACGAATTACAAAATTAACGAAGCCAATGGAGGTGGCGCAGCAGTGGAGTGGTATGCTCCCTGAGTGCCGCTCCTGTTAGCATCCTGGCTGCCGATCGTTGGACCATTTGAAGCTTCCGAGCAGTCTCCAGAGGCAACCCCACGTAGAGAGCGTTGCAGTAGTCTAAACGGGATGTGACTAGAGCGTGGACTACCGTGGCCAAGTCAGACTTCCCAAGGTACGGGCGCAGATGGCGCACTAGTTTTAACTGTGCGAATGCTCCCCTGGTCACCACTGAAACCTGGGGTTCCAGGCTCAGCGATGAGTCCAGGATCACACCCAAGCTGCGAACCTGCGTCTTCAGGGGGAGTGCGACCCCATCCAACACAGGCTGTAACCCTATGCCCTGTTTGGCCTTGCGACTGACCAGGAGTATCTCTGTCTTGTCTGGATTCAATTTCAATTTGTTCGCCCTCATCCAGACCGTCACAGCGGCCAAGCACCGGTTCAGGACCTGGACAGCCTCCTTAGTAGCAGGTGGAAAGGAGTGACAGAGTTGGACATCATCTGCGTACAGATGACATCGTATCCCGAAACTCCAGATGATCTCTCCCAGCGGCTTCATGTAGATGTTAAACAACATGGGAGACAATATTGAACCCTGAGGAACTCCACAAGACAATGGTTGTGAGATTGAACAGGTGTCTCCCAATAACACCTTCTGAGATTGACCTTCTAGGAAGGACCTGCGCCACTGCAAAACAGTGCCACCAAGGCCCATTCCCGCGAGGCGTCCCAGAAGGATACCGTGATCGAGGGTATCGAAGGCCGCTGAGAGGTCCAGCAGAACCAACAGGAACACACTCCCCCTATCCAGCTCCCGGCGAAGATCATCAACTAAGGCGACCAAGACTGTATTGGAACATATTGTTCATTGGGACTGTTTCACAATGGCCTCACTGCTGGTTTTGATTGCTCAATGCTCCCAGTGGCATTACTATATATTCTCTCCTTTCCTGGGAATTCAAACATTGTGTGACAGTGAAATTCAATATTATGCAGTTATGAATTGGCTTGCAACTCCCCAACAGCATGCCTTCCAATGTAATTATCTTGCAAGATAAACTGCAACACTGTGCAGATTTTATACTAGTTAAAACTCTCATGGTTTCCACACAAACAGTCCTGTTTGATGTGGCTCAATTGCTTCCAGAGAGCGACTGCTGCCAGAAAAAATAATGTTATATACCCATTTGAATGTGAAGCACAGATCTGCCCTTTGGCTTGTCAATAACCTCTGCATTTGACACTTCTGTTAGAACAAAGTGACTGTCTTTGTTATTTCGGGTTCCCTTTTGTGTACTGCACTAGCTTCAATTCACTTTGGAAATTAAAAAAAAATAAAGTTGCAAGTCAACCGTTCTTTCTGCCAAAAGCTTTATGTAATCGTCCTTTGTCTGCTGTCACTTGGAAAACAATGAGGTGAGACGGAGCAAGGCGGTCTGAAGCAAAAGGCCACCATAGTAAGGGCAATTGTGAAGGACTCACCGGGCAGACATGGTTTGGAGGCAGCCAACCACAGCTCCGAAGGCTGCAAAAGGGGTTGGCAGAGAGACAGATTGCATTACAAGGCAGAGGTTTGCTTTGCAGAATTTGACCATGGTGTGGATTTTATATGGTCCGGGTGTGGCTTTCATGCAGACAGGGTTTGAAGTCAGGACCGAGAGGTTTACATTGATAGGTAGAGTTTTGGATTTGGTAGAACTTAGAATTACCTTATGGTTTGGGGAAGTTTAAAAAGTAGAATATTCAATTGACATATTTGGATAGGACCAACAAGAATCTCCAACTAGGTAGAAATAGATGGGAGATAACCAAGAATCTCTAGTCAGTTCTGCTTGAATGGGAGGGCATCAAGGATCCCCAGCTAAGTCTACTTGGGTAGGAGCATGACCAGCATTTATTTTTAAAGTTTTAACTATTACACCTGGCCTGGCCATAGGTTTTTAAAATTTTGTGTGCTATTGTCTTTGTTATACTAATTGTATTGTTTATTTTGCTTATTGCTTGTTGTTTTTATTGAAGTGTTGTTGGGCTTGGCCTCAGGTAAGCCGCACCGAGTCCCTTGGGGAGATGGTGGCGAGGTATAAATAAAGATTATTATTATTATTATTATTATTATTATTATTATTATTATTATTATTATTATACCACATAGGATCTCCCCAGCTAGGTCAGTGTAATGTGATACCACAAAGGATCTCCAGTTAGCTCTGGTTTGATATCTAAGCAGATCTAGGGAAGAGTCTTGGTTGAAATTTTTGTGAACTATTGATGCCAGCTAGAGTTCACAGCACTTCAGTATATAGACCAGGGATCTGACTTATGTGTTAGGGATTCCTCATCTTCAGAAAAGAAAGGGACACAGGAAAGTGATCAGGAATTAGAGGGGGAATGGGAATCAGATGATGGGATCTTGAAGGTGCCCACATTTCTGGAAAGGCGAAAGGAAACAGAGCACAGTCAGAGTTCAGCTAGAATAGCTGCTAGAAATGCCGAGGTAATTGGGAGTCGCCCTAGCACCTCCTGCATGGGGACTTCAGGACTATAAATCTGTAGCAGGGGCAGTTGGCTTTTGCTGGTAACAAACGACCGATGCTTATGTCTTCGCTCCAGTTTCCTTATCAAGCTTAGGCGCAACTTGACGGAAGGAATGCTAGATCTGACAGACACTGCTTTGCAAAATAAGGACTCTGGAAGCTTAGGTTACAAAAGAAAGTTCAGTTTACTAAGCACACAGCTAATACATCCATCTTCATTGTCTGATGTAAGACTCCTGTATTTTGGACGTTATCAGAGACTTGAGTTTTGTGTCTGCATTAAGACTTCCTTGCTTTCTTTTGCATTTTTCAACTGCATGTACTGTTGGTTTTTTTGTGTGTTTGCTGAAGTAAAGCATTTTTCTTTTACTTTTGATGTGCCCTGAGTTGCCCTCCAAAAACAGCCTTTAGACAAGGTTGATAGTAAAAGAAAAATGTGTTACTTCAGCAAACACAAAGGATAAGCAAATGCCATTGAAAAGTGCAAACGAAAACAAGGAAGTCTTAATCCAGACACAAATTAAAGTCTCTTATTAAGTCCCAAACAAAACACCAGTCTTCCATCAGACAACAGGCAATGAACTTAGTCCTTAGCAGCAGACACAAAACAGATTCCATTGTAGTGATTAGAGTGAAAACATCAGTATCAGGGTTGTTGTTACCAGCAAAAGCTGACTTCTCCTGCCTCTGATGTATAGCCCTGAATTCCCCATGCAGGAGGTGCTAGGGCGTCTCCCAATTAGCACAGCGTTTTTAGCAGCTATTCTGGCTGAACACTGTGACCTGTCTCTTTTCGTCTCTCTAGAAATGTGGGCACTTTCAAACCCTCATTGTCTGATTCTTCTTCTCCCTCCAATTCCTGAGCACTTCCCTGCTCCCCTTTCTCTTCTGAAGATGAGGAATCCCCAACAATGTGGTATTAAGGCTGTTCTTGAAGGGCAAATCAGGACATCATGATGTTATCACAAAGTGTGGATTTCAGCAACACATGATAGCTCCACCCTACATCACCCGTGGAGCCCACCTGCTCCCATCAAATGATAGCGGCGCAGCTCCATGGGTGATGTAGGGTATTTATTTATTTATCGTGTCATCCGCAACCAGACCATTGTATTACATTTCTAACAGAACAAAACAAACAAACAGATTAAAAAACCACATATTTTGCAAGCTTGGTAGTTGATTAAATGTCCTTTGACCAGTATCTGGCCCCTTGGAGTGCCTCTGGTGTTGCTGCAAGAAGGTCCTCCCTTGTGCATGTGGCAGGGCTCAGGTTGCATTGCAGCAGGTGGTCAGTGGTTTGCTCTTTTCTGTACTCGCATGTCGTGGATTCCACTTGGTAGCCCCATTTCTTAAGATTGGCTCTGCATCTCGTGGTGCCAGAGCACAGTCTGTTCAGCACCTTCCAAGTTGCCCAGTCTTCTCTGTGCCCAGGGGGGAGTCTCTCATCATGGATTGAGCTCTGGGTTTGAGCCTGCCACTTTTGAACTCTCGCTTGCTGAGGTGTTCCAGTGAGTGTCTCTGTAGATCTTAGAAAACTATTTCTTGATTTAAGTCGTTGACGTGCTGTCTGATACCCAAACAAGGGATGAACTGGAGATGTCTCTGCCTTGGTCCTTTCACTATTGGCTGCTACTTCCCAGCGGATGTCAGGTGGTGCAATACCGGCTAAGCAGTGTAATTTCTCCAGTGGTGTAGGGCGCAGACACCCTTTGATAATGCGGCATGTTTCATGAAGAGCTACATCCACAGTTTTAGTGTGGTGAGATGTGTTCCACACTGGGCATGCGTACTCAGCAGCAGAGTAGCATAGCGCAAGGGCAGATGTCTTCACTGTGTCTGGTTGTGATCCCCAGGTTGTGCCAGTCAGCTTTCGTATGATATTGTTTCTAGTGCCCACTTTTTGCTTGATGTTCAGGCAGTGCTTCTTGTAGGTCAGAGCACGGTCCAAAGTGACTCCCAGGTATTTGGGTGTGCTGCAATGCTCCAGTGGGATTCCTTCCCAGGTAATCCTCAGAGCTCGTGATGCTAGTCTGTTCTTAAGGTGAAAGGCACATGTCTGTGTTTTAGATGGATTAGGGATCAGCTGGTTTCCCCTGTAATAGGCAATTAGAGCACCTAGAGCTTCAGAGAGCTTCTGAATGTAGGGTAGAACTGGCACATGCAGCCACCATGGCAACATGGGAGGCTTCCAATGTTGCCATTAGCAATAATGGGGGAACCACACAATCCATGCTTCCCCTCATGGAATCACTCATATCTGGAGCTAGGTGATGCAGGGCATGGGGAGCAGGGTTCCCCACACTCCCTGATGAAAAGGCAATTCCAGTGGCCGTGTGATAAGGTTTGTTAGTATGAGGAAACTTCTTCAGAAGCTCCACTCAATGCTGAACAGTGCATCAGCTTGCAGAGCAATAGAACTGGTGCTTCTCAGCAATAGCAAAGCAAACAAATAACGCATGAACAAAGAACTGTAGGAGACAAGGCAGTCCTTTCAAAGAAACACGATGCAATTGCCTTTCACCTGCTGTTGTGATGCTCATAGACTGACAGTCGGAAGAAAGCAATGAATGCGCCTGGGGGAATCTGTGGTGAGTCAGAGCTGGGGGCCAGTACTGTGTTGGCATAACTATTGCTGGCACAGCTCAGTAAACAATTAGCAATTCATTCTATGCCCCAAAGTGTTTTGTTGTTTCTCAAGCTGCCAGTCTGCTTGCAGCCGCTTCCACCCACACTTGGCACCCGACCAGCTCTTGCTTTGCAAGCAACTGCATAACCTGGATTTCTCTTCTCCGGGAGAAAAGGTGGGGCACGGCTCATGCTAACTTAGTAGCAATGTTGTATTCCTGCGGTTTCTTAGCACTGAATTCAAAACTGCAGAACTGGAGCTGAGCAAGCAGAACCAGTACGCATAGTTGTGCACTCTGTGCGGAATTGGATTGATTGTGCATTGCACGTGGATGCTCCCACCCATTTGGTTATGCCTTTGGCTTCCCATTTGATCTCTTAGTTCAGTTGGAAAAAGTATTCATTTGACAAAAGAGTTGTGCAGCACAATTAATATACAATATTTCATGCAGAATTTTTTGCTGCGTAATTCTGCTGAACTTTGCAGTGCTGAAGCTATTCTGGGAAACCTTCAGACTCATCCTCACTACCTCTGAGGATACTTGCCATAGATGCAGGTGAAATGTCAGGAGAAATGCCTCTAGAACATGGCCATATAGCCCGAAAAAACCCACAAGAACCTAGTGATTCCAGCCATGAAAGCCTTCAACAATACTTCAGCTAGTTCCTTTCAAATTCAGACTAATATCCCAAGTGGATTCGATATCAGAGGCACAAGCTGCCACTGTTCTGGAAACTAGAGCAGCAGTGAAATTTTTACAGAAATCCCAAGTGTTTAAAATGTTGTGTCACTGCAATTTTGTAAGGAAAATCTCTTGTTGCCATGTAGAAATCATAGAGTTGGAAGAGACCTTATGGGCCATCCAGTCCAACCCCATTCTGCAAAGAAACAGGAAAATCGCATTCAAAGCACCCCTGAGAGATGGTGTACCGAGACTGTGGCGCAACTGGCTGGGAATCAGCTGCATTAAGACTACTACTGATCAAGGTCATGAGTTTGAACCCAGCCTTTGTCAGAGTGAGCTTCTGACCAATTTGTGTAGCTTGCTGTCGACCTTTACAGCCCGAAGGACAATTGCATCTGTCGAGTAGGAAATTTAGGTACCACTTATGCGGGGAGGCTAATTTACGACACCATAAAAATCTCCAGCAAGCATGCAAAGAATAAGGAAGTACTTCATCAGTGTCACAAATGGTCAGTGAAGCAACAGCTCCCCTGGTGGCCAGAATATTTATGTATTTATTTCCAGTATTTCTACACCGTCTCTTCTCTACCCCCGGAGGGGGACTCAGGATGGCATACATTGGGCAAAATCAATGCCACTTCGTATAAAAAAAATTACAATAACACAACACAATTGAAATACATAAAGCATGAATTAAAACAGTACATAAACATTGATTAAAACAATAATACAATATCACCAGCTGTATTGTCATTCCAGTCAATTTCCAACCAAAGTGCTCATTAAGTCTGCTGTCCGAAAGAATACCCTCATGAAAAAGCTGGAATGTTAAATAGCCTCTGTGTGTCTGTCTATATATGTTGTGTGTCTATGTCATTGAATGTTTGTCATGTATATGTACATTGCAATCCGCCCTGAGTCCCCTGCAGGGTGAGAAGGGCAGAATATAAATACTGTAAATAAATAAATTTATTTATTCATTTATTTCGTGTAGTTCTACCCCGCCCTTCTGAACCCCCGAGGAGGGACTCAGGGCGGCTTACAAAAAGGCACAATTCGATGCCTACACAATAATACAAATAAACGTGTAAAACAGAATTAAAACAATTAATACAGTTAAAACAATCAATCTATATCACAGTCAATAAACCAATCTCAAGCTCAGCGTTCACCACTCAGAGTCCATATTTCGTTCTAGATTATCTATTCCTATCAGTTGTCGTAGTCCTTTATTCATCTGCCAGATCGCCCAAACGCCTGGTCCCAGATCATTGTTTTCAATTTCCTTCTAAAGGAAAGGAGCGATGTCGCTGATCTAATTTCCCCGGGGAGTGAATTCCATAGGTGAGGGGCCACCACCGAGAAGGCCCTGCTCCTCGTGCCCGCCAATCTCGCTTGTGATAGAGGCGGGGCTGAGAGCAGGGCCTCCCCAGAAGATCTTAAAGTCCGAGGTGGGACGTACAGGGAGATGCGTTCAGACAGATACACTGGGCCGGATCATCCAGCCTCTGTTTAAAAGCCTCCAAAGAAGGCACTTCCACCACACTCCGGGACAGAGAGTTCCACTGCTGAACAGCTCTCACAGTTAGGAAGTTTTTCTTAATGTTCAGGTGAAATCTCTGTTTCTGTTGTTTGTTCCAAGTCCTACACTCCAGGGCAGCAGAAAACATGGCTGTTCCCTCCTCCCTGACTTCCCCTCACATATTTATACCTGGCCCTCATCATGTCTCCTCTCAGCCTCCTTTTCTTCAGGCTAAGCATACCCAGCTCTTTAAGCCACTCCTCCTAGGGCTTGTATTCCAGACCCTTGATCATTTTAGTCCCCCTCCTCTGGGCACATTCCAGCTTGTCAACATCTTCCTTAAATATTGGAGTACTCTTTCACCCACCCCCTGTTTGGGTATCAGCCAGTATGCCAACGACTTAAATCAAGAAATAGTTTTCTAAGATCTACAGAGAGACCCGCTGGAACACCTCAGCAAGCGAGAGTCCAAAAGTGGCAGGCTCAAACCCAGAACCTCAAACTATGTCTGATACCAAATGAGAGACTCCCCCTGGGCACACAGAAGACTAAGCAACTTGGAAGGTGCTGAACAGACTGTGCTCTGGCACCACGAGATGCAAAGCTAACCTTAAGAAATGGCGCTACAAAGTGGAATCCACGACATGCGAGTGCGGAGAAGAGCAAAGCACTGACCACCTGCTGCAATGCAACCTGAGCTCTGCCACATGCACAATGGAAGACCTTCAACACCAGAGGCACTCCAAGTGGCCAGATACTGGTCAAAGGACACTTAATAGAATACCAAGTCTCCAAGCTTTGTGTTTTGTTTGTTTGTTTATTTGTTTTTAATGCAATACAGCTCTTTTGGTTCGTTCCTGACACGATAAATAAATATTCACTATATTGTGATGTCTCCTTCCTGGGGCAAAGCCTCCAGGTAGGATGGGGGAGTTTCCATAACCAAGCATTGATTCAAACCCTGGTCTGCACATCCTTAGTCCAATGCTCAAACCACGATCCCACGTTGACTCTCAACCCAGTAGGTATCGATTGTTAAAAGCCTGTGAGGTTTCTTTAATGAACAAGATGAATTGATACATGTTTCTCTAACTAATAATGCCCATTTGATCCATTTGCTCCGGAGCTAAGTTAATCAGGGCCAGTTCAGACTATGCAAGATGGGCGTTCCAAGAGAGATGGCTGCCATGCCAAAGGACAAATGTGCTTTTAAAGCATTATGAAATGAAGTATCTCCCACTAGGCTTGTCCATATAGCTGTGATGGGCTAGAAATTTAATAACCAGATAGTCTTTCAAGCAATCTATATAAATAAAAATGTAATGTTCGTTTGTGGGATTAACAGAACTCAAAAACCACTGGACGAATTGACACCAAATTTGGACACAAGACACCTAACAACCCAATGTATGTCCTTCACTTAAAAAAAATGATTTTGTCATTTGGAGTTGTAGTTGCTGGGATTTATAGTTCACCTACAATCACAGAGCATTCTGAACCCCACCAATGATGGAATTGGGCCAAACCTCCCACACAGAACCCCCATGTGGGCCACAGCAACGCATGGCAGGGGACGGCTAGTCTATATAAATAAAAATGTAATGTTCGTTTGTGGGATTAACAGAACTCAAAAAACACTGCAGGAATTGACACCAAATTTGGACACAAGACACCTAACAACCCAATGTATGTCCTTCACTTTAAAAAAAAAACGATTTTGTCATTTGGGAGTTGTAGTTGCTGGGATTTATAGTTCACCTACAATCAAAGAGCATTTTGCACTCCACCAACGAAGGAATTGAACCAAACTTGGCACACATTTCTCCCATGACCAACAGAAAATACTGGAAGGGTTTGGTGGGCAGTGTCCTTTGGTTTTGGAGTTGTAGTTCACCTACATCCAGAGATGACTGTGGACTCAAACAATGATGGATATGTCCTCACAATGCACTTTAATACTGACTTAGAATGGATTGTGCTCCCTCATTTCTCTCCGAAAAATCCTATCCTAGTTATATTTTACCTTGTTCACGTCAGCATATTTTCAATTTTAATCTGTTACATTTGGCCCAGCCATTTTTAAAATTGTTTATGTCACTATTGATTGTTTTTTGTTTATGTAATTTATGTGATTTGTATTTTATTGATTGTTTATTGATGTTGTGTTTATTGATGTTCTGTTTGATGTATTTTGGGCTTGGCCTCATGTAAGCCACACCGAGTCCCTTGGGGAGATGGTAGCAGAGTACAAATAAAGATTATTATTATTATTATTATTATTATTATTATTATTATTAATGTTACACCATTAAGATGTATTTCTGGCATTGCAGAGGGATTGGCTGGAAGAGCACTTTCTTGTCTCAATGTTCAATGAGAGGCCGAGCTTCTTGTATGCCTCGGTGTTTAGAGTGGCTTGTAGGTCTTTTTCTGAATGTGCGCAGACTACGTTATCATCAGCATACTGGAGTTCTATAACACATGTTGTTATGACCTTAGTTTTGGCTTTCAGACTGCTATGTACAGTACTTTTACTGTTGTTGCAACCCAGAGCAGGAAACTGGACCCTCAGACAACAATCCACCACACTTGACTTCAGGAAAACAATCCTTCTTTATTGATGAAAGATGAATACAAAATAGAGGAAAAATGCAAAGGTAAAAAGTCACAGTAAAAATCAGCAACAAGAAATGTTCATAAACAAAATCATGAAACCCACAGCAGAACTGCTGAATCCTGGAACCTGTTAGCAATCCACTAACCGTACTTGGTGCAACTAGAAAACCTCCGAGGAACAAGGCCACTTGAATCAGGAGACCTGCAAAAGCTTGCACATGAATCTGGAACGATGCCTGGTCTGAAGTTGCATTCAGGCCAAGCATACTTAAGGCCGAGAAATCTATTGTGAGACACGCCTGAAGTCTTTGTTTGCATTTATCTTAATCTGGCTGACCTACGTAAACTTTGTGCTTCCCCCCGGCTCTGCCAAATCTGCCCCCGCCTATCCTCATTAGGCAGACCAAGTGTCAGATTCTCTGGAAAACTAAGACTGGGAGGAAAAGGGAGTGAAACGTCTCCTCGCAGCTCGGAATGCATGTTCTCATGGGAATCTTGACTTTCACTTTCCAAGGCTGTAGGATTTTCCCTACTCAAACCGTCATCATCTAAATTGGCCTCAGAATTCACATTGACATCTGTCAGGATAATTGCAAATGTTATATGTATGTTTTTCAATGTGTTAATAATGTAATTCAAGATGGTTTCAATCATGTTCATTCGTGTAGTAGATTATTATTGTTATAGGCCAGAGAGTAAAGTCCTTGAAACTGTGATAACTGAATTCCTTTGCTCTGAGAAAAATAGGGAGTGTACCAGCTGGTAGACAGATAAGTCAGAAGGGCAGGATGTTTCTTTGTCTGTGTGTTTAGTCCTGTACTTTGTCTGTCGCCATTTTTCCTCATCAACATGTAGTCGCCTGTATATAGATGCTTCCAGTAAAGCTTATTATTTTGAAACCGAAGAAGAATGCTGTGTGGTAATTGAGTCTGTGTGTTTTGGAAACCTCAAGTTCGCTGTGCCAGACCGGAGGGTCTCACTCTGACAACATCTACATTGGCATCAGGAAATACAATCAGAGAATCAGGTTCAGGTTCACACACAGGCTGAACCCCAACACCTGTATGCAAAGCAAAACTTTAAGACAGTTTGAAAGTATAATTGGTTAGTGTTGTTTTAATATATAGGTTTTGATTATTTCTGTTAGGGCTGGGCAGTTTCGTTTCGTTAATTCGTAATTCGTTAATAATTCGTTAATTTTTTCAATTACAAAACGATAACGAACCATTCTGGAGCAATTATTAAAAAAACGAATTTTCAAAAACATTTTGTAAATGCTTCGTATTTCGATATTGTATTCATTTCGTTATTGTTTTGAGGTCGTTTCGTTATTATTTCCGCATGTCTGGGCCAGTTTTATGGTTTAATTAGTGAAAAAAAATTATAATATCACACCAACAGTCAACAACAGAGGGAGAGGGAAGCTTCAGAAGGTTTTGGAGGTTTTTTAGCATATTTCGCGGTCACGTCCGCCATTAACGAATCGATTCGTTATTGTTTCGGAAATCGATTCGTTAATTTTTTACCATTTACGAAATTTCGTAAATATCGAACTTTTTAAAAGGAAAATTTTGTAATTATTTTAAATATCGAAACAAAAAAAAAACCCAAATACAAATCGATTTTAGAAACAAATTTTTCTGTTGTTACCCAGGCCTAATTTCTGTAAGCTACTTTTGTTGGACATTGTCTTGTGCGTAAGCGAATCAAAAGCTTCTTAGACTCAGGTTTGGAACTTGCTATTTTGTGATAAAAACATTGTCTTGTAATTTTATTCATTTGTAAGAAAAGCAAGGACATTTTAATGCTCATTCTTTAAGAACAGATTAAAAAAATATTTGCTATTTTTAAAAGCCTCATTCAAAGAAGCTAGAAAGATATTTCCCAGATTTGGGTTTGATGCTTATATCATTGCAAGTGGACTCTTGTGTGTTGGAGTTAGAATTGCATAGTTGCAGAATGTCCAGCAATGTAATGTAGTTATATTATAGCAGAGAAGATAACTCGGCGCATGTAATGTTCCATAATGTAACACCCAGATAGGCTTCCGGTGACCATTTATGTGGATGCAAATGTGGTCAGTGCACACTACAAAACCATTGTTCCCATGTGTCTCTTCTTCCTTTGCTGTATCTTTGTAGAGAATCAATTTTCTGAGATGGAATGCTTTCCCAAAAGCAAGGGCAAGACTGCAGTGGCAAAGAGCCCAGTGGCCAATCTTTCCTGGATGCTATTTCACTCGTGGTTTTATTCATCTGCAGTGCAATTATTCTCTTTTTTCCCATCCAGCAGTTTCATGTGTCATAATAAAATAAAGTGTTGAGATAATTTTTTAACTAAGCATTAAGTATGCCAGGAAATGTTTTCACTAGGTAATATGTATGTGCTGCATTTTTCTGCATATTCTTTGCTGCAGAGGGACAGCATTCTTTGCAACATCAGATTGCCTGCTCTTGCCTTCAGAATATCTATATATATAAAAAGAGAAAGGGCGTCCAACGGGACAGCAAAATGCAAAAAAAACCCTGACGAAAACTTACCAAATTTACCATGCACATACCTCAACCCACAAGGTATGCACATCCGTCGCCCCGCCCCTACCCTCCCATACGCCCTCTTTCCAACGCACCCTCCTTCTTCTTCCCCCCCACACCCCCCACGTTCACGCCACAGCCACCACGTTCACGCCACGCCCCCTCCCTCCCCCGCCCCGCCCCTAAACACCCATACCCCAACCTTACCTCCTCCCCCTCCTTCTTCTTCCCCCGCCCACACCCCCTCCAAGGAAGTCACGCCCCCTCCAAACCCAAAGAGGGAAGGAAGGAGAGAAGGAACGAAAGAGAGAAAGAGGGAGGGAAGGAAGGAAAGAGACAAGGAAGGGTGGAACCAAAGAGCAAAAGAAGTGAGAAAAGAAACATGTAGAGAAGGAAGAAAGAAGAAGGGAAAGAAAAAGAAAGAAAAAGAGGGAAGGAATG
>NW_026847882.1:5723202-5792838 GCF_025583915.1 Anolis sagrei ordinatus
GGAAGTTAATAATGGAGGGGTCAATCATTACCCCAGTAGTGATGGAAAAGAAGTTTCCAAATTTTTTTAAAAAAGTAATGGATAAAAAGGTAAGGGAAATTTTTTTAGATAGGATAGGGGATTGGATAAAGGTGGGAATGAAGAAGGAAATGATGATGGAAGAGTTTAAAGAAATAAAATTGACATGGTTCCATTGCATGCAATTAGAACAGTGGCTTAAAAATTGGGAAAAAATAATAGAAAAGGAAGCCAACTTAGAATCTCTTCCAACTCTTTGATTCTATGATTCTATGAAAGGACTCTTGTCTGCTGGAGCTGGGTGCGAATGTTTCAACTGACCACCTTGATTAGCATTTGATGGCCTGGCAGTGCCTGGAGCAAACTTTTGTTGAGAGGTGATTAGATGTCCTTGTTTGTTTCCTCTCTGTTGTTGTGCTGTTGTAATTTTAGAGTTTTTTTAATACTGGTAGCCAGATTGTGTTCATTTTCATGGCATCTCAATCCATGCAGATTTCATTCTCTCTGCCTTTAATCCCTTTGTGTTGTCGAAGGGATTGTGTTGTTGAAAGGATTGTGTTGTTGACAAGACAGTACATAAAGAAGAACACTAAGAAAACAGGATAATTCCGGACAGGAAACAATCAGGGCCAACTAACACCTCCCAACAAAGGATTCCCCCAGACAGGAAACAGACAGGCTTTGAAGCTGCAAGGCCATTCAACACCAGCCATCTCTATGTACTGGTTTTTACAAATTGCTACTCCCGACTGTCTTTTCTTTGGTTCAAAGAAAACTGTGCCGAAAACATACGTGACACAATTTTTCTTTCATTCCAGGGGTGCATTTATTTCAAAGGGATAGGACTATCAAACCATTCCTGCACTTAAAATAGTGTTCTTCTGTTCACCCTGGACCTTTTTGTCTTCCCTCTCTACCCAGATAATTTATCACCACAAGTAGATTTATCTGCAGTCCTCTGGGTCGAGATACTGAGATGGCAAATAGTCCTTTTCTTCTTTTCCTTGGAGAGAAAAACGTTTATATTTAGCAGCAAGAACAACGAAATATTATTTTTCATCCACTATTCATTTGAAAGCTTTCTCCAGGCTTCCGGCAAGTGGAATCTGAACATTTTTGTGATTTATCATCCCAATCCACTTACCACATCGACCGGGCCAGCTCCAACAAGACACGGCATAATGGCCACTTAGCCAGTGTCATGCCATTACTTTGACGAAAATATTATCTGGCTGATCATGATTCAATTCGGAGGAAGAAATGGCAGAACCACTTCTGAGTATTCCTTGCCAAAGAAAACCCTATGAAATAAGGAACCGGGGTGCATTTGAACTGTAGAATGAATGCAGTCTGACGCTACTTTCACTGTCATGGAACAATGCAATGGAATTCTGGGATTTGTAGTTTGGTGAGGCACCAGCTACATGTGCTTTTCATCTCAAGAACAGAGAAGCATCCCAAGCTCTGAGGATGACCTGGGAAGGAATCCCACTGGAGCATTGCAGCACACCCAAATACCTGGGAGTCACTCTGGACCGTGCTCTTACCTACAAGAAGCACTGCCTGAACATCAAGCAAAAAGTGGGTGCTAGAAACAATATCATACGAAAGCTGACTGGCACAACCTGGGGATCACAACCAGACACAGTGAAGACATCTGCCCTTGCACTATGCTACTCTGCTGCTGAGTACGCATGCCCAGTACCCATGCTAAAACAGTGGATGTGTCTCTTAATGAGACATGCCGCATTATCACGGGGTGTCTGCGCCCTACACCACTGGAGAAATTACACTGTCTAGCCGGTATTGCACCACCTGACATCCTCCGGGAAGTAGCAGCCAATAGTGAAAGGACCAAGGCAGAGACATCTCCAGCTCATCCCCTGTTTGGGTATCAGCCAGCACGTCAACAACTTAAATCAAAAAATAGTTTTCTAAGATCTACAGAGACACTAGCTGGAACACCTCAGCAAGCGAGAGTCCAAAAGTGGCAGGCTCAAACCCAGAACCTCAATCTATGGCTGATACAGAAAACTGGGCGACTTGGAAGGCGCTGAACAGACTGCGTTCTCGCCCCACAAGATGCAGAGCCAACCTCAAGAAATGGGACCACAAAGTGGAATCCAGAACATGTGAGTGTGGAGAAGAGCAAACCACTGACCATCTGCTGCAATGCACCCTGAGCCCTGCCACATGCACCATGGAGGACCTTCTTGCGGCAACACCAGAGACACTCCAAGTGGCCAGATACTGGTCAAAGGACATTTAATCAACTACCAAACTTGCAAACTCTGTTTTGTCTGTTTGTTAAAAAGTTGTTAAAAATGTAATACAATTGTCTGGTTGATACTGACATGATAAATAAATAAGGCACCAGCACTCATTGGCAAAGAAGGCTAAAGACCTTGTAAAATGGCATGCATATATCTGGTATGATATGTGGCGTAGCTGGTTGGGAGTCAGCTGCATTAAGATCACTACTGACCAAAAGGTCATGAGTTCGAAGCCAGCCCGGGTCGGAGTGAGCTTCCAACCAATTTGTGTAGCTTGCTGTTCACCTTTGCAGCCTGAAAGACAGTTGCATCTGTCAAGTAGGAAATTTAGATATCACTTATGAGGGGAAGCTAATTTAACTAATTTACGACGCCATAAAAATCTCCAATAAGCATGCAAAGAATGAGGAAGTACTTCATCAGTGTCACAAATGGACAATGAAGCAACAGCTCCCCTGGTGGCCAGAATACCCTCATGAAAAAGCTAGAATGTTAAATAGCCTGTCTGTCTATGTATGTTGTGTGTCTATGGCATTGAATGTTTGCCATGTATATGTACATTGTAATCCGCCCTGAGTCCCCTGCGGGGTGAGAAGGGTGGAATATAAATACTGCAAATAAATAAATAAAGTAGTGAAAATTTTTGGCAATCGTTACATTCGATCATTATTGATAAAGATTTGGGAAAAATACAAAAATGAACTATATTTGAAGATCCCCAGTGTGGATATCTCCACTGGAAGCATGACAAAAAAGAGAGTTAGGAGGAGAAACATTGCCAACCTATAAGATCATATTATTAAAAGTGGACAGTTAATACGAGCTAAGGAAACAGGAGGAAATAAATCCAAAGTTCAAAAATGTTTCATGGTTTCAATCTAACCAGATAAAAGAACACTTTAAGGTTGACAAAAAAATAGGTTTTATAGAAAAGGACCCCTTCTGGGAAAGAGTGATATTAATGGAAAAGAAAAAAAATCAC
Source organism: Anolis sagrei ordinatus (assembly GCF_025583915.1). NCBI lineage: Eukaryota > Metazoa > Chordata > Lepidosauria > Squamata > Anolidae > Anolis > Anolis sagrei. The sequence goes on from NW_026847882.1 coordinate 5,726,476, forward strand.
AAAACTATATGAGATTATACTACAATGGGTCACGAAAGCAGAACAAATTAAAGTAGATATGGTGAAATGAGCATCAGATTTAGTGACACGTATAAAATTAAAGGAATGGGAAAGAACTTGGTCAAAAAATATTAAATTCACCTGTGCATCAGATCTTAAGGAAAATTGGTTTAAGAAGATGTACAGATGGTACAGCCTGGAACCCCAGGTCTTGGCGGTGGCCAGGGGAGCTTTTGCACAGTTAAAGCTTGTGCGCCAGCTGCGCCTGTACCTTGGGAAGTCTGATCTGGCTACAGTGGTCCATGCTCTGGTTACATCCCAAATAGATTACTGCAACACACTCTACGTGGGGTTGCCTTTGAAGACTGTTCGGAAACAACTAGTCCAATGGGCAGCAGGCAGATTGCTCACCAAAGCCCCTTACAGGGAGCACATAACCACCCCCCACCACCCCCCGCTATAACAGCTCCACTGACTGCCAGTCAATTTCTGAGCACAATTCAAAGTGTTGGTCTTGGCCTATAAAGCCCTATACGACTCCAGCCCAGCTTTCTTACCCAAACGTATCTCCCTCTAATTAAGCATCGAATCAATCTTAGGAACTGATCCCCTTCCCTCATGGCCACCACTGCAAGCAGCGGAAGTGATATAACACGGCTGCAAGCGAACAAAGCCCCGGGTGAAGACTTTCTCCCACCAGAACTGTTCAAGCAAAATATAGATTGGTGGCATGTTCTGTTCCATCAGGCTGGAAACTAAGCATTATAGTGCCAATTTTGAAGAAAGGAGTTAAAGTCGACCCTAGGAATTATCGTCCAATCAGGCTGTTTTTACGCAAAAAGCACTGCATGTTTTTACGCAAAAAGCGCTGGCCATCCGCGAGAAGATTGAAGCAGAGAGAGGTGACCTTGCTGCCATCAACAAAATTCAAACTTAAAAACTTAATATGGCCATGCCACTAGTTTTACCTTCCCGCGCCCCTGCCCAAACCCTACTTTAAGGAATGAATCAATTTTTAATCTTTTAATTTTTTTTATCTTGTAGTTGCACAATCATTTAGGAGTGGGTTGACAGGCCAGTAGGCCGGGATGCCTTGTATTTATATATGGTTTTACTGTATGTAGGGGCAAGTGTGTATGTTTTGTATGTTTTGCATGTTTTGATATGATCAAAATTGACTAATCAATAAAGAATTGTTGTTGTTGTTGTATCTCCCTCTAGATTCCACCTCGTAGTTTAAGATCCACCAGGGAGGCCCTGCACTCGGTCCCATTGGCCTCGCAAACGCGTCTGGTGGGGACAAGGGACAGGGCCTTCTCGGTGGTGACCCCCCACTTGAGGAACTTGCTCCCCAGCGAGATTAGATTGGCGTCCTCCCCCCTTTCCTTCAGGAAAGAACTGAAATTGTGGTTGTGGAACCAGGCCTTTGGATAGCAGACATAATGGCTCTTGGACATTGAACTGGACCAGATGATTGTTATAACAATGGAAACAGCTATCTGTGTTGTGACTCAGCTGGAACCACAGACACAGACTGATAGTGTTGTGACTCAGAGTGACTCTGACAAGGATGATGGGATTCAGGTTCACAATCAGGTTCAAAATGTTCCTGTTGCAGACAAGGAGGAACAGGGTGTGCAAGTTTAGTTTCCCACAGCAGGGAATGATGTTTTTGATACTGAAACTAGCCAGGTGCAAATGGACTCAGAGAAGGAGAACAGTTCTCAGCCTGATAGTAAGCAGGAAGGCAACCAGGCTGACACTAACGAGCAGCCTGACCTTGATGAAACAGGAATCCTAGATCGGGCTGACCGTTTGGAATTCAGAGTTCGAAGGAGTGTGAGAATAGCCAACAAGAAGGAGGTCAGAGGCCAAAGAAATGCTTTCATGTATTGCAAAGGGTATTAAGCAGTGTGTTTCAAAACCAAACCTTTGTCAGAGCAACTTCTCGCTCAACCAAGCAGCTTGTGCTCATTTTCCTGTGTCCATGGTCTTGGGATTTTGTCATGTTCTCGTGGGACTTCAACAACCCAGCGATTCCAGCCATGAAAGCCTTTGACAATACACTTGGCAGTTGTTTAGAAATACTGTGAAACAGTTAGACAGAAGGAACCACAGAACGGAATGTGATAATTAACCTGGTAGATTTCAGTCGGCAATGGTGTGCAAACCTCCAGCCAAACCAATTATTTCTTAATCAGCTCAGGGTTTCTTTGTCAGTGTGAATAAGACATCTGGGGCACAACCAAGGGTGGGGGAAGCTCTTTCTTTTTTTCCTTTCTTCAATATGTACAGGCAGGTCCCAAATTACAAACATCCAGTTTACAAAGGACTCATATTTAGGACTGGGGCTGAGACAATAGGAAGTGAGAGAAATCTCCCCCTCAGAAGGAAGGGAAATTCACTCCTAAAAGAATTATTATCATGGGGAAAAGGTCCCTCCACTGAAGCTTTATCACCAGTCCTTTTTTCCACGATGTCATTTTTTTCAAAATCCAATTATGACAGGGACAGAAAGTGAGATGAAATCCTCTGAACAGGGACACAGACAGCAAAAGAAACACCACACGTGGGTTAACCTTTCCCTATGCTCTTCAAACCAGTGGTGCAGTGGGTTAAACTGCTGAGCTGCTGATCTTGTTGACTGAAAGGTCGGCAGTTCAAATCCAGGGAGAGGGGGGTGAGCTCCTGCTGTTAGCCCCAGCTACTGCCAACCTAGCAGTTCAAAAACATGCAAATGTGTGAGTAGATCAATAGGTGCACAAGGAATGTTTTCATTCAGGGACAATTTCATCCTGCTATTTTGGCAGTTCCAGAGGTTAGCCAGAAGAGATAAGGAACTATTTTTAAACAAGCAATGCACGGAAGTGGAAGAAGACAAAAGAATAGGAAGGACAAGAGACCTCTTCCAGAAAGTTAGAAGCATTGGAAGTAAATTTCAGGCAAAAATTAGCATGATAAGAAACAAAGATGGCAGGGACCTAACAGAAGCTGAAGAAAAGGTGGTGAGACTATACAGATGATCTGTATAGGAAGGATAATAATATCAAGGACAGTTTTGACAGTGTAGTGAGTGAATTAGAACCAGACATCCTGAGGAGTGAGGTTGAATGGGCCTTAAGAAGCATTGCTAACAACAAGGCAGCAGGAGACGACGAGATCCCAACCAAACTGTTTAAAATCTTGGAAAATGATGCTGTCAAGGTGATGCATGCCATATGCCAGCAAATATGGAAAATACAAGAATGGCCATCAGACTGGAAAAAATCAACTTGTATCTCCATACCAAAAAAAGGGAAATGTTAAAGAATGCTCAAACTTTCGTACTAGCATTATTTCTCATGCCAGTAAGGGAATGCTCAAGATCCTGCAAGGAAGACTCCAGCAATACATGGAGAGAGAGTTGCCAGATGTTCAAGCTGGGTTTAGAAAAGGCAGAGAAACCAGAGACCAAACTGCCAAATCCGTTGGATAATGGAGAAAGGCAGGGAGTTTCAGAAAAACATCACTTTCTGTTTTATTGATTATTCTTCGACTGTGTGGATCATAATAAATTGTGGTAAGTTCTTGGTGATATGGGCATACCAAGTCACCTTGTCTCTCTCCTGAGGAATCCGTATAAGGAGCAACAGTCAGACCTGACCATGGAACAACAGACTGGTTCAAGATTGGGAAAGGCATACGGCAGGGTTGTATACTCTCACCCAACCTATTCAACTTGTATGCAGAACACATCATGCGTGGATGTGCGGGGCTTGACGAATGCAAGGTTGGGGTGAAAATTGCTGGAAGAAACATTAACACCTTAAATATGCAGATGACACCACTTTGATGGCCAAAAGTGAGGAGCTGAGGAGCCTTCTAATCAAAGTGAAAGAAGAAAGCGCAAAAGCTGAGTTGCAGCTAAACATCAAAGGAACCAAGATTATGGCAACAAGAATGATTGACAACTGGGAAATAGAGGGAGACAACATGGAGGCAGTGACAGACTTTGTATTTCTAGGAGCAAAGATGAATGCAGACGCAGACTGCAGCCAGGAAATAAGGAGACGTTTCCTTCTTGGGAGGAGAGCAATGACCAATCTTGATAAAATAGTGAAGAGTAGAGACATCACACTGGCAACGAAGTTCCGCATAGTTAAAGCAATGGTATTCCCCGTAGTCACCTAAGGATGTGAGAGCTGGACCATAAGGAAGGCTGAGTGAAGGAAGAGAGGCGCTTTGGAACTGTGGTGTTGGAGGAAAGTTCTGAGAGTGCCTTGGACCACCAGAAGATCCAACCAATCCATACTTCAGGAAATAAAGCCCGACTGCTCAATGGAGGGAAGGATAGTAGAGGCCAAGATGAAGTACTTTGGCCAAATCATGAGGAGACAGGAAAGGTTAGAGAAGACAACGATGCTGGGGAAAATGGAAGGAAAAAAGGAAGAGGGGCCGACCAAGGGCAATATGGATGGATGGCATCCTTGAAGTGACTGGATTGACCTTGAAGGAGCTGGGGATTATGACAACCAACAGGGAGCTCTGGTCCATGGGGTCATGAAGAGTTGGAAACGACTGAACAAATGAACAACAACAATGTTGGCAGTAGCTGAGGCTAACAGTAGGAGTTCACACTGCTCCCCGGATTCGAACCTCAGAACTTGGTCATCAAGTTCAGCAGCTCAGCACTTTAACCTACTGCACCACCGGAGGCTCCACTGGAAGGACTATCATTGTGATAATATAATGTCATTTTGGCACATTCTATAGATAAAGAGTAGGCCTGGGTAACAACGGAAAAATTTGTTTCTAAAATCGATTCGTTTTTTGGGGGTTTTTGCGTTTCGTTATTTAAAATAATTACAAAATTTTCCTTTTAAAAAGTTCGATATTTACGAAATTTCGTAAATGTGAAAAAAATTACAAAACATTAACAAATCGATTTCCGAAACAATAACGAATCGATTCGTTAATGGCGGGCGCGACCGCGAAATACGCTAAAAAACCTCCAAAAACTTCTGAAGCTTCCCTCTCCCTCTGTTGTTGACTGTTGGTGTGATATTATAATTTTTTTTCACTAATTAAGCAAAAAACTTGCCCCAGACATGCGGAAATAATAACGAAACGACCTCAAAACAATAACGAAACGAATACAATAACGAAATACGAAGTATCTACAAAACGTATTTAAAAATTCGTTTTTTTAAAAAATTGCTCCAGAATGGTTCGTTATCGTTTTGTAATAAAAAAAACGAATTATTAACGAATTACGAATTAACGAAACGAAACCGCCCAGCCCTAATAAAGAGAACTGGGTGGGACAAATCAAAACAAATATCAACAAGTGTCAATTTACATTTAGACTATCCCTAAAGGACAAGAGGGACCCTCTCACCTCTGCAGGAGTCTACCGTATTCCATGCAGCTGTGGACAAGTCTACATAGGGACCACCAAATGCAGCGGCATTGCCCAGACCCGAATCAAGGAACATGAAAGGCACTGCAGACTACTTCAACCAGAGAAGTCAGCCATAGCAGAGCACCTGAGAAACCAACCTGGACACAGCATACTATTTGAGAACACAGAAGTGCTGGACCACTCTCACAACCACCATGTCAGACTACACAGAGAAGCCATTGAAATCCACAAGCATGTGGACAATTTCAACAGAAAGGAGGAAACCATGAAAATGAACAAAATCTGGCTACCAGTATTAAAAAAAACTCAAAAATTACAACAGCAAAACAACAGAGAGTAAACAATCAGGCACATCAAATCACTCTCAACAAACAATTCCCCCCAGGCACTTCCAAGCCATTACATGCTAATCAAGGTGAGTTGAAACATTCACACCTAGCTCCAGCAGACAAGAGTCCCTTGTTCCACCCTGGTCATTCCACAGATATATAAACCCTTTTTCCTAGTTCCAACAGACCTCACTACCTCTGAGGATGCTTGCCATAGATGCAGGCGAAACGTCAGGAGAAAATGCCTCTAGAACATGGCCATATAGCCCAGAAAAACCTACAACAACCCAGTGATTCTGGCCATGAAAACCTTCGACAATACATTATTCCTAAAGTTCCTCCACTCCTTCAATATGCCACTATTTATCTAACCCCTAAAAGACAACATGAAAGAATACAACTAATGTTCTTCCACCAAAACAGTTGAGTTAAAAGTTATCCAGAAGGAACTTCCAACCATTCCAGTTGGACACTCTTTAATCTTGTTTTATGCAAAAGGGTCATAAGGACACTAAAATGTACAACATAGAAAAAATGCACCTTTTCAACTCTCTTTCCTCTCATTTTTTTGCCTGAATAATATGCTAGTGAGGAACATTCATTAGTGGGCAAGGTAATAAGTTATGGCATGCATCTCTCCGCTGAATTAATAAAAGTTTGGTTCAAAGCTCATTAATAGCAACAAAAATAGAAGCTTCAGTGTTATGCAGCATCATTACATCTCTAACATTTGCAGCTGACATTTTCAGCCCTGAGGACATTCAGCTCAGCCCTGAGGCAAATCATTTTAATGTCTTTTAGAGAGTCTTTTCCAAGAGAAGAAGTGGAAATATTAAAGGACTCTCAAGCCATTGATTCATCTCTTATAGCTTTTTTTCAAGAATGTTCCTGGATAAATATTATGCATGCAATGTTCTTGAAAGCAGCAGAATGATGTAGCAGTTTGAGTTCTGTATTACGATTCTGGAAATCAGGGTTTGAATACCCTCTCGACTACAAAACCCACCCAGCAAGTCACACAATCTCAGCTTCAAGGGAAGCCAAAGACAACTGTTCCGTCTTCCAGGAGCATAGCGTGCTTTACCTTTTAGAAAATAATTTTTATTGATTTATCACCATTACTACATTTGTTATACATTTGTTATTGCTGTTACGTATTATTCAACCACTCTTTAACATTTTATTTTCTTACTTTGCTTTAACATTTTCCCCCCATTTATTCCCCCACCACTGTGCTCCCCTCCCCCCCGTCTCAAGCCCCAATTTTTACATATCATCTGTCCAAAATCTCCTTTCTTCTTGTGACGGTAACTTCCCTTCCTTATTTTTTAAACCATGTACAACAAATTTTCCCCATACAGCATCAAAGTCGCTTTGTTTCCAAGTACCTTTTTTAACCCTTAATATACATGTCAACTTATCATTTATTGCTAATTTCCATGCTTCCTTATACCACTCCTCTATTTGTATATTCATTTCTTTTTTCCAATTCCTTGCTATGAGCAGTCTTGCTATTGTTAATAAATTTGTTATCGCTTCTTTATCCTCCTTTTTCAATTGCTTATTATTATATATTGATAGTAAAAGCCACGCCCCCTTCTAAACCCACCCCCCCTCCCCTCCTCCCTCCTCACGTTACCTCCAAGCCACGCCCCCTTCTAAACCCATCCCCCTCCCCTCCTCCCTCCTCACGTTACCTCCAAGCCACGCCCCCTTCTAAACCCATCCCCCCTCCCCTCCTCCCTCCTCACGTTACCTCCAAGCCACGCCCCCTTCTAAACCCATCCCCCCTCCCTCTACCCTCCTCACGTTACCCCCCTTCTAAACCCATCCCCCCTCCCTCCTCACGTTACCTCCAAGCCACGCCCCCTTCTAAACCCATCCCCCCTCCCCTCCTCCCTCTACCCTCCTCACGTTACCTCCAAGCCACGCCCCCTTCTAATCTGTCAAGGAAGAATCATAGAATCATAGAATCAAAGAGTTGGAAGAGACCTCATGGGCCATCCAGTCCAACCCCATTCTGCCAAGAAGCAGGAATATTGCATTCAAATCACCCCTGACAGGAGAGAAAGAGGGAGGGAAAGAAAGAAGGAAGGAAGGAATGAGGTAGAAAAGGAAGAAAGGAGAGACAGAGGGAGGGAAAGCAAGAAGGAAGGAATGAGGTAGAAAAGGAAGAAAGGAGAGAAAGAGGGAGGGAAAGAAAAAGGGGGAGGAAGGAAAGTTAGAGAAAGAAGGAAGGAGAGAAGGAAAGAAAAAAGGGAAAGAAGGAGCGAAGGAAGGGGGGAAGATGTAGAGAAAGAGGGAGGGAAGAAAGAAGGAAGAGAAGGAAGAAGAGAAGAAAAGAAGGAAAAAAGGAAGAAAGGAAGGAAAGAGGGAGCGAAGGAAGGAAAAGAGAGAAAGAGGGGGGAAAGGAAAGAAGGAAAGAGAGAAGAAGAAAAAGAGAAGGAAAGAAAAGAAAAAGGGGGAAGGAAGAAGGATAGAGAAGGAAGGAAAGGAGAAGAAGAAAGAGGGAAGGAAGGAAGGGAAAGGGAGTGAAGGAAGGAGGGAAAAGAAGGGGAGAAAGAGGGAAAGGTTGGCCACAGCAACGCGTGACGGTACAGCTAGTATATATATAAAAGTTTTTATATATTTATCATTTTCGATATTCAGTTATATCGTTGCTTATTTCTCATGGAAAAAGTAGAAGTGACACCATGAGGTTTCAGTTAGAAAATGGGAGGAGAACAAATAGATACTAGGCCTGGGTAACAACGGAAAAATTTGTTTCTAAAATCGATTCGTTTTTTGGGGGTTTTTGCGTTGCGTTATTTAAAATAATTACAAAATTTTCCTTTTAAAAAGTTCGATATTTACGAAATTTCGTAAATGTGAAAAAAATTACAAAACATTAACGAATCGATTTCCGAAACAATAACGAATCGATTCGTTAATGGCGGACGCGACCGCGAAATACGCTAAAAAACCTCCAAAAACTTCTGAAGCTTCCCTCTCCCTCTGTTGTTGACTGTTGGTGATATTATAATTTTTTTTCACTAATTAAACAAAAAACAACCATAAAACTTGCCCCAGACATGCGGAAATAATAACGAAACGACCTCAAAACAATAACGAAACGAATACAATAACGAAATACGAAGCATTTACAAAACTATTTAAAAATTCGTTTTTTAAAAAAATTGCTCCAGAATGGTTCGTTATCGTTCTGTAATTAAAAAAATTAACGAATTATTACCGAATTACGAATTAACGAAACGAAACCGCCCAGCCCTAATTGCCACCACATGTGTATATATGTTCCTGGTTCTTGACACCCTCTCCAACAATTTTTTGATTTATCTTTATTCATATATGCTATTCTTACTGGTGTCAAATACCACTTCCATACTAACTTGTAATAATTTTCTTTAACCCTTATTGATAAGTTTTTTAAATGTCTTTGTCCCCATAATTGTTGCCACTCTTTTTCACTTATTTTAATCCCTAAGTCTTCTTCCCAGACCTCCTTGAGGATGTTATTTTTTGTTTTTCCCTCCTTCATTTCAATTAGTATCTTATAAATTTTACTAATTGTTCCTCTCAGGTTTTCATGCTCTTCTACATCCCTTCCCTTTTGTATTATTTGTTCAAATTGGTTAAGTTTTCAAGAGAGATATTGACAAGCTGGAATGTGTCCAGAGGAGGGCGACTAAAATGATCAAGGGTCTGGAGAACAAGCCCTATGAGGAGCGGCTTAAGGAGCTGGGCATGTTTAGCCTGAAGAAGAGAAGACTGAGAGGAGATATGATAGCCATGTATAAATATGTGAGAGGAAGCCACAGGGAGGAGGGAGCAAGCTTGTTTTCTGCTTCCCTGGAGACTAGGATGGAACAATGGCTTCAAACTACAAGAGGAGATTCCATCTGAACATGAGGAAGAACTTCCTGACTGTGAGAGCCGTTCAGCAGTGGAACTCTCTGCCCCGGAGTGTGGTGGAGGCTCCTTCTTTGGAGGCTTTTAAACAGAGGCTGGGTGGCCATCTGTCAGGGGTGCTTTGAATGCAACATTCCTGCTTCTTGGCAGAATGGGGTTGGACTGGATGGCCCATGAGGTCTCTTCCAACTCTTTGATTCTATGATTCTATAGTTGGCTTCCTTTTCTATTATTTTTTCCCAATTTTTAAGCCACTGTTCTAATTGCATGCAATGGAACCATGTCAATTTTATTTCTTTAAACTCTTCCATCATCATTTCCTTCTTCATTCCCACCTTTATCCAATCCCCTATCCTATCTAAAAAAATTTCCCTTACCTTTTTATCCATTACTTTTTTAAAAAAATTTGGAAACTTCTTTTCCATCACTACTGGGGTAATGATTGACCCCTCCATTATTAACTTCCTCCTGTATTTGTTCCATACTTCTAATATATTGCTCAACATTGGGTTTCTAATTTCCCTAATTTCTTTTCTCGTGAACTGTTTAAAAAATATATTCAATTTCTTTCCTCGTAAGCTGTTTAAAAAATATATTCCAAGTTTCTTCTTCCACTTTTTCTGAATCCTTACTAAGCCACTCTATTCCCTCTTTTTTAACCATTCCTTCTATGACCTGGCTTAATCTACTTGCTTCATAATATTTTTTTTATATTTGGCAGCGCTAGTCCCCCCTCTTTTTGCGATCTATACCATAACTGTTTGAAATCATAGAATCATAGAATCAAAGAGTTGGAAGAGACCTCATGGGCCATCCAGTCCAACCCCCTGCCAAGAAGCAGAAATATTGCATTGAAATCACCCTTGTCAGATGGCCATCCGGCCTCTGTTTGAAAACTTCCAAAGAAGGCGCCTCCACCACACTCCGGGGCAGAGAGTTCCACTGCTGAACGGCTCTCACAGTCAGGAAGTTCTTCCTCATGTTCAGATGGAATCTCCTCTCTTGTAGTTTGAAGCCATTGTTCCATTGCGTCCTAGTCTCCAAGGAAGCAGAAAACAAGCTTGCTCCCTCCTCCCTATTACTTCCCCTCACATATTTATACATGGCTATCATGTCTCCTCTTAGTCTTCTCTTCTGCAGGCTAAACATGCCCAGCTCTTTAAGCCGCTCCTCATAGGGCTTGTTCTCCAGACCCTTGATCATTTTTGTCGCCCTCCTCTGGACACATTCCAGCTTGTCAATATCTCTCTTGAATTGTGGTGCCCAGAATTGGACACAATATTCCAGGTGTGGTCTAACCAAGGTAGAATAGAGGGGTAGCATGCCCTCTTTTTGCGATCTATACCATAACTGTTTATTTAATCTATTTCTTTTACTTCCATTACAATACTTATTAATCATTTGTTGCCATCTAGTTAGTTCTTCTTCTGTGATTTGAAGTGGTAGCATCCTAAATATAAAGTTTATCTTTGGAAGTATTTTCATTTTTACTAATGCTATTCTTCCAAACCATGATAAGCGTATTCCTTCATACTCAGTTAATTTTTTCTGAATCTCTTTCCTTAATGTTACTGCTTTAACTTTTAGTTGCATGGGATAGTGTTCTTTTGCATTTCCCCAGGGTTGCTACAGACCCAGCAGCACCCTGGAAGTTAAACAGTATCAGAGTCTGGAAAGCTAGGCTGCAGGTTTTGCAGTTATTGGTTTAGAAAAGTATCTCTTTGGGTTAGGAGTCCACCCTTTTTCCTGGGACTGAGATCTCCATTTTGGAATCTCCCCTGCCTCCTTTAGTAGAGAAAAGAACCTTAGATGTGCTGTTGGTCATGCAGGGAGCTCTGAAAAACCCATTGTGAGTACTATTGAGTTGTAGATAGATATAGAGATAAAGAAAAGCAATTGAGCAATTGAGTCATAGATAGAAATTGAGTTATTAAGAAAGGCAATTGAGTATTATTGCGCCCGTACCTTGGGAAGTCTGACTTGGCCACGGTGGTCCACGCTCTGGTTACATCCCGTCTAGACTACTGCAATGCTCTCTACGTGGGGTTGCCCTTGAAGACTGCTCGGAAGCTTCAAATGGTCCAGCGCTCGGCAGCCAGGTTGCTAACAGGAGTGGCACTCAGGGAGCATACCACTCCTCTGTTGCGCCAGCTCCACTGGCTGCCAATCTGCTACCGGGCACAATTCAAAGTGCTGGCTTTAGCCTATAAAGCCCTAAATGGTTCCGGCCCTACTTACCTCTCCGAACGCATCTCCACCTATGAACCGACTAGGACATTAAGATCGTCTGTGGAGGCCCTGTTCTCGATCCCGCCTGGTGGGGACGAGAGACAGGGCCTTCTCGGTGGTGGCCCCTCGGCTGTGGAATGCCCTACCTGTAGACATCAGACAGGCCCCGTCATTGTTGACCTTCCGGAGGAAGGTGAAGACATGGCTCTTCGAACAAGCATTTGGCTAAATCAGTGCACTTGATTATAGAAATACGGTGCAATCGAACATAGGAACTTGGAACAAGGATTATGAGAATGGTTCTGATTTGGTGCTGAGGCGTTATGATAATGATTATTTGTTGATATTGACTGTTATGTATAATGTGTTTTAATTGCCTTTGACATTGTTTTGTGATTTGTACTGTGTAAACCGCTTTGAGTCGCCTACGGGCTGAGAAAAGCGGTATAGAAATAAAGTAAATAAATCAATAAATCAATAAATATATACTTCATCTCCAAAAGTGACCTTGTGCTTAGATAGGGAAAGACCTTTTCTTTCTAACCAGAGCAGCTCAGGGTTAGGGTGAAATATCTCGAGAAATATCTCGAGATTTTTTTCCCACCATTTGGAGAAAGGTTACCTCAGTAATTGAAGAAAAAGGGAAAGAAAGAACATCTCTATGGTTTCTCAAATTGACTGTTTGTGTTGTAACTTTATCAAGCTGTGCCAAGTCTGCCAAGGACTTTGGAAATAAATATTTTTTTGATTTTCATATCTTGACTGGCATCAGTTGCTGAAAGTATTGAGTTATTGCTTCAAAGAAAGACCCCCAGCAGTTCGCCCAGATAAAGAGAGAAGCACATCTTAGTTTTAATGTTATAGGGTCTGGGTGTGATGACACAGCAAAATCGCTGTGACAAATCTTGCTAAGAAAACACCATGATAGATACATCTTAGAGTTGCTATAAGTCAGAAACAAGCTGAAGGAATATAACCAACGTTCTTGAGATTGGGGCTAATTCTATGTATTTCCCACCTGAGAGCAGTTCAAGAAATTGGTCTCACATCTTGTTGCAGGATGGGTTTGTAAAATGATATATAGTTTCCAAATCACGGCCGCCCTGCACTCTGGATAGTAAGCGTTCCAGAAGCAGACAAAATACATCTGAGTCCTTTCACAGCAAAACACGCTTCAGCCTGCCTATCGGCAGAGTCCAACTGCAAACATCTCCATTACGGCTTTATTTCCAGCTGGGACTCTGGTGAGGAGTTGTGTCCAAAAGCGCCAGAGCAAATGATATAGGTGTTGACGGCCTTTTATACCCTCCATTACAGACAAACAAAGAACATGCTTCTACATACATTGACGTCATTCTCTATGTTATTTTAGCATCATACGACTATCAAATTCTATCTTCCAACATACAAAAGGCATGTCTCTGTGTATTTCTTTCTAGCAGCATCTTACAGCTTTCATTCATCAATCAAGGGGCCTACTTTGACCTGTCATGAGGCTCCTTACATTTTACTTATCTCTGTTGCTACTAGGACAGGCTTATCTCTCTCCTGGAATGTTCCCCCACCTGCCCGTGCCTTGGACACAGATCTCCTTCAGCATTCTTTCTATACAGAGAGAACTTGATTTTTCTATACATTTCAATGCTTGTAAAGTACATACAATTTATATGTCAAGACCCAGAAGTCTTAAGTAGAGCCAAACACAAGATAAAGAGTTCAAACGCAGCTTTATTGTACAAAAATAGTCGTTCAAAGCACTTAACTTCAGTGCATAGAGTCAAAGTAGCAATTTGGCATCAAAAACGCAATGATACCAGTAACAAAAATATAACCCGGATTATAACGGTTTAATCCGGGTTAAACTCAAAGTTCAGCAATTTGCTTAAAAATTGACACAGCACAAAAACACAGTCACAGAAGATGGAAAACAATGTGATGTTCAAGCACAAAGTTAGCAGAGTTTAAAGTCCAAAAAGCCAAAAGCAATAGTCAAACTGGTCCGTGGTCAAGCCTCTGGGAAACGTAAACTCTGGAATGCAGGAATCTCAGGAATGCAGGAACACTGGAAGCTGTAGCCAAGGACCCAAGCTCGAGAGTTGGCAGTAACAAAGATTTATGTCCCATAAAGACACTTTGCCTTCTGAAAAGTATCATTCAAACAGAACCCACTTTTATCCTAGATCTCATTAGAGGATGATGAGCTCCCCACCCTTTCCTCATCGCTCTCAGCTGCATCCAACCCCGCAGCTGAATCCGAGTGCGCATCCCTCCACCTCTGCCAGTGTCTGCCAAGACTTAGATCTTGCCAAGTGCTCCCCAGTTGCCAATCCCCTGTGAACCCCTCAGATTCATCACTGGAGGTGGGTTGGTTACAAATGTCCCTAATCTGTTGAACATGGGTCCAATCCAGCTCCTCCTCCTCTCCCATATCACTCCCAGACCCATCACTCCTTTCAAACCCCATGAAATCCTCGTCCTCCATTGGAGCACTAAGTATTTCCTGGATGCGCTTCCTCTGAAGCTCCTCATCAGACTCCCGATCGCGAGTAGCCCTCTTTACTCCTCTCCTCTCCTCCCCATCTCACATTTCGCAATCGGAGAAGCCTTCAACCGTCTCAGAATCGCTTGGGACCATGATTATTTCCCTAATGCATTTCTGCTGTTGCTCCCCCTCTGACTCCTGCGCAGACATCTTCTCCCTCCTACCAGTAGTAGGAACGTTACCATCATGCTGAACTACAACATTATACATAAATAAATATCTATTTTTGCAATATCTCCCCATCAACCGTTGTAATATAACTAATGTACAATTGTTGCATCCCAGTTCAAGAAACGAGACCATAAGATTAAATCCACCACACTGGACTGTAGGAAAAGCAATCCTTGTTTATTGATGAAAAATTGGTTACAAAAGAAAGGCAAATGCAAAGTCAAAAAGCCACAGAAAAACACAGCAGTCAGTAGAATCTCTGAACTTGAGCAAAATTTCAAAAGCCACAATACAAGAACCAGGAATCTGTTAGCCTTTTACTAACCATGAACTTGATAACTAAGCCTCTGGGATTACCGGCCATGAAACACAGGAATTCTGCCAAGGCACAGCCACAGTCCCAAACGTTGCTTGATCTAAAGAGGCACCCAGCAGGAGGCCTCTTAAACCAAAGAAGCTATTCTTTGAAACGCCCCTTGACTTTGACGTCTGGGCCTGTCTCTCCTGTAAACGATGTGACCTTCGTAGAAACTGGGAAACATTTCTGTCTCTAACTATCTGTTCTCTTCGGTCCTCATTAAAAACCCCAGGTGGAGAGATATCACGGCTAACTTCCAAAACATTTTCCTCCAGCTGTTGAGTTTCGTTTTCATCCCCGCTGACCTCTGCATCAACAACAGATTCCACACTGTCAGGGTCAGGGAGAGCTTGCTCAGTTGGAAAAACTATCAGAGAATCCGGTTCACACAGATCAGGGTCAGGCTGAACCCCAACAACAATCAGGATACACAGATCAACTTTCAGGCTTGTCCTTATAAACCATCAGATCCTCAAAGAGTCACATACAAAATAGACAGATACTCACAATGAGTCACATAGGAGAGAGAAAGATGGACCCTTTCACCCCCTTTTTATATCCACCTGCTGACAGGTTATCAGTAAAGGAAAATGGCTTTGCAATACACCTCACATGGTTATGACTCAGCCACTACCATGTCTCCTTGGGTATTTCATCTTGACATTTGCAGTCATGATCCAGGTGTTATTGATGATGATGATAATAATAATAATAATAATAATAATAATAATAATAATAATAATAATACACTGTATTATGAAGATTACATGTAATATAAAATGTATAATTCTTATATTGTATGATTATTCGTATTATATTGTATTACATTATAATATTATTATCAATATTATATGTGAATACGATATATTATATTATTAGCACGGCACATTAAACTTTACTTAACTTTCTTCTCCTTTCCCTGTCATTATTATTCCTCCTTAACTGGTAGAAGGAAAAAATCATGCCACTTTATTTTCTGCTAAGATCAAGCAAATTTGTAGATTTACTGCTTCTCAGCACTACCTATCATCCCAGGCATCATTTGTTTTTAATCTAATTGGGCCAATCTTGTACAGGCTGCATCACCAACCCTCCATCTCTGATAAAATATGGGCCTCGTGTATATTTTTTATGGCTAATACTTTACCAGAGTGTTACACCGAGAGCCCAGGCAATGGCTTCGGCAATAAGTTATCGTTGCAAAATTTGGTCCAGGTTCTTTTTAAAAGGCGAAAAGAATAAAAAGCCAGAGGATGAATGGGCACCATTTATTCTTTTCTTTTAAACTGTCTTGGTCTAATGCAGACGTTGGTGGCCAGGAATACTAAATAACTTTGATTGTCTAGTATCTATCTGAAGTATTCTGCTTGCTGATTACAATCTCCAGTGAGACAAATAAGAACTTTCACAAATGCATCAAGGACCACCAAAGCATATCAAAGTATAATTTGTGCACAAAAACTCTGGTCCTGGATATTTCAAGGGGCTTGTTGAATGTAGAGGAAGAGGGCACTTCTTCTTTTCTCTATGCTCAAGAGCAGCTAGAAAGACATCAAGTGCATCTATCTACGAAGCCAATCACTTATCCTGCCACCTTCACCACCTTTGCTGCCTCTCATAAACAGATGTATATTCTGCCAATATACATTCTGTTATAGAACTCCAGTATGCTGATGACAATGTCGTCTGTGCGCAAACAGAAGAAGATCTACAAGCCACTCTAAACACCTTCGCAGAAGCATATGAGAAGCTTGGCCTGTCACTGAACATCGAGAAAACCAAAGTGCTGTTCCAGCAGTCACCAGCCATCCCCTCCCCAATGCCAGAGATACAGCTTAATGGTGTAACATTAGAAAATGTTGATCATTTCCGCTCCCTTGGCAGCCACCTCTCCACCAAAGTCATCATCGACACCGAAATACAACACCGCCTGAGCTCTGCAAGTGCAGCTTTTTCCCGAATGAAGCAGAGAGTGTTTGAGGACCGGGACATCCGTAGGGATACCAAGGTGCTTGTCTATAAAGCTATTATCCTCCCAACCCTGCTATATGCCTGTGAAACGTGGACTGTCTACAGACGTCACATGCAGCTCCTGGAACGATTCCATCAGCGCTGCCTCCGGAAAATTCTGCAAATCTCCTGGGAAGACAAGCGGACAAATGTCAGTGTGCTGGAAGAAGCAAAGACCACCAGCATTGAAGCAATGGTCCTCCAACATCAACTCCGCTGGGCCGGCCACGTTGTCCGGATGCCTGACCACCGTCTCCCAAAGCAGTTGCTCTACTCCGAACTTAAGAACGGGAAACGGAATGTTGGTGGGCAGGAAAAGAGATTTAAAGATGGGCTCAAAGCCGACCTTAAAAGCTCTGGCATAGACACTGAGAACTGGGAAGCCCTGGCCCTTGAGCGCTCCAGCTGGAGGTCAGCTGTGACCAGCAGTGCTGCAGAATTTGAGGAGGCACGAGTGGAGGGTGAAAGAGAGAAACGTGCCAGGAGGAAGGCGCGTCAAGCCAACCCCGACCGGGACCGCCTTCCACCTGGAAAACAATGCCCTCACTGCGGAAGAAGATGCAGAGCAAGAATAGGGCTCCACAGCCACACAGGGACCCACAGGGAAACCCATGATGGAAGACCATCTTACTCGTCCAACGAGGGATCGCCTAAGTAAGTAGTAAAGTAAGTAAGTAAAAGTAATTCTGCCAATGCTTTCCTAGCCAAATCTTTACAGTAATACTTTGAGATGACTAAGAACTTTATCTCATAAACCCACCAATCCACTACAGCAGTGGTTCTCAACCTTCCTAATGCCACGACCCCTTAGTACAGATCCTCATGTTGTGGTGACTAGGGCTGGGCAACCACAGAAAAATTTGTTTCTAAACTCGATTCGTTTTTTGGGGTTTTTGCGTTTCGATATTTAAAAGAATTCCAAAATTTTTCTTTAAGAATGTTCGATATTTACGAAATTTTGTAAAATTACGAAACGAATATGAAATGAATACGAATCGATTTGTTAATGGCAGACGCGACCGCGCAATACGCTAAAAAACCCTCCAAATGGGACAGGGGGAACTTCTGAAGCTTCCCTCTCCCTCTGTTGTTGACTGTTGGTGTGATATTTATAATTTTTTTTCACTGATTAAACAAACAACAGCATAAAAACTTGCCCCAGACATGCGGAAATAATAACGAAACGATTTCGAACCGATTTCGAAACGAATACGAAACGAATACGAAGCAATTACGAAATAAATTGAAAAATTCGTTTCGTTTTTTAGATGCTCCTGAATGGTTCGTTATCGCTTTGTAACAAAAAAAAATAACGAATTTTTAACGAATTACGAAATTACGAAACGAAACCGCCCAGCCCTAGTGGTGACCCCCAACCATAATATTATTTTTGTTGCTACTTCGTAACTGTAATTTCGCTACTGTTATGAATCGTAATGTAAATATCTGATATGCAGGACGGATTTTCAGTCACTGGACCAAATTTGGCACAAATACCCGATACGCCCAAAATTTGAATACTGGTGGGGTTGAGGGTGATTGATTTTGTCATTTAGTAATGCTGGAGTTGCTGGGATTTATAGTTCACCTTAAATCAAAGAGCCTTCTGAACTCCATCAATGATGGAATTGAATCAAACATGGCACACAGAATTCCCATGACGAAAAGAAAATACTGGAAAGGTCTGGTGGACATTGACCTTGAGTTTTTGGAGTTGTAGTTCACCTACATCCAGTGAACACTGTGGACCCAAGCAACGATGGATCTGGATCAAACTTGGCACAAATACTCAATATGCCCAAATGTGAACACTGGTGGAGTTTGGGGAAAATAGACCTTGCCATTTGGGAGTTGTAGTTGTTGGAATTTATAGTTCACCAACAATGAAATAGCATTCTGAACCCCACCAATGATAGAATTGGACCAAACTTTCCACACAGAACCCCCATAACCAACAAAAAATACTATGTTCTCTGATGGTCTTTGATGACCCCTCTGACACCCCCTCGTGACCCCCACAGGGGTCCCGACCCCCAGGTTGAGAAACACTGCACTATAGTCACATTGAAAGCATATATACTGGTTATTATTTATCGCGTCAGAAGCGAATTGAGAACACAGTTATCTATCTATATAAATTAAAATGTAATGTTTGTTTGTGGGATTAACATAACTCAAAAACCACTGGATGAATTGACACCAAATTTGGACACAAGACACCTATCAGGCCAATGAGTGACCATCACTCATAAAAACACTGAAAACACAGCAGAAGGGACTTTAAAAGCCAAAAAAACCAAAAAATACATTACAACACGTAAAATACCACATATTTATACACAAACACATATATATACGCACACATATGCATATACAAACACAAAACACATACACAGAAAGGATGAAGGAAGGGAGAGAAGGAGGGATGGAAGGAGAGCAGGAAGGAAAGAAAGGTAGAGAAGGAAGGAAGGAGAGAAAGAGAAAGAGGGAGAGAAGAAGGAAAAGGAGGGAAGGAGAGAAGGAAGGAAAAAAAGAAGGGTAGAGAAGGAAGGAAGGAGAGAAGGAGAGAGAGAAAGAAGGAAGGAAGGAGAGAAAGAGGGAGAGAAAGAGGGAAAGAAGGAGAGAAGGAAATAAAGAAGGGTAGAGAAGGAAGGCAGGAGAGAAGGAGGGAGAGAAAGAGGGAAAGAAGGAGAGAAGGAAATATAGAAGGGTAGAGAAGGAAGGAGAGAAGGAGGGAGAGAAGGAGGGAGGGAAAGGGAAGGGAGGAGAGAGGAAGGAGGGAGAGAAAGAGGAAGAGAAAGAGGGAGAGAAGAAGGGAAAGAAGGAGGGAAGGAAGGAAAAAAAGAAGGGTAGAGAAGGAAGGGAGGAGAGAAGGAGGGAGAGAAAGAGGGAAGGAGAGAAGGAAGGAAAGAAAGAAGAGGAGGAGGAGAGAGAGAGAGGAGGAGAATACAAAGGAGGAAGAGGAGAAGAAAGAGGAGAAGATGGAGTGGAAGAGAAGGAAGAAGAAAGCGAAGAAGAAAACCCAACCAAAGAGGGACGGAAGGAGAGAAGGAATGAAAGAGAGAAAGAGGGAGGGAGGGAAGGAAAGAGGGAAGGAAGGATGGAACCAAAGAGCAAAGGAAGTGAGAAAAGAAACAGAGAAGGAAGAAAGAAGAAGGGAAAGAAAAAGGTTTTTTATGAGACATTACATGAAAGACAAAAAAAAGGTTTTTAATGAAATAAACCATCTGTGGTAAAATAATGGAAACGGAAAAGAATGATCTAAAAAGAAAATTGGGTAAAAATGTTCCATAGGTGGTACATGACACCCCATAAATTAGGAAAATATTATAAAAATATAAATGCATATTTTAAGTGAGGAAAAATGAATATTTTAAGTAAGGAAAATAATCAAGATAACCAAAAAAATTAGAAACCATCTATACACAAACATGAGATGTTATAGAAGAAAAGAGAGAGAAAGAGACAAGAAGAATTACAGAAAACAATAAGAGGGAAAAGGAAAACTTCCAGGAAGAAGCCCGGAAGTAGAACTATCTACTTTTTACTTTTATTCTTATTTCTATATTTTTTTCTCTTGTCTTTCTCTTTTTTCTCTCTTCTTTTTCTTTCCTTATTTTTTCCTTTCCCCCGACGCCCCTTCTCCCTATATTTCATTTTTGTTTCTGTTTTGCACACTTTTCTTTCTTTTAATTTTTTTAATTTTATCTTTGTACCAGAAAATTAATTAATAAAGAATATTTTAAAAAGAGAAAGGGAGAATGAGATTTAAAACATCGCTTCCACTTTCATGGTGTCCTTTTGAAAAAGCATTCATTTGCAACTCAGTGAGATGGATTTCCGCTTCACAGTGGCTTAATTATTATTATTATTTTATTATTATTATTTAGAATTTTTATATACCGGTCTTCTCTACCTCCGCAGAGGGACTCAGTCCGGTTCACAACAAAAGATTCATAAACAATAGTTTAAAACATCACATCCCATAATTCACTAAAACATTAAAATACGATCATATAATTACATAAGGCCAAGTCGTCAAAATGAAGTCACAATTCATCGCCATCCGTCCGCGTGGTCAAGAGTTATTGACTCACTCATCAAATGCTAAATTCCAGAGCCAAGTTTTCACCAGTTTTCTGAAAGTCAGGAGGGAAGAGGCAGTTCTAATCTCCAGCGGGAGAGAGTTTCAGAGCCGAGGGGCCACCACCGAGAAGGCCCTGTCCCTCGTCCCCACCAGACGCAATTGCGAGGGTGGTGGGACCGAGAGCAGGGCCCCTCCAGAAGATCTTAACAACCTTGATGGTTCATAGTGGAGAATCCGTTCGGACAGGTAAACTGGGCCAGAGTCGTTTAGGCATTTATAGGTCAACCCCAGCACTTTGAATTGTGCTCGGAAGCTAATTGGCAGCCAGTGGAGGTGGCGCAGCAGAGGAGTAGTATGCTCCCTGTACCCCGCTCCTGTTAGTAATCTGGCTGCCGCACGTTGGACTAATTGCAGCTTCCGGGTAGTCTTCAGAGGCAACCCCACGTATTTATTTATTTATTTATTTATTTATTTATTTATTTATTTATTTATTTATTTTGGTCATTTCTACCCCGCCTTTCTCACCCCCTGGGGGGGGGACTCAAGGCGGCTTACATCTGGCACAATGCGATGCCCACAATTACAATAAAATGCAATAGCAATAACACAGTAGATTAAACACAGACAATTAATACAGTACAATACAACACAATACAATTTCAACTAAAACCGCTCTATAGCCCGCGTTCATCGTGTTCTAAAATCCGTCAATCCGTTTAGCATTGCCATAGTCCTTTCCAACTCTAGTCATCATTACCTTGTTACCCTGCCAGACTACCCAAATGCCTGGTCCCATATCCATGTCTTCAGCTTTCTTCTGAAGGAGAGGAGGGATGTTGACGACCTAATTTCCCCGGGGAGTGAATTCCACAGGCGAGGGGCCATCACTGAGAAGGCCCTGTCTCTCGTCCCCACCAGCCTCACTTGTGATAAAGGTGGGGCTGAGAGCAGGGCCTCCCCAGAAGATCTTCATGCTCAGAACTGGATCGGCAGCCAGTGGAGCTGACGTAGCAGAGGAGAGGTGTGCTCCCTGTATGACGCTCCGGTGATTAATCTGGCTGCCGCCCATTGGACTAGTTGAAGTTTCCGAACAGTCTTCAAAGGCAAATCCACGTAGAGTGCATTGCAGTAATGTAATTGGGATGTAACAAGAGTGTGAACCACCGTGGCCAGATCAGACTTCCCAAGGTACGGGCGCAGCTGGCGCACAAGTTTTAATTGTGCAAAAGCTCCCCTGACCACCGCCAAGAACTGAGGTTCCAGGCTCAGCGATGAGTCCAGGATCACTCCCAAGCTGCGAACCTGCGTCTTCAGTGGGAGTGTGACCCCGTCCAACACAGGCTTTAACCCTATGCCCTGTTCGGCCTTTCGACTGACCAAGAGTACCTCTGTCTTGCCTGGATTTAGTTTCAATCTGTTGGCCCTCATCCAGTCCGTTACAGCAGCCAAGCACCAGTTCAGGACTTGAACAGCCTCCTTAGTAGCAGGTGGAAAGGAGTAACAGAGTTGGACATCATCTGCGTACAGATGACACCGCACCCCAAAATTCTGGATGATCTCTCTTGCTCAATATATTTGGTCTCTGGTTGCTTCTGGATATCACAAAGGACTACCATCTCACCCGTCTCATAGGAAACCTGCTACAAAACAGGAGCTTTTTTGTTGAGTCTAGGGCCAGAGAAGCAGATGGCGGAAACAGAAGAACGGCCTCCCTCAGGTGAGCGTGCTTGCTCCATCCATGTTCAACATCTAAACAAATGACCAGCCACTGTCAAAAGGGACAGAGAGTTTCATCTATGCTGATGATCATGCCATTACCGCTCAAGCAGGGAGCTTTGAGATGGTTGAACAGAAGCTCTCCGAAGCTCTAGGTGCTCTTACTGCCTATTATAGGGAAAACCAACTGATCCCTAATCCATCTAAAACACAGACATGTGCCTTTCACCTTAAGAACAGACAAGCATCCTGAGCTCTGATGATTACCTGGGAAGGATTTCCACTGGAGCATTGCACCGCACTCAAATACCTGGGAGTCACTCTGGACCGTGCTCTGACCTACAAGAAGCACTGCCTGAACATCAAGCAAAAAGTGGGGGCTAGAAACAATATCATACGAAAGCTGACTGGCACAACCTGGGGATCACAACCAGACACAGTGAAGACATCTGCCCTTGCGCTGTGCTACTCTGCTGCTGAGTATGCATGCCCAGTGTGGAACACATCTCACCACTAAAACAGTGGATGTGGCTCTTAATGAGACATGCCATTATCACGGGGTGTCTGCGCCCTACACCACTGGAGAAATTACACTGTTTAGCCGGTATTGCACCACCTGACATCTGCCGGGAAGTAGCAGCCAATAGTGAAAGGACCAAGGCAGAGACATCTCCAGCTCATCCCTTGTTTGGGTATCAGCCAGCACGTCAACGACTTAAATCAAGAAATAGTTTTCTAAGATCTACAGAGACACTCGCTGAAACACCCCAGCAAGCGAGAGTCCAAAAGTGGCAGGCTCAAACCCAGAACCTCAATCAATGGCTGATACCAAATGAGAGACTCCCCCCTGGGCACACAGAAAACTGGGCGACTTGGAAGGCGCTGAACAGACTGCGCTCTGGCACCACGAGATGCAGAGCCAACCTCAAGAAATGGGGCCACAAAGTGGAATCCTTGACATGCGAGTGTGGAGAAGAGCAAACCACTGACCACCTGCTGCAATGCAACCTGAGCCCTGCCATATGCACAATGGAGGACCTTCTTACAGCAACACCAGAAGCACTCCAAGGGGCCAGATACTTGTCAAAGGACATTTAATCAACTTCCAAACTCGCAAATTTTGTATTTTGTCTATGTGTTTGTTTTGTTCTGTTAGAAATGTAATACAATCGTCTGATTGCCCTGACACGACAAATAAATAAGGAAGCCAAGAACATTGCCCAAAAGCCAAGGCAATCCAAAGAAGTTATCAGGTTGATCGCAGAAGTTGCACTGAGAAAGATTTGCCTTCAAACACCCCATTTAATATACTTTCCCAGCATGAACGCATTCCATTGACCCCTAAACTTCCTCTTGTTAGCAAGCCTCGCACTGTGGCGAACATTGAATTGTAAGCGATCTAGATCTATCTAGATCTTTAGATTGGGGGAGATGGTGGCAAGGTATAAATACGGCTCCGGCCCAGCGTACCTGTCCGAACGTATCTCCTTCTATGTCCCACCTTGAAGTTTAAGATCTTCTGGGGAGGCTATGCTCTCGGCCCTGCCTCTATCACAAGTGAGGCTGGTAGGGACGAGGGACAGGGCCTTCTCAGTGGTGGCCCCTCGCCTGTGGATCTCAGTCCCCGGGGAAATTTGGTCATCAACATCCCTCCTCTCCTTCAGAAGGAAGCTGAAAACATGTATATGGGACCAGGCCTTTGGGTAATATGGCAGACTGACAAGGTAATGACGACCAGAATCTGGAAAGGACTATAGTAATGCTGAATGGACTTACGGATTTTAGAACTCGGTGAACGTTGGCCGCTACATTGGCTTTTTAGTTGTTATTG
The DNA here is from genome assembly GCF_025583915.1 of Anolis sagrei ordinatus. NCBI lineage: Eukaryota > Metazoa > Chordata > Lepidosauria > Squamata > Anolidae > Anolis > Anolis sagrei. The sequence continues at coordinate 5,751,059 of NW_026847882.1, forward strand.
TATTAATGTTTTAACTATTGTGGTTATTGTTGTTATGTATTTTATTGTCGAATTGTGGCATCGAATTGTGCCGGTTGTAAGCCGCCCTGAGTCCCCCCTCAGGGGTTGAGAAGGGCGGGGTAGAAGTGCCCGAAATAAATAAATAATAAATAAAATAAATAAAGATTATTATTATTATTATTAATATTATTATTATTATTATTATTATTATTATTATTATTGCCTCCTATTTCTCCCACAGACTGAACTAGCCTTTGAATTGTCACCAGAAATAAATCCATAGCTTGCATTTTCTCATACTGTAAGCCATGGTGGCATAAAGGGCATCAATTCACGGTTGTCCCCAATTTGCAACTGTGCCCGCAAGCAGCGTTGTCAAGAAATTGTGTTAAGAGTCATGTCAAATCAAAATAGACGATCAGTAAACTACTGGCACACTTAAACTCCCTTGGAGCATTTTAAATAAGCATTTCTGGTATCAGTGTCTTATTTCGGCTCCATCGGCCCTCAATAAAACATACCAGCAATATACTTGGCTCAACAGCGAAAGAAATGTTGATGGTGTTATTAGGAGGCATGTCGATGCCAATATCTGGTGCAATATTGTACCCAGCTCTCCTGTTTCTTAATCCCCCCCCCCCCACTCCGTGCAAGGCGTTGAAGCATTGGAGCGTGTGGAGAGCTATGAGTTTTGGAATTCCCAGGGTCTGCTGATTGACTTTCTGCTTTCACACATCACTGCCAATCGCTTAACAGGCGGCCTTTTTTTTCCAGCCACTTCTTCTTCTTTCAAAGACAGACCAGATATATTTATTTATTTATTTATCGTGTCATCCGTAACCAGAACATTGTATTACATTTCTAACAGAACAAAATAAACAAACAAATTAAAAAAACACAAATTTTGCAAACTTGGTAGGTGATTAAATGTCCTTTGCCCAGTATCTGGCCCCTTGGAGTGCCTCTGGTGTTGCCGCAAGAAGGTCCTCCATGGTGCATGTGGCAGGGCTCAGGGTGCATTGCAGCAGGTGGTCAGTGGTTTGTGATATTGTTTCTAGCACCCACTTTTTGTTTGATGATCAGGCAGTGCTTCTTGTAGGTCAGAGCACAGTCCAGAGTGACTCCCAGGTATTTGGGTGCGCTGCAATGCTCCAGCGACTCTTGGCTTTTTGGGACTCTGTCATGCTGTCATGGAATCTTGTTTGATTGATGTTCTTTGGATTGTGCTTCATGCTGTTTGCTATTGAACTTTTGGAACTTACTTTTGCATTTAAGACTTTTCTTCAGCCTTTGTGTGGTTTGGTGTTTGGAGCGAGGTGACTCTACTCTGAGCTGCGACATCATGCTGGTTCATGGAGAGAGATACGATCGTGAAGGTAGGCGGGTTCCAAACCATTTTGGGCTTTATAGGTAAGAACATGTACCTTGAATTGGGACTGGAAGATGAAGGGCAGCCAATGGAGCTCCTTGAACAGGGGGGTTGACCGCTCCCTGTAAGTCGCCCGAGTTATTAATCTGGCTGCCGCCCGTTGGACAAGTTGTAAAGATGGTGATGGTAACAACAAGAACACATCTCTATCTGTGTGTACAATAGTCTATCTTGCATACAGCACAACTGACAGAGTTTTTTGAACAGAAAGGTCGGTCACAGAAGCAGACATGCCACGAAAGATGTTGGAAATAGCAACCTTCTACAAGCCTTCTATACTAGTTGTTTGTTGTGTATATCGTTTTGATAGCTTGCTTTATTGTATGTATATATTGGTATGCAGTTTACCCCTTAACTCTATGTTCTTAGAGGTTGTGGGAGGGACTACAGACCACGTGACCCTGATCTTAGAATGTTCAGAGTGAGACTTCATTTTAGAATGTGTTTGAATGAGAAGTCATTTGGAGTCAGTTAAGTCAGTTAGAAGTCAGTTTGAGTTTGAATTAGAATTTGAATTTCTTTAAGAAAGATAAAGAGCTAGGTTTTGCTCTTATATATTTTCTAACAGCAATTCCAAATGATGTCGTTGTCATTGTTGGGACAGCCTGTGATTAAACCTGAGCCTGTGCTTGAACCTGTGATTGTGCTTCAGTCTCCTGATGTTTCTGTGTCTGATGTGGGTAATGAGGACGGAAATCAGTCCCCTGTTGCTTCTGATGTGGGGGATGCTGGGACTGATTCTGAGGTGCAAGATGGAGACACTTTGGTCAGTGAGTTTCATGCAGACACTGACAGAGAGGCTTTGGTGCAAAGGGCAGATTCTCATGAGAATGTTTTGGTCAGGCCTTGGGAGGAAGGTTTACTCCCTCCGCCTGTGAGCTCTCCAGATTCTAGTTTGGAAAACAATCTGACACCTGGTAAAGTTAATGAGGAGTCAGATAAGCAGAGTCGCGGCTGGAAATTAGCCAGAATCGACAAGAGGCCCAATGTTTACGTAGATCTGAAAGAATTCGTCAGTTAAGGTCAAAGACTGGAGGAAAACGAAACCAGTTTTTGGGATTTAAGGTTTGCCTTTAGAAAATCTTGTCAGATCAGGCATCGTTTGGAAACCAAGTACAAGCCTCATGGAATTCCTGTTCAAGTGGTCTCGTCTTCATGGTTTTTTCTAGCCTTTCAAGTTGACTAGCAGCTTCTGGTCTGTTCTTGCTTCTTGGTTGATTCCTGTCTGGATAATCATTGCCTTGGATTGTATCTTCATGCTTTTTGAACATTGCTTTTGATTGCTACGTTTGGACACTGTTTTATCTTGCTGCCTTTGAATGCCTTATTACTAGGCTTGGGCGATCAAGAAAAAAATTGGTTCTAAACTCTTTTCGTTTCTAGGGTGCGCTAGCGTTTCGAAATTCTGAGGACTTCCGAAATTTAAGATTTCAAAATTTCCAAAATTTCGTAAATTACAAATCGATTCGTTAATGGCGGACGCGATTGCACAATATGCTAAAAAAAACCTCCAAATGGGACAGGGGAAACTTCTGAAGCTTCCCTCTCCCTCTGTTGCTGACTGTTGGTGTGATAAAACAAACAACAACTTTATTATATTATATTATATTATATTATATTATATTATATTATATTATATTATATTATATTATATTATAATTATATTATTATATTATATTGTTGTATATTATATTATAATATTATTATATTATATTATTGTATATTATATATTATATTATAACAAAATTTTGGAAGAAAGAAGATACTCCTGAAATCAAGGACTGGACGGAAAAAATAGCAGATATTAGAAATAAGGACAGTAGGCCTGTGCGGTTTCGTTCGTTAATTCATTATTTCGTTAATAATTCGTTATTTTTACCATTTCCGAAGCGATATTGAAACATATTCCCAAACCCGGAAGGGTTTTTAAATATCGAACCAGCAGCCCCCAGAGTTTTAACGAGCCTCCGCTCGTTTCGTTAATGGGGTGGAGGCTGCTGGAGTGCTGGTGCCTGGGAGCCAATCCGGCGCTCCCAAACAGTGCACCATGGGTCCGTGGCTGTCTGTTTTTGATTGGCCGGCGAGCCCTTTCAAAGCGGCTCCGCGCGGCCCGTAGCTTGCTGCAGAGGGCGAGGGAGTTTGCATTGGGTTGGCTTGGCAATGGCTGCCTGCTAGCAACTGGGATTGGATTCATTCCTTGCTGCTGTGAGTGCTGCTTGCTTCATTTGCTGTCTCTTGCCTGTGTTTGGTCCACATTTGGGCCATTTTTTGTTTAATTTTCCATTTTAAAATATTTTTAATATTATTTTTAATATTATTTTTAATATTATTTTTTAATATTATTTTTAATATTATTTTTTAATATTATTCTTAAAAAATATTCTAAAAAAGAAAAGACTCTTCTGTTGGTGTGTGCTCTCATTTGCTGTATCCTGCCTGTGTTTGGTCCACATTTGGGCCATTTTTTGGTTAATTTTCCATTTTAAAATATTTTTTATATTTTTAATATTATTTTTTAATATTATTTTAATATTATTCTTAAAAAATATTCTAAAAAAGAAAAGACTCTTCTGTTGGTGTGCTCTCATTTGCTGTCTCCTGCCTGTGTTTGGTCCACATTTGGGCCATTTTTTGGTTAATTTTCCATTTAAAAATATTTTTTAATATTATTTTAATATTATTCTTAAGAAATACCAAAAATATTCTAAAAATTCGTTAATATTTACAAAATTTCTTAAATACCAAAACTTTTTTTTGGAAAGTTTTGTAATTATTTTAAATATCGAAACAAAAAAACACCCCAATTACAAATTGATTTTAGAAACAAATTTTTTCTTGATCAAACAGGCCTACAAAATACACAAATTCCTATGAAATATATTATATTATTATAATATAATATTATATTATATTATTATAATATTATTATTATAATATAATCATTATATTATATTATAATATTATTATATTATATTATATTATATTATATTATATTATATTATATTATATATTATATTATATTATATTATATTATATTATATTCTAGCTGTACCTGGCAACACATTGCTGTGGCATAGAGTGAGGGTATGAAAAATAAAGTAATGAGAAATTTTGGGTTAATTATGAAATAATTATGAAATAATTACGAAAATTGGAAAAAAAATGTTTCGATTCTTAATTACTCTTCACACTATTCCTGCATGGCTCTATATTGGATCGTAAGCTAATTTAAATACGAATCAATAACGAATTACGAAATTAACGAACTGGATCGCCCAAGCCTACTTATTACTTTTTGGAATCTTATCTATCTTTACAAGCGTTTATTTCTACTGGCTTTTTGCTAAGTTTTAATAAAGAGGATTGTTCCTTCACTCAACATGTGGTGTGTTTATAGTCAGAGGGGCTATTTCCTGTTCTGGAGTGCAACAGTCATCTAGATGGGATGGACTACAAATGCCATCATTTTTGATGAGGAATGGTTGGTATTGCAGTGCGACACATCCCGAGGACAACTAGCCATACAGAATACTTTTTCTTTCTTTCTGTAAGCTCCATTCCCACCTCCTTCTCCTCCTTGTTGAGGAGGAGACTCGGCTTCCATCTGTCAGAGAAGGGATGATCTATACAAAATCAATACTCCCGGCTCCTTGTACATTAAAGCATTTTTCTTTCCCCCTCCTTCCTCCCCATCTCCCCATCTCCTATTATGCTGGGAGGGATGGCAGGCCTTTGTCAAGAGCCACTTTGGCTAATTGGATTCCTGCCCTTAAAAGCATTGGAGGATCGAGCCCCATTCCGAAACGAAGGGGGAGGGAAAAGGTTAATGCATGATTAATTGGGAAGGGGATGAATTCCCCTTCCCTCCAGGAGTGAACGGCACTAAATTAAGTCAGGCTTCCAAGGTTTTGGCTTTATGTTTCTCAGCATACGCCTTTGTCCTTCCTGCAGTGTCCTTGATGGGGCCCCTGATAGATTTACGGCTGCTGACTCAGCCTCCCAGCAGGCCTTGTTCCTGCTAAACTGTCCAGCTCCACATCCTATTCAGAGCATGCCAAGTAGCCCAGGACCTGCCCAAGAAGCACCTCCAATGATAATGATGCCATTTCACAAAGGAAGAGAAAGACAAAAAATGCAAAGCCGGATTGCTTCTCCCACCCTGACCCATCTATAGGAGAAAAAGAATACCAAATGGCTTTTGATGAAAGGCTGCATGCAGCTCTCTCCATCTCTGTGAGTGATGCATCAGGAAAGCAACTTCTAGCCACTGACATATTAATGCAACTGCAAGGAAATGAGCAGGGAAAGGGAGAGAAAGTAATGCATTGGCACAGCAGCAGAGTTAGCAAAGGCCAGATTCTCCGATGTGCAGAAAAAGCTGGGCTGGGCTGGGGGGTTCCAATTATATATTTTATATTATATAATGATATATTTTAAATTAAATGTAATATTACTAATAATATTACAGTACAATGTTATAGTACAATGTAATATATAATATTGATGTTGGGCTACGGTAATAATATAATATATTGTATTTACTCTGAGTCCCCTTCGAGGTGAGTAGGACGGCATATAAATGTCATAAATAAATAAATAATAAATAAGAGTACAGGAGACAGGTTAGGATACCAAAAATCCACAAACCTGGGGGGAAAGCAGCAGCATCTACCACCAAAATAAAAAAATACTTTTCTCGCCAAGATCAGTCCCAAAGTTAGCTCCTTATATCCAGAAACACCAAGCTGCAACCTATCTCTTGCATGCCTCCACCCTTGATTGCTTTCACCCATGAACTCTTACTTACAGATTACTCAACACTTTAGAACTAAGACTTACATTAACCCTTCCTTCACCAACTCTTAGGCCTGCCACCACCAACCACCATCAACTGCAGAACATGATACGTGTGTCACAGAAGTTTCCTTCCACCTTTTTCAGTCAGTTCATCACTTTGATTTTCACCTCCTCCTCATCAGAAAAGTATTTTCTATCAAGAATTTTACACCCAATCAGTTCAAATTTGCCGAATTTGGAAAAATACCGACACATACTGTTGCGTCCTAGTTCAGGAAACGAGACCATAAGATTAAACCCACCACACTGGACTATGGGAAAAAACAATCCTCTTTATTGATGAAAAATGGTTACAAAAGAAAGGTAAATGCAAAGTCAAAATGCCATAGTAGAAACACAGCAGTCAGGAAAACTCTGAACTTGAGCAAAATTCCAAAAGCCACAATACAGAAACCAGGAACCTGTTAGCATCACTAACTGTACTTGAAAACTGTACTTGAGAACACAGAAATGCTGGTCCACTCCAACAACCACCATGTCAGACTACACAGAGAAGCCATTGAAATCCACAAGCATGTGGACAATTTCAACAGAAAGGAAGAGACCATGAAAATGAACAAAATCTGGCTACCAGTATTAAAAAACTCTAAAATTGCAACAGCAAAACAGCAGAGAGGAAACAACCAGGCACATCTTAACACCTCTCAACAGAACATTTTCCCAGGCTCAGCCAGGCCTTCAAGTGCTAATGAAGGTGGCCAGCTGAAACATTCACACCTAGCTTCAGCAGAGAGCTCTTTGCCCCACCCCAGTCATTCCACAGATATATAAACCCATTTTCCTAATTCCAACAGACCTCACTACCTCTGAGGATGCTTGCCATAGATGCAGGCAAAACGTCAGGAGAAATGCCTCTAGAACATGGCCCTATAGCCCGAAAAAACCTACAAGAACCTAGTGATTCCAGCCATGAAAGCCTTCGACAAAACTAGAAACCTCTTGGAATGCAGGCCATGGAACACAGGAAATCTGCCAAAGTACTGCCTCAGTCTAAAACATTGCTTGATCTAGCTAGACAGCCGGGAAGAGGCCCCTTATACTAAAGAAACTATTTCTTGAAATGCCTCCAGACTTTGAAGCCTCCCTCTCCCGTAATCTATTTGACCTTCGTAGAAACTGCGACTCACTCCTGTTTTTCCAAATCTGTTCTCTTCGGTGCTCATTAGCAAACCCAGGTGTGAGTCCCTCTGGAGAGCTATCACTGCTTGATTCCAAAACTTTCTCATCAAGAAGTTCAGTTTCACTTTCCCTGCCACTGGCCTCATAATCAACAGTTTCAACACCATCAGGGAAAGATACATGTTCCGAGGCCTGTTCAGGAAATACAATTAAAGAATCAGGTTCAGGTTCTGGTTCACACGGAGGCTGAACCCCAACACATACCTCTATCTGTCTGTCTGTCCTGTATGTCTAATGGCATTGAATGTATGAGAGTTATCCGGAAAGTAAGGTTGCAAGATTTTTTTTAAAATACAAAGAATGAATATATTTTAATAAAACTTACAAAGGTAAAGGTAAAAGTTTTCCCCTGACATTAAGTCCAGTTGTGTCCGACTCTGGGGGTTGTTGCTCATCTCCATTTCTAAGCTGAAGAGCCAGTGTTGTCCGCAGACATCTCCAAGGTCATGTGGCCGGCATGACTGCATGGAGCTCCGTTACCTTCCCACCAGAGTGGTACCTATTATCTACTCACATTTGCATGTTTTCAAACTGCTAGGTTGGCTGAAGCTGGGGCTGACAGCGGAAGCTCACGCCGCTCCCTGGATTCGAACCTGCAACCTTTTGATCAACACACTCAGCAGCTCAGCGCTTTAACCCACTGCGCCACCAGTATTATCCGGTATGATAGCATAGGTATTACATTATTCCGTATACATTTTGTCACATGCTGTCTTGACATCATGTCCTCTCCATAAACCGAAATGATTTCATGATGAATTGCAGCAGCGTTCATGCCGTTAGCATTTAGGGAGCGTATTACAGTGTGAACCGCACTTGGAGGGAAGCGGAATGAGGACGCTCATCTCTATCCTTCACTACAATACCAGTTGATGAGCTACTGATGACTGGCAGTGCTCGTTCGCTTCTACTGGCTTCCCACTACACAGCAGTGATACCAACTTCCCCCGTGAAAATTCCCCATGAGAGCTACATGCCTTATAACCTTATTTTTCAGTTATCCCTCATACAGTGAGAACTTTGTACTTGGAAGGAAACAGAATGAGGACGCTCATCTTTAACCTTCACCACAACGCCAGTTGATGAGCTACTGACGACTGGCACTGCTCGTTCGCTTCTACTGGCTTCCCACTACATGACAGTGATACCAACTTCCCCCGAGAAAATTCCCCATGAGAGCTACATGCCTTATAACCTTACTTTCCGGATAACCCTTGTATGTGTTTTGTGATCTTCCCTGAGTCCTGTTCAGTGTGAGAAGGGCAGAATGTAAATGCTGTAAATAAATAAGTAATTAAATAAATAAATATAAATTTTGCATGCTTTTGAAGTCCTGCAAAATGTCCATGCATTCTTAGATTTTTAAATACAATTCCCACAAAGTTTATTTCATATTTGAAGACACACTTCTCCCCCCAAAAATACTGCTATAAGCCATAAAGTCAAACGGTCTCTGAAGGTCTGGGGAAATCTCTCTGATTGCCAACCGGAGCTTTCTTGATACTTTATTTTACCACACCAACTCCATCTTGGATGCCTTGATCTTTATTGCTGCGCTATATTGATTGTGCTGCAGGCGGAGAGGAGGCAGGTTCTGAGCTGATCTTCCTGGCAGATCAGGCCTCCCTAGTTTTATCGGATGCTGATCAGGTGCCTCCGTGACCTGGCCTGGCTGCTGACACACCATCGCATCAATAAATTGCATTATCAGCACAGCTGGGGCACAGCTTTTGCTGATGAGCAAATGAGATGCTTGGGGTACGGACAGATAACTCTGAAAGGGCAGCCAGATCCTGGATTGCTTTCTTTGGTGCATTGTTGTCTCAGGTATCATTCCAAACTCCAAAACGGAGAAATGGATTGATCAAAAATAGTTAGAAAAGAAGGATGGGTGAGATTTTTTTCCATTCATTGTCTGAAAGAATTTACCAATATTTACAAAAATCCCAGCACATTCTACCACATTAGGATAGAAGCTCTCTCGTCTTGTTCCCCATTCTGACATCAGAAGAGGTGGCAGAATGACCTGGCAATATCACATCTCCTCCTCCTCCTCCTCCCCCCCTCCCTCCCCCTCCTCCTTCTAGACACCTCTACCAATGTCCGCACGGGATATCTGCTGAATGAGGAACAAACAGGGAGTTCTGACCCCTTCCTTCTTGGTAGCCATGAAGGTGCCATGCACCATTATCAGTAGAGATGACCATGATGGCCAGATGTTCATATAGAGCAGTGGTTCCCAACCTTTTTTGATCATGGACCACTTGGCCAAGGACTACTTTGACCATGGACCACTTGACCAGGGACCACTTTGACTAGGGACCACTTGACCAGGAACCACTTGACCAGCGACTACTTTGACCAGGGACCACTTTGACCAGGGACCACTTGACTAGGGACCACTTGATCAGGGATCACTTGACCAGTGACCACTTGACCAGGGACCACTTGACCAAGGACCACTTTGACCAAGAACCACTTTGACCACGAACCCCTTTGACCAGGGACCACTTTGACCAGGGACCACTTTGACCAAGGAGCACTTTGACCAGGGACCACTTGAACACAGACCACTTTGACTAGGGACCACTTGACTAGGAACCACTTGGCCAGGGACCCCTTGACCAGGGACCAATATGACCAGGAACCACTTTGACCAGGGACAACTTGACCAGGAACTACTTAACCAGGGACTACTTTGACCAGGGACCACTTGACTAAGGACCACTTGACCAGGGACCACTTTGATCAGGGACCACTTTGACCAAGGACCACTTTGACCAGGGACAACTTTGAGCATGGACTACTTGACCAGGGACCACTTTGACCAGGGACCACTTGACCAGGGACAATTTTGACTAGGGACCACTCTCCAACATTAGTACCAAAAGGGTTACGAATCGGTTTTTGATTAACTTTAGATTCGGTCTGGTTATTCAGGGTGCTGATTCAGAATATTGCTTTGGATAGACCACACCAGCTTTAGTTTCTGATACAGAACATATGCCATCCAGTAGTCACCATCTCCTTGACCACAGAAAACCATATTTAATAATCTAGAGCTGGTAGTAGTAATATTTCGTGGGAAGTCTCCTCTTCTGCCATCTCCATTGTCTCGGCACTTTAAGAGGGTTTCGTGAGACCAGAAACTCTCATTGCTGTGTGGTTTTGAGGCAGAGGTGTAGTAATGGTGAGGTCACAGACCATATTTTTGTTCTTGAGGGCCACTGGTGGTCCACGGACCACAGGTTGGGAACCACTGGTATAGAGCTAGGAGCAGTTTTGACACAGAGAAGATGAGATGCATACCACCCTAACAAAACAAATGGTCTCTAACTTTTGAAAAATGGTTCCTAGTTTGGCACAAACATACTGTTTCCAAGGCTGCTCTGGGGCATATTTACAAAAGGCTAAACCACCCAATGTAGACAAGCACCCAAATGGGCTATATAGTGGATTTATTTCAACTAGCTCCATTGATCACCCTTGGCATTCTGTATCCCACCAACAACAGAATTGGTGCAAACTTCCCACACAGAATCCCATGACCAACAGAAAATAATTAAGCCCACCCAGACCAACTCCCTTCCCAGGGCAAGAAAACATAATCAAACACCTCCTGACAAAGAGCCATCCAGCCAGGCCCATAGCAAACCTTTTGTATCGTTACCCCAATACCCCCATGCATATGGGATATATTGAGTATGGTGATCAGATCATGCTATGAATAAACATAACAGTTTAAATAATGTACCAGTAAGGCCTTCTTGTGGACCACCATGAGAATTGGGGGGGGGGGGGGGCTGAAGCCCCTCAAGCCCACCCCCTCCCCCGGCTACATGCCTGCATCCAGCCATAGATATAGATAGACATATATGATTCACACACACACACACACAGATAGAATCATAGTTTTGAAAGGGACCCCTACAGAAGGAAAATTATACGTTGCCTGTTCCAAAGTAGGCAAACCAGACAATCTCTACATCATCACTGACAAAAAAATAACCAGCAAGAAATACTGTTTTCTCACAAGCATAAAGAAATTACATATATTAGAAACCAACACTTTCTCATTACTTTATTTTCCAGATCACCAGACTGGGCCACAGCAACGCGTGGCAGGGGATGGCTATCTACATAAATAAAAATGTAATGTTCGTTTGTGGGATTAACATAACTCAAAAACCACTGGAGGAATTGACACAAATTTGGACACAATACACCTGTCAGATGAATGAGTGACCATCACTCATAAAAACACTGAGAAACATAGCAGAAGGGAGATTAAAAGTCAAAAAAGCAAAACTATGCTCTAGCGCATGCACACAAAACACACAATAGATTAGATAGAGGTAGGTAGGTAGGTAGGTAGATGGGTAACAGTTGAAGACTGTATTTTCTGACATTTTCGACTCTACTATGTGCATATCTATATAAATAAAAATGTAATGTTTGTTTGTGGGATTAACATAACTCAAAGACAACTGGACGAACTGACACGAAATTTGGACACTACACCCCTAACAGACCAACAACTGACCATCACTCATAAATCCCTCCAAAAAAACAGTGGAAAGGACTTTAAAACTCCAAAAATTTAAATGACGATGACAGCTCCCAGCATCCCCTAGACCAGGCCCTTTAGGGGAGGAGGACGATCCAAATGCACTGCTTCCAAGATGCAAGCTTTCTTCTCCTTGGATTTCTTTGGGAGCATCCCAATCCCTGCATATTCCCAATTTCCTATTCCTGGACTGCAACTCCCAGCAATCCTCCAGATAGATAAGATAGATAGAATAGATAGACATAAATAGTAGGTAGATAGATTGATCCGGAGGACTGCTGGGTGTTGCAGTCCAAGAATATGTAGAGAAGGAAGAAAGGGGAGAAATAGGAAGGGGAAGAAAAGTTGGGAGAGAAGGAAGAGAAGAAGAAGAGAAGGAAGGATGGAGAGAAAGAAAGAAAGAAAGAAAGAAAGAAAGAAAGAAAGAAAGAAAGAAAGAAAGAAAGAAAGAAAGAAAGAAATGAAGGAAGGAAAGAAAGAAAGAAAGAGGGAGGGAGGGAGGGAGGGAGGGAAGGAGAGAAAGAAAGAAGAGAAAGAGGGAGGGAAAGTTGGCCACAGGAACATGTGGTGGGTACACCTTTTGTAATGTAAATATCTGATATGCAGAATGTATTTTCATTCACTGGACCAAATATGGCACACCTACATTTGAATACTGGTGGGATTGGGGGGACTGATTTTGTCATTTGGGAGTTGTAGTTGCTGGGATTTATAGTTCACCTATGAGACTGGATCTTGATTTTAACTATGAGACATAATGAGATGTTATATGATGTTTAACTGATTGTTTATCATGCTATTGTTTTAACTGTTTTAAGCATTGAATTTTGCTTTTGTGAACCGCTCTGAGTCGCCCGAGGGCTGAGAAGAGGGCGGTATACAAATATAGTAAATGAAGAAATAAATAAATGTTCTTTTCCTCTCCCTTTCCCCCTCACTCTCCATTATCCTTTGGTTTAGACATTATCTTTTCACCTTCTGGGGTCATTTCAAGAGCCCTTCGTGAATTGACAGTGATGGAATACCTAGCTCAGGAAGCATCGATAAATATCATTCACAGGAAGACCCTGGGCCTCCTTTATTATAAACCCGATTATTTACCATTTCTGTTTTCTCCAGTCTACTTTGCTCATATATCATCAGCTTTAGGAGCTAACCTGTTATCCTGCACATTAACATCAGCTCACCCAATTAGTTTGACCTTCCTGAGATTTGGAAGAGTCAGCAGGTCGCATTAAATAAGCATCTCATCGCACAGCAACGGTTGCTGTCAAGATGAAATGCGATCTTGCGCTTTGTGGCATGGCAAAATAGAAACATGCCTTTGAAATGCCCAAATATCAGCAGCTATTTTTACACTTCCCCCATCTCAAGGCCACAGACATTTCGATTGGATGGATAAAGGACAAAAGCTAGTATGTATTTTCTTTTCATGCCATCTCCAAACAATGTCATAGAATCATAGAATCAAAAAGGTTGGAAGAGACCTCCTGGGCCATCCAGTCCAACCCCATTCTGCCAAGAAGTAGGAATATTGCATTCAAAACACCCCTGACAGATGGCCATCCAGCCTCAGTTTAAAAGCTTCCAAGGAAGGAGCCTCCACCACACTCTGGGGCAGAGAGTTCCACTGCTGAACGGCTCTCACAGTCAGGAAGTTCTTCCTCATGTTCAGATGGAATCTGCTCTCTTGTAGTTTGAAGCCATTGTTCCTTTGCGTCCTAGTCTCCAGGGAAGCAGAAAACAAGCTTGCTCCCTCCTCCCTGCGGCTTCCTCTCACATATTTATACATGGCTATCATATCTCCTCTCAGCCTTCTCTTCTTCAGGCTAAACATGCCCAGCTCCCCAAGCCGCTCCTCATAGGGCTTGTTCTCCAGACCCTTGATCATTATGTCTATATGTATACATTATGTCTATGAATATACATAGACTTTCAATCAAGGCAAATACACTGGTAAGACAAATCAAGCTTTTATTAGATGCATTGGTTCAGCTATTTGTCCAAAAGGAAATAATTTTTTTTAAAAAGATAATAGCAGGAACCTATGAATTTTTAAGCTGTTTTATTTAGTTCATTCATCAAAAGATGTCAGCGTTTTATGACAACGCTCCTCTTGCTGAGTCATTTCTTTGTATGAATATGGAATGCAAAACTCCATGGGGCTTTTTTCTTTTTCTTTTTTTAAATATTTTTTTATTGATTTTTCACATTTATTACATACTATTGCATTTTGTACATCAGCCTCTTTAACATGTTGTTTTATTGTTTTGCTTTGACATTTCCCCCCCCCCCCTTTCTCTTTTTTTTTCCTTTTTATCACCACAGTGCTCCCCTCCACCCGTCTCAAGCTACCATTCTTACATTTCATCTGTCCAAAATTTCATTTCTTCTTGTGACGGTAATTTTCCTTCCTTATTTTTTAAACCATTTACCACAAATCTTCCCCATACAGCATCAAAATCGCTTTGTTTCCATGTACCTTTTTAAACCTTTAATATACATGTCAATTTATCATTTATTGCTATTTTCCATGCTTCCTTATACCACTCCTCTATTTGTATATTCATTTCTTTTTTCCAATTCCTTGCTATGAGCAGTCTTGCTATAGTTAGTAAGTTTGTTATCGCTTCTTAATCCTCCTTTTTCAATTGCTTATTGTTATATAATGATAGTAAAGCTATACTAGGACTTTTATCTATTTTCATATTCATTATATCTTCTATTTCTCTAAATACTTTCTCCCAAAAATTATTTACGTATTTACTAGGGCTGGGCGGTTTCGTTTCGTTAATTCGTAATTCGTTAATAATTCGTTATTTTTTTCAATTACAAAACTATAACGAACCATTCTGGAGCAATTATTTAAAAAAAAGAATTTTCAAAAACGTTTTGTAAATGCTTCGTATTTTGATATTGTATTCGTTTCGTTATTGTTTTGAGGTCGTTTCGTTATTATTTCCGCATGTCTGGGCCAGTTTTATGGTTTAATTAGTGAAAAAAAATTATAATATCACACCAACAGTAAACAACAGAGGGAGAGGGAAGCTTCAGAAGGTTTTGGAGGTTTTTTAGCGTATTTCGTGGTCGCGTCTGCCATTAACGAATCGATTCGTTATTGTTTCGGAAATCGATTCGTTAATTTTTTACCATTTACGAAATTTCGTAAATATCGAACTTTTTAAAAGGAAAATTTTGTAATTATTTTAAATATTGAAACAAAAAAACCCCCAAAATACAAATCGATTTTAGAAACAAATTTTTCCGTTGTTACCCAGGCCTAGTATTTACATTGCCACCACATGTGTGTATATATGTTCCTGGTTCTTGACACCTTCTCCAACAATTTATTGAGTTAATTTATTCATATATGCTATTCTTACCAGTGTCAAGTACCACTTCCATATTAACTTGTAATAATTTTCTTTAACTCGTATCGATAAATTTTTTAAATGTCTTTGTCCCCATAACTGTTGCCACTCTGTTTCACTTATTTTCATCCCTAAATCCTCTTCCCAAATCTCCTTAAGGGTACACTTTTTAATTTTTTTATCCTTCATTTCAATTAGTATCTTATAAATTTTGCTAATTATAACTCTCAAGTTTTCATGTTCTTCTACAGCCCTTCCCTTCTGTATTATTTGTTCGATGTAACGAATTAGGAGAGAGGAGGGACAATTTATTATTTATTACTCTTAATGGTGCCACCAATGTGTGATGTGAGGTATTATTGGGAGATATGGCACACTGGACGCAGAATTAATGGAGATGAGGCAGTCTTCAAACAAAAGACAAGTCACGAGAGTAAAGATGAAGATCCACCCAGAGGAAAAGTGTTCCTGCCATACATCAAGGGAACCACTGATCGCATAGGGAAGCTGATGAGGAAACACAACATACAAACAATCTACAAAGCCACCAAGAAAATCCAACAAATGCTACGTTCAGCAAAGGACAAGAGGGATCCTCTCACTTCTGCAGGAGTCTACCGTGTTCCATGCAGCTGTGGACAAGTCTACATAGGGACCACCAAACGCAGCGCCCAGACATGCATCAAGGAACATGAAAGGCACTGCAGACTACTTCAACCAGAGAAGTCAGCCATAGCAGAGCACCTGATGAACCAGCCTGGACACAGCATATTATTTGAGAACACAGAAATGCTGGACCACACGAACAACCACCATGTCAGACTACACAGAGAAGCCATTGAAATCCACAAGCATGTGGACAATTTCAACAGAAAGGAAGAGACCATGAAAATGAACAAAATCTGGCTACCAGTATTAAAAAACTCTAAAATTATAACAGCTAAACAACAGAGAGGAAAAAACCAGGCACAGATTAACACCTCCCAGCAGCAGATTTTCCCAGACTCAGGCAGGCCTTCAAATGCTAATGAAGGTGATCAGCTAAACATTCACACCTAACTGCAGCAGGGAAGAGCTCCTTGCCCCACCCCAGCCATTCCACAGATATATAAACCCATTTTTTCCTACTTCCAACAGACCTTCTCAACCTCTGAGGATGCTTGCCATAGATGCAGGCGAAACGTCAGGAGAAATGCCTCTAGAACATGGCTCTATAGCCCGAAAAAACCCACAAGAACCTAGTGATTCCAGCCATGAAAGCCTTCGACAATACAAAAGAGAACAAGTTTATTGAGCACAAAGCGTGTGGTTACGAGTTGTTGAATGACTTCTGGAACTTTAAGTAACACTTAGTTTGTAATACAGTTCACTCTTTCAAATGATACAACTTATAGCAACTGTTAGTGAAATGTAGCACTTTGCTGAGCAATGTTTCCTGAGGTGAATAGCTTTCTAATTTGATCTGTCCTTGATCAAACTCCGACTCTTCGTGACCTCATGGACCAGCCACGCCAGAGCTCCCTGTCGGCCGTCACCACCCCCAGCTCCCTCAAGGTCAGTCCAGTCACTTCAAGGATGCATCCATCCATCTTGCCCTTGGTCGGCCCCTCTTCCTTTTGCCTTCCACTTTCCCCAGCATAATTGTCTTCTCTAGGCTTTCCTGTCTCCTCATGATGTGGCCAAAGGACTTCAACTTTTGTCTCTAGTATCCTTCCCTCCAGTGAGCAGTCGGGCTTTATTTCCTGGAGGATGGACTGGTTGGATCTTCTCGCAGTCCAAGGCACTCTCAGAACTTTCCTCCAACACCACTCAAAAGCATCTATCTTCCTTCGCTCAGCCTTCCCTAAGGTCCAGCTCTCACATCCGTAGGTTACTACAGGGAATACCATGGCTTTGACTAGGCGGATCTTTGTTGCCAGTCTGATGTCTCTACTCTTTACTATTTTATCGAGATTGGACATTGCTCTCCTCCCAAGAAGTAAGCGTCTTCTGATTTCCTTGCCACAGTCTGCATCTGCAGTAATCTTTGCACCTAGAAATACAAAGTCTGTCACGGCCTCCACGGTTTCTCCCTCTATTTTCCTGTTGTGGTGAATAGCTTTCTAATTTGATCTGTCCTTGATCAAACTACTGATCTCTAGTCTTCTCTCGACTAGCGATCTTAACTAGCTTTCTTTAGCCTTCCCTGACTAAAGAAACTATCTAGGTTTCTCCCTCCCGCCTTCCTAGGCTGAAAAACCTACTGCTATTCCCTCTCACTGCTCTTCCACTAAACTACTATCTCCGACGGCTGACTGAAACGACCTCCTAACTGGAACTGCTCACTCCGAGCTCCAAACCCTAACTCCTCACTCCTCGGAACCTAAAACCTAACTGAACATAAACTGTCGTTTTTCAAACTCTCCCCTCTAAGCTCCTCCCACTTCTCTCTCTAGCCTACATCGTCTCCATGGCAACGCACTCCTCTCAGTTAGGCCGCTCCAGCATTAGTGCAGCCAATCTAAACACAAATACAGTTAAAATCACCCTTCCCTTCTGTATTATTTGTTCGAATTGATTGAGTTGGCTTCCATTTCTATTTTTTTTTCCAGTTTATTAACCATTGTTCTAATTGTATACAATGAAACCATGACAATTTTATTTCTTTAAACTCTTCTAGTGGCTGTCTTACGATATATCTCATCAATCTACCATAATTCTCATACTTTGTTTTTCTCTAGAAACTATGCTGTTTTTGATCTGCAAACACAGCTTGAGGTTTTCAGAGTTTTCGAGCTGTCATTAACCATCGGGATCCATTATGTCTATATGTGTACATTATGTCTATTAGGGCTGGGCGGTTTCGTTTCGTTAATTCGTAATTCGTTAATAATTCGTTAATTTTTTCAATTACCAAACGATAACGAACCATTCTGGAGCAATTATTTAAAAAAACAAATTTTCAAAAACGTTTTGTAAATGCTTCGTATTTCAATATTGTATTCGTTTCGTTATTGTTTTAAGGTCGTTTCGTTATTATTTCCGCATGTCTGGGCCAGTTTTATGGTTCAATTAGTGAAAAAAAATTATAATATCACACCAACAGTCAACAACAGAGGGAGAGGGAAGCTTCAGAAGGTTTTGGAGGTTTTTTAGCGTATTTCGCTCGGTCCAAGTTAGGGGGGGGCATTAGGTAATGGGAGGGTGGGAGCAAGTGAGAGTGGTGCTTACGAGAAGATCAATTAGGATAGGGGACCTGAAAATGAAGAGTTAGGACAATAGGCAGAGAGCGTATTGCGGTCGCGTCCGCCATTAACGAATCGATTCGTTATTGTTTAGTATTGTGTAATTTTTTTTTACCATTTACGAAATGTTCGTAAATATCGAACTTTTTAAAAGGAAAATTTTGTAATTATTTTAAATATCGAAACAAAAAAAAACCCCAAATACAAATCGATTTTAGAAACAAATTTTTCCGTTGTTACCCAGGCCTAATGTCTATGAATATACATAGACTTTCAATCAAGGCAAATACACTGGTAAGACAAATCAAGCTTTTATTAGATGCATTGGTTCAGCTATTTGTCCAAAAGGAAATAATTTTTTTTAAAAAGATAATAGCAGGAACCTATGAATTTTTAAGCTGTTTTATTTAGTTCATTCATCAAAAGATGTCAGCGTTTTATGACAACGCTCCTCTTGCTGAGTCATTTCTTTGTACGAACATGGAATGCAAAACTCCATGGGGCTTTTTTCAAAAAACTTTTCAAAGCTGTCTTCCAAATCAGTGCCTAAGCAGAGAAAGACTTTTAGAAGAATGTTCTTGGTTTCAGTGAACAAGTTCTCCAAGCAGAGGTGTGGCAAAGGAAGATTTAAAGCAGTGGTTCTCAGCCTTCCTAATGCCACGACCCCTTAATGCAGTTCCTCATGTTGTTGTGACCCCCAACCATAAAATTATTTTCATTGCGACTTCATAACTGTCATTTTGCTACTGTTATGAATCATAATGTAAATATATGATATGCAGGATGTATTTTCATTCACTGGACCAAACTTGGCATGAATATCCAATATGCCCGCATTTAAATACTGGTGGGGTTGGGGAGGATTTATTTTGTCATTTGAGAGTTGTAGTTGCTGGGATTTATAGTTCACCTACAATCAAAGACCATTCTGAACTCCACCAACGATGGAATTGAACCAAACTTGATACACAGAATTCCCATGACCAACAGAAAATACTGGAAGGGTTTGGTGAGCACTGATCTTGAGTTTTGGAGTTGTAGTTCACCTACATCCAGAGAGCACTATGGACTCAAACAATGATAGATCTGGACCGGAATTAGCACAAATAATATACCCAAATGTGGTGGAATTTGGGGAAAATAAACCTCGATATTTGAGAGTTGTAGTTGCTTGGATTTATAATTCACCTAAAATCAAAGAGCATTCTGAACTCCACCAACGATGGATTGGAACAAACCTTTGCACACAGAAC
This sequence comes from Anolis sagrei ordinatus, assembly GCF_025583915.1. NCBI lineage: Eukaryota > Metazoa > Chordata > Lepidosauria > Squamata > Anolidae > Anolis > Anolis sagrei. The sequence continues at coordinate 5,770,939 of NW_026847882.1, forward strand.
TCCCATGACTAACTCCTTGCAAGGAGAGCCCTCGGCTGGGTTGCGGCCTTGCTGGAAGGCGGGACCACAGCCCAGCCGAGGAAGTTTTCTCGCGAGGAGAGCCCTCGGCTGGGCGCGGCATTGGGGGCGTGCCTAAGGAGGCAGCTTCGCGACCCCTCTGAAATGGCCAAATGACCCCCTTGGGGGTTGCGACCCCCAGGTTGAGAACCGCTGATTTAAAGTGATGCTTGAGATATGCTAGTCAAGACACCATTCCGTAGGTGCATAGTCGGAAGGGACCACAAACACATTTTAGCCCAGCTGTGGGCAAAGTTAAAGAGCCAAATGCAGCCCCTTGAACCTACATTGGAGCCCAATTTTCACAAGTCTGAACATGATACAGCAGCTTTTAAAAGCCCATACTATTCTAAGCTGCATCGATAGGAATATAGTCCCTACATCAGTGGTTCTCAACCTGTGGTCCGTGAACCACCAGTGGTCCGCAAGAACTAAAATATGGTCCGCGGCCTCACTGTTACTACACCGTTACAACAAGAGTGGCTGGTGTTGCAAAACCCTATTATAATGCCGAGGCTTATCAAATATGGGTTGTTGTAAGTTTTTCGGGCTGTATGGACATGTTCTAGAAGCATTCTCTCCTGACGTTTCACCTGCATATTTGAGTTTTGTTTTTTATTTACTGTTATAATTTTGGAGGTTTTTTAGTATTGATAGCCAGATTTTGTTCCTTTTCATGGTTTCCTCCTTTCTGTTGAAATTGTCCACATCCTTGTGGATTTCGATGGCTTCTCTGTGTAGCCTGGCATGGTGGTTGTGAGAGTGGTCCAGTATTTCTGTGTTCTCAAATAATATGCTGTGTCCAGGTTGGTTCCTCAGGTGCTCTGCTATGTCTGACTTCTCTGGTTGAAGTCATCTGTAGTGCCTTTCATGTTCCTTGATACATGTTTGGGGTGCTGCATTTGGTCGTCCCTCTGTAGATTTGTCCACAGCTGCATGGGATACGGTAGACTCCTGCAGAAGTGAGAGGATCCCTCTTGTCCTTTGTTGAACGTAGCATTTGTTGGATTTTCTTGGTGGGTCTGTAGATAGTTTGTGTGTTGTGTTTCCTCATCAGCTTCCCTCTGCGGTCAGTGGTTCCCTTGATGTCTGGCAGGATCTTGTCTTGACTCTCGTGGCTTGTTCTCTTGGTCTTGCAGCTCTTCTGATGTCTGAGGTGGAGTCTCCATTGGCCTGGAGAGCCCAGTTGAGGTGGTTCAGTTCCTCTTGAAGGAGGTGGGGTTTGCAGATTTTTTTTTAATGGTCTGCCAAGGCTTTAAAGTGGATGACACTTTCACCATTTGGAGCCATGGAGAAGAAGAACTAAACAGGTTCCTGGACCATCTTAACAGCATCCACCCAAACATCCAGTTCACCATGATTCGTGTTTGGGCAATGCTGCATTTGATGGTCCCGATGGAGACTTGTTCACAGCTGCATAGTTTGTGGTAGACTCCTGCAGACAAGTTTCCATAGGGACCCCCAAACGCAGCAGCATTTCCCAAACATGAATCAAAGAACATGAAAGGCACTACAGACTAATTCAACCAAAGAAGTCAGCCTTAGCAGAGCACCTGAGGAACCAACCTGGATGCAGCATATTATTTGAGAACACGGAAATGCTGGACCACTCTCACAACCACCATGTCAGGCTACACAGAGAAGCCACTGAAATCCACAAGCATGTGGACAATTTCAACAAAAAGGAAGAAACCACGAAAAGGAACAAAATCTGGCTACCAATACTAAAAAAAAAAAACCTCTAAAATTATAACAGTAAATAAAAAAAACTCAAAACACAGGGGAACTCCAAACAAGAAACAATCAGGAACACCTTATCACCTCTCAACAAAGGCATTTCACAGTAACAAGCCACACGTAAGAACTGTCATGCCATCAAATGCTAATCAAGGTGGCCAATGGAAACATTCACACCCAGCTCCAACAGACAAGAGTTCTTTCTCCCACCCTGGACTTTCCACAGATATATAAACCCAATTTTCCTAGTTTCCAACAAACCTAACAACCTCTGAGGATGATTGCCACAGATGCAGGTGAAATGTCAGGAGAAAATGCTTCTAGAACATGGCCATACAGTCCGAAAAACCTACAACAACCCAAGTGACCAAACATGGTTTTCTGTGGGTGAGCAGATGACGACCACTAGATGCCCTAAATGTTCTTTATCAAAAACTAGAGCTGATGTGGTCTATCCAATACAATTTTCAAAATTGGCACCCCAAATAACCAATCCAAATCTAAAGTTGACCAAAAACTGATGAGGAAACACAACATACAAACCACTTACAGACCCACCAAGAAAATCCAACCAATGCTCCATTCAGCAAAGGACAAGAGGGATCCTCTCACTTCTGCAGGAGTCTACCGTGTTCCATGCAGCTGTGGACAAGTCTACATAGGGACCACCAAACCCAGCAGCATTGCCCAAACACAAATCAAGGAACATGAAAGGCCCTGCAAACTACTCCAACCAGAGAAGTCAGCCATAGCAGAGCACCTGATGAACCAACCTGGACACAGCATATTATTTGAAAACACAGAAGTGCTGGACCACCCTCACAACCACCATGTCAGACTACACAGAGAAGCCATTGAAATCCACAAGCATGTGGACAATTTCAACAGAAAGGAAGAAATCATGAAAATCTGACTACCAGTATTAAAAAACTCAAAAATTACAACAGCAAAACAACAGAGGAGAAACAAACAGGCACATAAAAGATTCCCCCCAGGCACTTCCAAGCCATTGAATGCTAATCAAGGTGATCAGCTGAAACATTCACACCTACCTCCAGCAGACAAAAGTCCTTTGTCCCACCCTGGTCATTCCACAGATATATAAACCCATTTTTCCTACTTCCAACAGACCTCACTACCTCTGAGGATGCTTGCCATAGATGCAGGCGAAACGTCAGGAGAAAAATTGCCTCCAGAACATGGCCATATAGCCCGGAAAAACCTACAACAACCCAGTGATTCCGGCCATGAAAGCCTTCGACAATACATTGACCAAAAACTGATTCATAACCCTTTTGGTAATAATGTTGGAGACTGGTCCCTGGTCAAATTGGTCAAAAAAGGTTGGGAACCACTCTCTTCTGCTTTGGTCAGACCTCACCTGGAATAACCCTGAGTCCTATTCTGGACACCACAATTAAGGATATTGACAAGCTGGAAGATGTCCAGAGATCAGAGACGGCCCAAGGTAATTTTCAACGGCAAGCAAACAGTATTTTGGCACACCACACCCCCAACCAATCATTGATATATATATCTTCTGTTCGTCGTGGGAGTTCTGTGTGCCACATTTGGTTTAATTCCACCATTGGTGGAGTTCAGAATGCTCTTTGATTGTAGGTGAACTATACATCTCAGTAACTACAACTCGCATATGTCAAGGTCTGTTTTCCCCCAAGAGCACCTCAAGAGTGCCCCTGAGCAAAATCAACTATACTGCAAATGCTTACTTTGCGTAATGGGTTGCCAAGGCTTCCCCCGGACTGCTAGGGCTGTTGTGAGCCAAGGGGGCACTCCTCAAGTGGCAGTCAAGGGGCATTTACAAAGGCGCCACTGCACCCCTGGCAAAAAAAAAGTGTACTGCGACCGCTTACTTTGAGTAATGGATGAGCCACCCCTGCCAGAAATGGGTGGGAAAAATGAACAAAGATTTGGAATCCAAGCCCAATGATTCCACCAAAATATTCTGAAGACCTTTCTGGTGGTAAGAGCTGTTCAACAGCGGAATATGTTGCCCCAGAGCATGGAGGAGTCTCCAAAGGTGTGAGTTTTAAATGGAAGACAAAAAATCCTGCAACCTGAGAGCAGGTCCCCACACAGATCTGTCGGTTCCCTTTGCTACCCATTCCCATGATGTTTCAAGTTACCTCGATTTAAGTTCAGTGTCTATGCATGGCTCAAATCTCATGCCAATTAGTAATGGAATGGGCTTTTCAGAAAACCCATTTGAGGAAACCGAAAGGTAGCAAATCTCTCAGAGAATGACAACAAAAAGTCTTTTACCTGCATGCTTCGACTAATTATCTCTGGTACACTGATATAATTAAGAACCCTCTTGTGATCATTAAATATATTTCTTTCCTCCGTAATGTGGTTTGGAGACGGAGGATAGAGATGATTATCAAGACCAGACATAATTGCCTTGTGGCTTGAATGGGTTTTAGCCTTAACAGAAGAGTTCCCCTTGTTATTCCATGAGAATGCCCATAATTAAAAGTGGATAAAAATCACCAAGCATATGCAAATGACTTCCCTTTGGATTCTTTCATTAAGAGGGGGTCTTCTGCTCAAGGTCTTAGAGTTTGAGCTGATGCACACACACACAAAATAGACTCAGATAACCCAGTCTGGTCCTCTCAAGTCAAATTCTACATTCTCCAATGTACTGAGTCCAAGATAGAGTTTTGATCACATTTGTTGCCTCTTTGGTTCAGTTTTTGGACAGATGGCTTGCAAATAATGTTGTAGAGCAGTGGTTCTCAACCTTTCTAATTCCACGACCCCTTAATACAGTTCCTCATATAGTGGTGACCCCCAACCATAACATTACTTTTGTTGCTACTTCATACTTGTAATTTTGCTACTGTTATGAATTGTAATGTAAATATCTGATATGCAGGATGTATTTTCTGTCACTGGACCAAATTTGGCACAAATACCCGATATGCCCAAAATTTGAATACTGGTGGGGTTGGGGATGATTGATTTTGTCATTTGGTAATGCTGGAGTTGCTGGGATTTATAGTTCACCTTAAATCAAAGAGCTTTCTGAACTCCATCAATGATAAAAATTGAATCAAACACAGCACACAGAATTCCCATGACCAAGAGAAAATACTGGGAAGGTCTGGTGGACATTGACCTTGAGATTTTGGAGTTGTAGTTCACCTACATCCAGAGAACACTGTGGACTCAAGCAATGATGGATCAGGATCAAACTTGGCACAAATACTCAATATGCCCAAATGTGAACACTGGTAGAGTTTGGAGAAAATAGACCTTGCCATTTGGGAGTTGTAGTTGTTGGGATTTATAGTTCACCCACAATGAAATAGCATTCTGAAGCCTACCAACAACAGAATTGGACCAAACTTCCCACACAGAACCCCCATGACCAACAGAAAATACTGTTTTCTGATGGTCTTTGGCAACCCCTCTGACACTCCCTTGCGACCCCCACAGGGGTCCCGACCCCCAGGTTGAGAAACACTGTTGTAGAGGTTTCAGGACACACAGGGTCAAATGCAATAGTCCAAGTGGGATGTGACTCAAGTGTGAACTACCATGGCCAGATATGGCATCTCAACGTATGGGCGCAGCTGGCGCATAAGATTTAATCCCATTCCGATGTCCCATTTTGGGAAATGGTTCTCCTCTCCCCATTGATTGATCCATGATGTTGGAGTTCAGGCTATGATTGTGTTTCAGGATCAGGGTGCTTTGGATGTGGGAAGTGATGCCAATGAATTTCACAATAACAATGGTTTGGTCAATGATACTGATGCAGAGAAGGACCAGGAGACCCCTGTGCAAAGTGTAGTTTCCCATGAGAATGTCCCTGAAAGGTGTGGGGATGATGGTGTACTCCCTGAATTGTTACCAGAGAGTTCCCAGGCTTTGGGGCTTGAAAACAACTGGGCACCTGGCCCTGCTGGAAAACTTAATGAGCAAATAGATGGGAGGCAGAGATTAGTCAAAATAGGCAGACCGAACAGTGGTTTCAGCGGTATGCCAGAATCCGACAGAAAAAAGATAAGGAATCTCAATTAAAGCGAAACCAATTTCTTAGTGCTGGGGATAGCTCAACAAGGGAAAAAAAGTTCCAAGTATGGGGAATATAGTCAGATGAAGCATCGTTTGGAATCAAGTGAAGTTCTCGTTCTTATTCATGGAAGCATTGCTGGGAAGATTATTGTTTAAGTATTTCTTGTTTCATGATTTGGATTCTTGGATTGTATGAATGCCTATTCATGCCTTGGATTAATGTTTCCTGGTTTGCTGAATTATATTAGAGAAGTGCTACCCCTCTATTCCGCTTAGGTTAGACCACACCATATTGTGTCCGATTCTGGACACCACAATTCAAGAGAGATATTGACAAGCTGGAATGTGTCCAGAGGAGGGCAACTCAAATGATCAAGGGTCTGGAGAACAAGCCCTATGAGGAGCGGCTTAAGGAGCTGGGCATGTTTAGCCTGAAGAAGAGAAGGATGAGAAGGGACATGATAGCCATGTATAAATATGTGAGAGGAAGCCACAGGGAGGAGGGAGCAAGCTTCCTTTCTGCTTCCCTGGAGACTAGGACGCGGAACAATGGCTTCAAACTACAAGAAAGGAGATTCCATCTGAACACAAGGAAGAACTTCCTGACTGTGAGAGCCGTTCAGCAGTGGAACTCTCTGCCCCGGAGTGTGGTGGAGGCTCCTTCTTTGGAAGCTTTTAAACAGAGGCTGGATGGCCATCTGTCAGGGGTGATTTGAATGCAATATTCCTGCTTCTTGGCAGAATGGGGTTGGACTGGATGGCAGAATGGGGTTGGACTGGAGGTCTCTTCCAACTCTTTGATTCTATGATTCTATGATTCTAAGTGTGGACTTTGTTTTTATGGACTTTGCTGAACTTTACCCTGGACTATTTTTGCTCCTGGTTATCTTCTTACCTAATTGGATTTACCCATTTCTTTAAAGTGCTTTTTACTTGCTATTTTTAATTAGCTTCAATAAAAGGATTGCTTTCCAATCAATGGTGTGGTGTTTACAGTCAGAGGGCTTTTCCTGTCCTGAAGTGCAACACATGAGATCCTCCACTTCTCTCTTCATTCCAATTTCCAACCTGTTTTGAACCCCTTAACCTTTTCATGTTGAGTTGATTTGCTCTACTAATTAAATAACCTTTTTATTAGAGGTGGTTTATTCTGCAAGTCCCCAAAAGAGAACTCCAGAGCACTGCAAATTCAGTTTACTCCCCTCCCCCTGTTTGAAAATGATAAATTGCTGGAATGTCAAGTGCAACTGAACTAATATTAATAAAGCACAGCATGGCTTGCCAAGTAATGCATTAGTGTAATAAGAACGCATTTACCAAAAGCAAAGAGCCAAGATACTGTAAGAAGACCTTTGCCAAGTTTCCAACTCACCTAAATTTAAATCATGTCTCTGCTTCAGTTTTTAATTGCACGTTTCTCACTTATTCTCTCAGCTCGATGTGGCAAGCGTGGCTCCTTCTTCTCTCCTCCCCCCATTTTATCATTATAACTACCCTATAAAGTGAACCGGGGAGATAGTAAGAACTAAGTGAGAGTAGAGCAAAGAACCCAAGTATTCAGTCTTTGTAAGAAGACATTTCTCTGTAATCTATGCCACCAATTGAATATTGCACACACAATCACAATTTAACTCTCTCTATATGTGTGTGTGTGTGTGTTGTTGTTGTTGTTGTTATTCATTCAGACACTTCCGACTCTTTGTGACCTCATGGACCAGCCCACGCTAGATCTCGCTGCTGACCATGGCCACCTCCAGCTTCTTTAAGGTCAAGCCAGTCCCTTCAAGGATACCATCCATCCAATACATCTGGCCCTTGGTTGGCCCCTCTTCCTTTTTCCTTCCTTTTTCCCCAGCATCATTCTCTTCTCTAAGCTTTCCTATCTTCTCATTATGTAGCCAAAGTACTTCATCGTTGCCTCTAGTATCCTTCCCTCCAGTGAGCAGTTGAGCATTATTTCCTGGAGGATGGACTGGTTTGATCTTCTTGTGGTCCAAGGCGCACTCAGAATTTTCCTCCAACACCACAGTCCAGAAGCATCTCTCTTCCTTCACTCGGTCTTCCTTATGGTCCAGCTCTCACAACCATAAATTACTATGGGGAATACCATTGCTTTAACTATGTGGAGCTTTGTTGCCAGTATGATGTCTCTACTCTTCCCTATTTTATCAATATTGGTCATTGCTCTCCTCCTAAAAAAGGAAACATCTTCTGATTTCCTGGCTGCTGTCTGCATCTTCAGTAATCTTTGCACCTAAAAATACAAAGTCTGTTGCTGCCTCCATGTTTTCTCCCTCTATTTGCCAGTTATCAGTCTGGTTGCCATCATCATGAGTGTTTTGATGTCAAACTACAACCCAGCTTTTGCCCTTTCTTCTTTCACCTTGGTTAGAAGGCTCCTCAGCTCCTCCTCACTTTCAGGCATCAAAGTGGTATCATCTGCATATCTAATGTTGTTAATGTTTCTTCCAGCAATTTTCACCCCAGCCTTGCATTTGTCAAGCCCCGCACGTCGCACGATGTGTCCTGCATACAAGTTGAATAGGTTGGGGGAGAGTAGACAACCCTGCCGTACTCCTTTCCCAATCTTGAACCAGTCTGTTGTTCCGTGGTCAGTTCTTACTATTGTTACTTGGCCATTATACAGATTCCTCAGGAGACAGACAGGTTGCATGTTTGAATCCAGGGAGAGTGCGGGTGAGCTCCCTCTGTCTGGTCCGGCTCCCCATGCGGGGACATGAGTGTGCAGAAGTCATTGATACTATGTATGTGTTTAACTGTTAGAGTATATATTTGTGTTTGTAACAGTAGCTAAAACTAGAGTTATCTGGTTTGAATCCACAGTGAGCGTTGCCAAGGAGACCAGGCAGGCTAGCTCAGGAGAGTGAGAAGTGGGCAGAGCCAAGCAGGAAAAGTTATATGCGTCTTTGGAAAAGGGGCAGTGTGGAGGCTTGAAAAGCCTGGGAGAGAGGTGTGTGTGAGCAGCGGGAGGTTTTTCCAGTCTAGAAGGGCTGAAGAGAGAAACCTGACCAGTTTCTTTAGTCAAGGAAGACTAAAGGAAGCTTGTTAAGATCCCTAGTCAAGGAAGGACTAGAGATCAGAGATTTGATCAAGGAAAGATCAAATTGGAAGGCTATTCATAGTAGGAAACATTGTTCACTAAAGAGCTTCACCTCAGTAAAAGTAAGCCACGAGCTGTGTTATTTGGAAGAGTGGACTGTATTACAAACCAAGTGATATTCAAAGTTCTATAAGTTATTTAACAGCCTGCAACCATACGCTTTGTACACAATAAACTTGTTATCTTTTGTTGAAGACCATCTCATCTCAATTAATCTGCGTCTGTAAAGCCAGATCTCATCGGTGGTACCTCAAATACCTCACGTTGGTGGCAGTTACCTTAATTTACAAGTAATAATTGGCCTCCTCTATAATATATTCTTATACACAATTGAGGCCTGAGATTAATTCCCTCCATAATCATCCACACCTGTACAATTGGTTCGTGCATAACTGGACAATTGGTGACAGCAGTGGGGATCTCCAAATATAAAATCCCTATACCCTGTCCATCATTGTGTTCACTATACATTGTGGCCATTATACAGATTCCTCAGGAGACAGACAGGTTGCAGGTTTGAATCCAGGGAGAGTGCGGGTGAGCTCCCTCTGTCTGGTCTGGCTCCCCATGCGGGGTCATGAGAAAAGCCTTCCACGAGTATGGTAAAACACCAAAACATATGGGCGTCCTCTGGGCAGAGGTGGCCCTAGGTAATTTTCAAAGGTAAGCAAACAGTATCCCCCCCCCCCCCAAAAAATCATTGATATATATTTTCTGTTCATCATGGGAGTTCTGTGTGCCATATTTGGTTCAATTCCATTATTGGTGGAGTTCAAAATGCTCTTTGATTTTAGGTGAACTATACAACTCAGTAACTACAACTCGCATATGTCAAGGTCTATTTTCCCCCAAGAGCGCCCCTGGGCAAAATCAACTATACTGCGAATGCTTACTTTGCGTAATGGGTTGAGCCGCCCCTGCCTCTGGGCAATGTCCTTGCAGATGGCCAGTTCTCTCACATCAGAAATGACTTGCAATTTCTTATGTCACTCGCCACAATGTATTATGATCCACACAGTCCAAGGCTTTAGAATAGTCAATAAAACAGAAATAGATGTTTTTCTGAACTCTGCCTTTCTCCATTCTCCAGCATCTGGATATTGGCAATCTGGTCTCTCGTTCCTCTGCCTTTTCTAAACCCAGCTTGTCCATCTGGCAACTCTTGCTCCATGTATTGCTGGAGCCTGTGCAATCACTGAAAAAAAATACTCATTACGAAATTAGCTGGGAGGGCTGGGAGGGCTGGGAGGGCTGGGAGGAAAATAATTTCTAAAGTGTTTCCAAAATTGGATGGGGTCTCTATTGTAACTATAACTACTTTTTCATTACTTTTCATGGTGCCAATGGAGAAACTTCAGGGACACCTTTCTCCCTCATTTTTAGAGCTATTGGCATGATAGATACTAGATATACGATGAAACATATTTTCTATTAAATGTGATTCACATGCATGGCTGCAAAAAATTCCTTACATCCAATGAGATGCAAGAGATTTTTGCAGATCATGATTGCAGGAATCTTCTGCCTTTACTGCACAATTATATTGCAACATAAAGATACAATCTTAAAGCTCTAAATTTTAAAAAGCAGATTGAAATGCAATACATAATTTAGTCCACAAGGAATTTATCTTTCTAAATGTATAACTGAAAATTCTTGCAAACTGCCATTATGTCAGTTTTGACTTATGACAACCCTTCCATCAATCGTTCCATCTGCAATGCAGTCCTCCTCTTTTCCTACTTCCTTTTACTTTACCAAACATTAGTGTCTTTTCTATGACCCGTCGCAAACTCTGTTCCTGCGGGAGCAAACCTTGCTAGCACGTCCCTGACATCATGAGACTCCGCCTCTCGCCCCGCCCCTTTCTCCGCCCCTTTCTCTGTGCGAGAGTGGTTTTTCCTTTGCTAGGGCAGCATTGCCCGCATACTCTCTCAGTTGGCAGAATTCAACTGAGAGAAAATGCGGGCAATGCTGCCCTAGCAAAGGAAAAACCACGCTGGCAAAGAGAAAGGGGCGGAGAAAGGGGCGGGGAGAGAGGTGCAGGCTCATGACGTCAGGGACGTGCTAGCAAGGTTTGCTCCCGCAGGAACAGAGTTTGCGACGGCTCTAATTTATTTATTTATTTATTTATTTATTTATTTACTCCATTTGTATACCGCATTTATCAGCCTGGGACGGCGACTCAATGCGGTTTACAATAAAAATGGGCAACACTGACAGTAAATAAGACACACATACACAAACGACACACATATAGTCATCAACGCCTCAATTAGAATCAGATCCCGTTCTCACAGTCCTTTTTCGTTCCTTGTTCAAAATGCCGTCTTACTGAGTTAGTTGTCATTGCATAGTTATCCGAACGCCTGTTCATAGAGCCACGTCTTAACCCTCCTCCGAAACACCAGCAACGAAGGGGCCTGACTGATGTCCACTGGTAGGGCATTCCATTCATAATATGGCCAGAGTATGCAGATGTCCATAATACATTGAAAGGATGTTGGGTTGCAGTCATTCTCAACAATATTCCTTTCACCCCGATCGCAGCACCTGAGATTTATTTTCTCTACTACACTAACAATGATAGCAATCCTGCCACATGATGAGCTGGCACAAAGGAGAGAGAAAATGTGCTTTGGATATGTAAGACACTTAATATATCTTTACTTTCCTTTGGTGCAATCACTATGGAATGGGGCATGGATGTTTCCCAGACATTTAGAGGCATGGCTGACTCTAGAAATCAGGTGCTGTAGATCAGCCTGTGGCTGATGGTCTAACTGATGATTTAGAGAGGATTGCGAGCTTTCCTGTGGCTCAAAATGAAGAGCCCTCAAGTCTGAGATATGATAGTACTCTCTGTGAGAAAACCAGTTCAGAAAGTACAGGAGCTCAAAAGTATTCATGGGAGGTGGAAGTAGCAACAGTAGATAGGGAAGCTGAGTGATAAGGAGGGTTCTCATCAGAACCCACTTGCGGCTACAGAGATCAGCAAAAGTCTTCATTTACAAATCTGAGCCGAAAATAGATTATGTTGTATAGAGAGATTACGTGGGACAGTTGTGAAGAAAATTAACAGGAAAAAGAATGATTTCATGGGTGTTGTATAACAAAGTAACACAGTTTATTTATAACTTCTGGCTCCAACGCTTGTGGTTACATTTGTGTTTGTTGCAATCTTGTGGCTTATAGTCAGTATAATATACTTGGTTTACTTTTCTGAAATAGACTTTCAGTGTTTTACATTCACAAACATGTTACTTGCTTTACACACTCTTGACTGAAATTATATTCTGACTAAAGCACCACTGGCTTTCTTTATGTTCGTAAAACTTGAGCTCTATTTAACTAACTGCTTCTATATATCAGAAGTCTTTAACACATCTTCATAACTGCTTATTTCTAACAGGAATTCCTAACTCTTTTCTCTCACAGAAGTTCCTAACTGTCTCTCACAAACAGGAATCCCTAACTCATCTCACAAACAGCAATTCCTCGCTCACTCTTTTAACTCTCTAACTGCCTATTTTTAAACTTTGGCTCCACCCCTTTGGAATGTTCAGCTCTTCTCTCTCTCCAACTGTCATTTTGGCCTAGCAACCTTTTCAAATCCTGGGCCTACGCTAATCTGCATATGACCAATCGGCTTTCATATGCAAATGAATCCTATCCCTGCTGTTGCTACCCTGTCTGTGCCTATTCTTCCCTATCTGCCATATGTAAACATAGAGCTATACACCAAAAAATTAACATAGAGTAGCAATTTCGCTACAGGTGTATATTAAATAACAAGTTGTTTACTTTAAGGTCAGTTCAGGCAACACTGTGTTAGAGTGAGACGCTAAGCCTGAGTTCTCTTGTTCCTAGTTCAAGTCAAGCTTTGGTTTTGGATTTAAAATATCCTGGAAGTTTTCTATGTTCATGTTCATATACTCTTGTTCAAGGTTTTACTAGTTATACCTTCTTCAATTTTTACTAGTTGTGCTTTCCAGATTGTGGGCTTATGCTGTATCTGTGATTCCTGGCTGTTCCTGGACTTTGTCACCTTTGAAACTTTATGAGACATTTGGGTTATTGTTTAGTTATTAGGTAAAGATAAAGGTTTTCCCCTGACATTACGTCCAGTTGTGTCCGACTCTGGGGTGTAGTGCTCATCTCCATTTCTAAGCCAAAGAGCCAGCGTTGTCTGTAGGCACCTCCAAGGTCATGTGGCTGGCATGACTGCAAGGAGCGCCGTTACCTTCTTGCCAGAGAGGTACTTATTGATCTACTCACATTTGCATGTTTTCAAACTGCTAGGTTGGCAGAAGCTGGGGCTGACAGCGGGTGCTCACACCGCTCCCGGATTTGAACCTGCGACCTTTCAGTCAACAAGTTCAGCAGCTGAATGCTTTAACACACTGGGCTACTGGAGGTTCCCGGTTATTGGTTATTACCTGTTGCTTTATTTATCGTGTCATCAGTAACCAGACCACTGTATTACATTTCTAACAGAACAAAACAAACACAGAGATTAAAAAAAACACAGATTTTGCAAGCTTGGTAGTTGGTTAAATGTCCTTTGACCAGTATCTGGCCACTTGGAGTGCCTCTGGTGTTGCCGCAAGAAGGTCCTCCATCGTGCATGTGGCAGGGCTCAGGTTGCATTGCAGCAGGTGGTCAGTGGTTTGCTCCTCTTCGCACTCACATGCCATGGATTCCACCCTGTAGCCCTGTTGCTAAACCTTTTTGGAATATATATCTTTCTTTCTTATTCCTGATTTTATATGTTTTTTACAATAAACTGCTTATATTCATGGGCATTTGTGTGGTGCGGTGGTCATAGGTGTTTCTAGGCCTGGAGTGCAACATCAGAAATGTTCAATGACTCAGTCCTTCACATTGAGTAGTTTTGCTCAGTGCTGCAGGAAGATAAGAGAGCTGTTGGAGAAAGGGTGATTTGTTCCATTATTGAAAGAAAAAGACCCAGTGTTGTAACAGCTCAATTTATCAACAAAGAACACATGTCACATCCATTAGGGGACCTTGACTGCTAACAAAAGGACTGCGGTTTCCCTCTACTCCCCTAAAACAGACCAAGACAGTCTCCAATCTGCATAGCTGGAAATTGATACCCTGGTTATTGAACTGGAAGAATCAAAGTGCTTTTCCTGTCATCACATTTGCTGCCATGGGATTGCTTTGGAATGGCTCCACTAATATCCATTGTCTCCAGAGGAGCCGAGAGAAGAATTATATCATGGGCGAAAATAGTCAGAGAGCTTTCAGTTGGTTCCCACTGCAAGAGTAAGATATATATATAGAGAGAGAAACATTTTTGCCAGTTTTCAATTTCTAGAAAGATAAATATTTTTGCTGGTCATCTGTTTCTAGGAAGATAGTTTACATCAGTGGTTCTCAACCTTCCTAATGCTGCGACCCCTTAATACAGTTCCTCATGTTGTGGTGACCCCCAAAATAACATTGTTTTCATTGCTACCTCATAATTGTGATTATGTTATTGTTATGAATCATCTTGCATCTGATATGCAGGATGTATTTTCATTCACTGGGCCAAATTTGGCACAAATATCCCCATACACCCAAATTTGAATAGTGGTGAAAGGGTGGGGGGTGACTTTGTCATTTGGGAGTTGTAGTTGCTGGGATTTATAGTTCATCAACAATCAAGGCGCATTCTGAACTGCACCATTTATTTATTTATTTCGAACTTTTATATCCCATTCTTCTCTATCTCCGTGGAGGGACTCAGAACGCCTGACAGCAAAATTCAATGCAATACAGTAAATAATTTAATAAAACAACATACAATAAATAAGCTCTAAAATACATATAAAATAATTCATCACGTTAAAAACAACATCCAAATCAGTCCAGAATGTTGTGGTCAATAATTCTTCGTCTATATCAGGTCACCATCATTCTGCAACTGCATGACTCCAAAGCCAAGATTTTAGCTGTTTCCTGAAGGACAGGAGAGAGAGGCAGACCTAATCTCGCCAGGGAGAGAGTTCCATAGCCAGGGGGCCACAACAGAAAAGGCCCTGTCTCTCGTCCCCACCAAATGTGCCTGCGAAGGTGGTGGGACCGAGAGCAGGGCCTCTCTGGAAGATCTTAAAGTCCTTGATGGTTTATAGGGGAAGATACATTCAGATAGGTAAACCGAGCCAGATCCATATAGAACTTGAACCAAACTTGGCACACAGAAATCCCATGACCAACAGAAAATACTGGAAGGGTTTGGTGGGCATTGACCTTGACTTTTGATTGACTCGGTGGTGGCCCCTCAACTCTGGAACTCACTCCCCAGGGACATTAGGCAGGCTCCAACTTTGGCAGCCTGAAAACGTGGCTGTTTCAATGTGCCTTCCCAGAATAAGGAATCTCCCAGCAAGATGTCCTTAAATGCACTTTAATAATGACTTTAGATTGTCTGCACATTTCTTCCCTCTCTAAAACCTTTATCCCAATTACATGTTACCTGTCTATGCCCAGCATTATTTTTTAATATTTTAATTATTACATTTGGCCCAGCGATAGGTTTTTAAATGCGTTGTGTTATTGTTATTGTTTTTTGCTTATTTTGCTTATGAGTTATGTATTGTTTTTTTATTATTGCTGTTATTGTTTATTGTTGTCTTGTGGGCTCGGCCTCATGTAAGCCGCACCGAGTCCCTCGGGAGATGGTAGCGGGGTACAAATAAAGTGTTATTATTATTATTATTATTATTATTATTATTATTATTATGGAGTTGTAGTTCACCTCCATCCCTAGAGCACTGTGGACTCAAACAATGATGGATCTGGACCGAAATTTGAACACTGGTGGAGTTTGGGGGAAAATAGACCTTGACACTTGGGAGTTGTAGTTGCTGTGATTTATAGTTCACCTAAAATCAAAGAGCATTCTGAACCCCACCAACAATAGAGTTGGGTCAAACTTTCCACACAGAATCCCTATGACCAACAGAAAATACTTATTGGGGTTCAACCTGATCCTGATCTGTGTGAACCGGATTCTCTGATAGTTATTCCAACTGAGCAAGCTCTCCCTGACAGTGTGGAATCTGTTGTTGATGCTGAGGTCAGCGGCGAGGAAAATGAAACTCAACAGCTGGAGGAAAATGTTTTGGAAGCTAGCCATGATATCTCTCCACCTGGGTGTTTTAATGAGGACCGAAGGGAACAGATAGTTAGAGACAGAAATGTTTCATAGTTTCTACGAAGGTCAAATCGTTTACAGGAGAGACAGGCCCAGGCTTCAAAGTCAAGGGGCGTTTCAAAGAATATCTTCTTTGGTTTAAGGGGCCTCCTGCTGGGTGTATCTATAGATCAAGCAACGTTTGGGACTGTGGCTGTGCCTTGGCAAAATTCCTGTGTTCCATGGCCGATAATCCCAGAGGCTTCTAGTTTTCAAGTTCATGGTTAGCGAGAGGCTAACAGGTTCCTGGTTCTTGTATTGTGGCTTTTGGAATTTTGCTCAAGTTCAGAGATTCTACTGACTGCTGTGTTTCTATTGTGGCTTTTTGACTTTGCATTTACCTTTCTTTTGTAACCAATTTTTCATCAATAAACAAGGATTGTTTTTCCTACAGTTCAGTGTGGTGGATTTAATCTTATGGTCTCGTTTCTTGATCTGGGATGCAACAATACTATTTTTCTGGTGGTCGTTGGCGACCCCTCTGACACTCCCTTGCGAGCCCCCCAGGGATCCCAACCCCAAGGTTGAGAAATGCTGGTTTACATGGACCTGAGATAATCTGGTACCTGCAAAAGTAATTTGCACTAAAATAACTCAGTGCAGGGAAAGAAGAGCATGGAAATGTGTCCTTTCCTGCAAACTCAGGTACCCATCTTGGCCAACTCTAATGTTATTTCACCCCATGTCTCCCAGTTTGCACCTGCAAAAAGTTGGAGGATGTGATGAGAAATTGAAGCAATGGCCTCTATGCTTTGGGATTTTTCTCCCTCATTGTCAGTCTCCTGCCAAGAGTTGTTTTTCAGCCCCAAGAGAAAGTGGGATTGAATTCTGCAGAATCATTGCTGAGCAAGGCAGAGGGTTAGTCGCCTCTCCACAAATCAATTAGACACATCCCGAGGAAAAGCAATTAACCTAGATACAAATGAGAATTAAAGAAGGAAGTGTTTCCTTGATTGGGACTTTCTTGAAGAAACTCTGCCTTTCTTACAGGGAAATGCACTTCATTTGATCTCTCTGACAAAGGTGAGTCAATAAGAGGGAAGGAGAAAGCCAAGGGCTCCCCGGATGAAGGACGATGGTATCATTTTACTTCCTGAATAATACATGGACCTAAGTGGAGCAAAGCAGAAAAGTTAGGTGCCAAGCATTCAATGGATTCGGTTGCATAGACAGTCAAATCTTGGAGGTGACTATATGAACCATGGACAGGGCCAAAGTTACAGTAAATTGTACCCAAGGCCCAAACCCCTTTTTTTCAATTTCCCTACAGCAAAAATACAATGATTCATTGCTAAGAGTTGTTGTTGTTGTTGTTATTTAAAACACAACAAGATGAGTCCACAGCAGACACTCTGCTGGCTGTTGTATTGGATCACACGTCGGACACTTCCCAAGTGTCTAGGACTGTGTGATGTATCGGTGAATTATCCGTGCAGATCCAGTAAGGTGGCCTTCTGCAGCTGGCAGGTGGTAATCTTGTCAGCACCGAATGTGTTTAAGTGCAGGCCAAGGTCTTTAGGCACTGCACCCAGTATGCCGATCACTACTGGGACCACCTTGACTGGCTTGTAACAGAGTCTTTGCAGTTTATTCTTTAAATCCTCATATTTTGTCAGCTTTTCCAGTTGTTTCTTTTCAATTGTTCTGTCATCTGGGATTGCAACATCGACAATCCATACTTTGTTTTTTAACATAATTGTGAGATCAGGAGTATTGTGCTCCAAAACTTTGTCAGTCTGAATCCAGAAGTCCCAGAGTAGCTTAACGTGTTCATTCTCTGTAACTTTTTCTGACTTCTTCTTCTTCTTCTTCTTATTATTATTATTATTATTATTAGGCATTATATATTGTACCTATATATCCATAAATTCTTCGTATTTAGTAATACTAGTTAATTGGAATTACTATATACTCACTTGCTTGCATGCTGGTCGCTTCTGTGGCGAGAGAATCAGCCGTCTACGGAGATGTTGCCCAGGGGATGCCCGGATGTCTTGCAATCCTGCGAGGAGGCTTCTCTCATGTCCCCCTACGGTGAAGACATCTGCCCTTGCGCTGTGCTACTCTGCTGCTGAGTACGCATGCCCAGTGTGGACCACATCTCACCACACTAAAACAGTGGATGTGGCTCTTAATGAGACATGCCGCATTATCACGGGGTGTCTGCGCCCCACACCACTGGAGAAATTACACTGTCTAGCCGGTATTGCACCACCTGACATCCGCCGGGAAGTAGCAGCCAATAGTGAAAGGACCAAGGCAGAGACATCTCCAGCTCACCCCCTGTTTGGGTATCAGCCAGCATGTCAATGACTTAAATCCAGAAATAGTTTTCTAAGATCTACAGAGACACTCGCTCGAACACCTCAGCAAGCGAGAGTCCAAAAGTGGCAGGCTCAAACCCAGAACCTCAATCAATGGCTGAAACTGGATGAGAGACTCCCCCCTGGGCATACAGAGGACTGGGCAACTTGGAAGGCGCTGAACAAACTGCACTCTGGCACCACGAGACGCAGAGCCAACCTCAAGAAATGGGGCCACAAAGTGGAATCCACGACATGCGAGTGTGGAGAAGAGCAAACCACTGACCACCTGCTGCAATGCAACCTGAGCCCTGCCACATGCACCAGGGAGGACCTTCTTGCGGCAACACCAGAGGCACTCCAAGTGGCCAGATACTGGTCAAAGGGCATTTAATCAACTACCAAACTCACAAATTTTGTATTTTGTCTGCTTGTTTGCTTTGTTCTGATAGAAATGTAATATAATTTGACTGGTTGTCCTGACACGACAAATAAAAAATAAATAAAAACTATATACTCACTAAAGGTAAAGCTAACGGTTTCCCCTTGACATTAAGTCCAGTCGAGTCAGACTCTGGGGAATGGTGCTCATCTCTATTTCTAAGCCGAAGAGCCGGTATTGTTTGTAGACACCTTCTAGGTCATGTGGCCAGCATGACTGCATAAAGCACCATTACCTTCCCGCCAAAGCGGTACCTATGGATCTACTCACATTTACTTGTTTTTGAACTGCTAAGTTGGCAGAAGCTGGGGCAAATAGCAGGAACTCATGCTACTCCTTGTATTCGAACCTGCGACCTTTCGGTCCAGTATTTTTTGTTGGTCAAGGGAGTTCTGTGTGCCAAGTTAGTTCCAGGTCCATCATTGGAGGAGTTCAGAGTGCTCTTAGATTGCGGGTAGACTATGTATCCCAGTAGCTACAACTACAAAGCGCAATAGCTGGGTTGCAGCTAAACATCAAAAAAACCAAGATCATGGCAACAAGAATGATTGACAACTGGAAAATAGAGGGAGAAAATGTGGAGGCCATGACAGACTTTGTATTTCTAGGCGCAAAGATGACTGCAGACGCAGACTGTAGCCAGGAAATCAGAAGACGCTTCCTTCTTGGGAGGAGAGCAATGTCCAATCTCCTGGTCTTCCCTGTAGTCACTTACGGATGTGAGAGCTGGACCTTCGGAAAGGCGGAGCGAAGGAAGATCGATGCTTTTGAGCTGTGGTGTTGGAGGAAAGTGCTGAGAGTGCCTTGGACTGCGAGAAGATCCAACCAGTCCATCCTCCAGGAAATAAAGCCCGACTGCTCATTGGAGGGAAGGAGACTAGCGACAAAGAGGAAGTCCTTTGGCCACATCAGGAGGAGACAGCAAAGCTTAGAGAAGACAATGATGCTGGGGAAAGTGGAAGGGAAAAGGAAGAGGGGCCGACCAAGGGCAAGATGGATGGATGGCATCCTTGAAGTGACTGGACTGACCTTGAAGGAGACCCTGGGGGTGGTGACGGCCGACAGGGAGCTCTGGCGTGGGCTGGTCCGTGAAGTCACGAAGAGTCGGAGACGACTGAACGAATGAACAACAACAACTACAATAAACCTTGCGAATTCTCCCCAAACCTCTTTAGTATGTTCAATAGCTTTTTGTGGAAGTGGGAGCCTGTCTGTGCAAGTGGACACTCCAGCCACATACACACATACATATTTTCATTTTATTATGTCTGGATAGATAGATAGATAGATAGATAGATAGATAGATAGATAGATAGGCATTAATCTATCTATCTTAACACTTCTGGTTAAGATGGCGACCCGCTAACAGCAACCTTTCCATCGGGGGAGACGAACCTCCTCAATCCAGACGATATCGCAGCCATCCACCCCCCACTCTGGCATCCCTCCATCGACCTCTGATCAGCAACACCCCGGGACCCCGAAGGGGGCCTCGGGGGGGTGACTGGTAAGATATATCCGGAGAATTGGAAGGGAGGAGAGGGGGAAGAAGGAGGTAGAGCGGAGGCCATTATAAATATCACCTTGGCCTGCCCGCTCCCTCCCAGCGCTGCCTCATAGAGACTTACCAATAGCTTGGCTTGAGAGGGGATTGAGATCATCCCTCTTGGAGTTTGAGATCGTCCCTCTTGGAGTTGTCTCGGAGCCGTGCTGCGGTCAGCTGCGGTGAGCGTCGGGACCTATTGTGTGCAGGCCTAGCCCGAAGGACGAAGCAGCGGACTCAATTTGATCAGCCACCGGTTGTGGCGGCGTGGGCGTGGTCTGGCGCGCCGTGAGCTGCGGAAGTTGGGAACCGGGGAGCCGGTGGGCCTCCTTTCAACTAACACCTACTAATACCATCGATAGCGCAGCGTGACCTGTTAGGAGCGCCGTTCAGCTCTGTCGGAGCGCCGATCGGCTTTGCCGCCCGGTTGCTCTGCGTTGGGAACCACGACCACCGCCTCCGCGTTCCATCTGGGCGGAGGCCTAGGAAGCTTGGGAGCGCTGCCAACTGCCCCCCCCCCCCCGGCCGATGAACTTATTCCAACTTATTCCAACATCTTGCCGCGGCCTGGGCAAACCAGCTGGACGCTCCGTGCACCCATTACTATCGGGTGAGTTAGGCGGAGGGCTGACTTGGGAAAGATCTATCCATCTGGAGCCCAGCCGGGTGGTAGCTCCTCCAGAACTCTAGGAGGCGCTGCCCCTGCGACGCAACTCTTCGAGAACCTCCCCGCAATTCCATCGTGGGTGGAGGCCCCCCAGTATTTTTGCTGTGTTATAGCTGCTATTATTTACCAACGACTGTCGCCATGAGCTGTTACCATTATTACCATCTTCATCCGCCGCTAGTCCGGAATAAAATGAATTGAACATCAAATTACCATCTTAATATCAGATTGTTGAACTACTGGAGTCATCTCACCTAACTTTCCTTGTTGGGATTATAATTGCCGTCAGTGGGGGATTTATATCTTTACCCCTTGTCCCTCCCGCTCCAAGTCTGTTGTACTGGGGGGCGGGGGGCAATAGAAGGACTATATTTAGTAACGAACTGAGGACCGTATCGTTGTTGTATTGTCATCATAAGAACCGAGCCGTTCCTACCCAATGCTACTAGTCCTCAATCCTATTGCACTTATCCATCCAATTGCACTTAGTTAGTGAGCTAGTGAATATCGCACTTTAGAATTGCGCACTTTAAATCTTTGAAATCCTGTGCACTTTAAAATCTCGTGCACTTTAAACCTTGTGCACTTTGACCCTCCTGTGATACTATACTACCTCATTCCTCCAAGAGATTATTAACTGAGGAGGTTAGCAACAGCACTTTAGAACTCGTATTTTATGACCTGCTTTATTATTGGTTCTGTAAACACCCATGTCTACCCTCATTCTGTGGTATTTGCTAATAACATTGCTAGCAAATAGAAAAGGGGAAGGAGGGTGGATC
>NW_026847882.1:5792938-5985438 GCF_025583915.1 Anolis sagrei ordinatus
TAGATTGTTCAGTGTTGCACATTTTATTGTAAACCGCTTCGAGTCGCCTTTTTAGGCTGATATTTGCGGTATTCAAAAGAAATAAATAAATAAATAAATAAATAATATATAATATATAAACATTTTTTGAGGCTCCACAAGAAACCTTTGCTGAAAATGTTTGAGAACCCCATGAGAACTCATGGTGTGAGTTGTCCTGATATTTGCATTCAAATGTGGTCTCTCTATATTTCCCCCCCCTCCCCCAACCCCTTTTTGGTGCCAAATGGTGCATGGTTTATTTTGCAATCTTTTGCCACCAGAGGGCTCTTTGGGATATGTATTACAAGGCTTGACACAGCTGTTTCCTGACTTTGCTGCTCTGCCACATTGCTTCCAGAGGAGAGCAAACCTCACAAGTTTGCAGTGGTACAGACCCAAAGTAAGTTTAGATGTAAGTTCTACTGAATTTAACAAGGTCTGAGCCCCTATATTTAGGAGAAAGGTCAAAGAAAAAAATAGTAAATGACAACAACTACAACTACAACATCTTTTTAATTTATATTTTAATGGTTTTATATGGATTTTATTCTGTGGTATTAAATGTTTTTAATTGATATATATGTATGAATGTATGTTGTGGCATCTGATTGTTGCCAATCTGTACGCCTCCCTGAGTCGCCTTTGGGCTGAGAAAAACAGGATAAAAATGCTGCAAATAAATAAATAAATAAACAAACCATTAAATACGTTAAATAAGGCCAAACTGCCTTATTGGGATGCTAATATCTGTTTTTATATCTCTGTCTCTCATGTCAGGAATGCGCAGTGGGTTAAACCCATGTGCTGGCAGGACTGAAGACCAACAGGTCGCAGGTTCGAATCCGGGAAGAGGCAGATGAGCTCCCTCTATCAGCTCCAGCTCCTCATGCGGGGACATGAGAGAAGCCTCCCACAAGGGTGATAAAAACATCAAATCATCTGGGCGTCCTCTGGGCAACGTCCTTGCAGACAGCCAATTCTCTCACACCGGAAGTGACTTGCAGTTTCTCAAGTTGCTCCTGACACGACAAAAAAAAAAATGTCAGGAATGAGACATGAGATGAATCTAGCAAAATGACCTGGAAAAGATCTGGAAATGAGAATACTTAATACTATACAGTAAACTCTTAGTTAACTGGCACTCATTGGGATTGGTAGATGGGTCTTACTAATTTTATATATATATATACACACACACACACACATACATATATACATATAAACAGAGAGAGAAACTCAGTTAACTGGAACTCCCATATATATGAGATTATACTGCATTCACAAAGCTCTTTTTGTAATACAATGAAACCATGTTACATTAAGTTTGTCTTTATTTGCTTTTAATTACTGTATCTCAACAATAATGTCAATACAGAGTTGGCTTTTAAGATTCATTAGACTCAGTTAATTGGAACTCTAATATAGATAGATAGATAGATAGATAGATAGATAGATAGATAGATAGATAGAGAGAGAGAGAGAGACTCAGTTAACTGGATTCTCTCTCTCTATGTGTGTGTGTGTGTGTGTGTGCAAACACATATGAGATAATACTGCATTCACTAAAGCTGTTTTTATAATACAGTGAAACCATGTGACATTAAGTTTTTATTTGCTTTTAATTACTGTATCTCAATAATAATAGCAAGTTAATAAAGAGGTTATGCAACCTGGCTTTTAAAATGCACTAGACTATCAGTTAACTGGAACTCTAGATAGATAGATAGATAGATAGATAGATAGATAGATAGATAGATAGATAGATAGATAGAGACTCAGTTACAGGAACAGATAGATAGATAGATAGATAGATAGATAGATAGATAGATAGATAGATAGATAGATGATAGATAGATAGATGGATGGACAGATGGACGGAGGCACGATAGATAGATAGATAGATAGATAGACAGATGATAGACAGACAGAGAGACAAACTCGGTTAACTGGAACTCTAGATAGATAGATAGATAGATAGATAGATAGATAGATAGATAGATAGATAGATAGATAGAGAGGCTCAGCTAACTGGCATGATAGATAGATAGATAGATGATAGATAGATAGATAGATAGATAGATAGATAGATAGATAGATAATGATAGATAGATGATAGATAGATAGATAGATAGATAGATGATAGATAGATAGATAGATAGATAGATAGATAGATAGATAGACAGATAGTTAATAGATAGATAGATAGAGAGATAGATAGACAGATAGATAGATAGTAGATAGAGATAGATAGATAGAAGATAGACAGATAGATAGATAGATAGATAGATAGGATAGATGATGATAGATAGATAGATAGATAGATAGATAGATAGATAGATAGATAGATAGATAGAGAAGATAGATATAGATAGATAGATAGATAGATAGATAGATAGATAGATAGATAGATAGATGATAGATAGATAGATAGATAGATAGATAGATAGAGACTCAGTTAACTGGAACTCTTATATATAGAGAGGGGGGAGTGGGGGAGAGAGGGAGAGAGAGAGAGAGAGACTCAGCTAATTGGAACTATAATATTTGTCTGTATTCATTTCGATCTGGTCACTGAGTATTAAAGTCAACTTGAACTTGTGTTAATTGGAGTTCCGGTTAACTGAGAGTCTACTGTACTTTGAAAGCCAGGTTGCATTATGTTTTAGGTGTGGGTTTTTTTTTTCTCCCTGTGTCTCTGCATAGCATGGCAGGGATGTGGCCTGAGATGAGCCTAGCAAAATGGAGTGAAAAAACTCTGGAGGTGATGCTTTAGTATATTCTACAGGGAGCAGGAGGGCTCCATCTGGTCCCATCTGGTGGGAAGAAGGGCAAGCTGTAGACCGGAGAGCCTGCTGCCTGTGCAAATGCAACTCAGCAACTGTCCCAGCCAGAGAAGCCTCTCTCTCTCTCTCTCTCTCTCTCTCTCTCTCTCTCTCTCTCTTTCCCCCTCCCCTTTCCTCTGCCACCGACTGCAATGCTGCAGTTCTATGACAGCACCGTATTCATGAGTCAGCGCCGCCAGCATGGCCTACCTTGTGGCTTGCAAAGTTTGCCCTTCCAACTCAAGAGGAGGAGGTTGTTGTTGGCGGGGACACAATGCCGCCATGGGAAGCAAAAGCTTTGCCTTCAAGATCAAGAGACGAAATGCCAAGTGGGCACAGCTGCAATACAGACTGGGATAAAATATCCATCCATTGAAATTCAAGTTGTCTCCAAGGACACCTACCTGTTACCAAGTTTACTCTGGAGTAGATCCACTATGAATCCAGCTGGCCAATAAGTCACGCCACACTACAAATGCCATCTTAGCTATAGTTCAAATCATGGGTGGTATCCAGACTGGTATATTTTGCCCCACTAAACTGTTTGGGCCCCTTGGTAGCGCAGCAGGTTAAACCGCTGTGCTGCTGAACTTGCTGACTGAAAGGTTGGTGGTGCAAATCCAGGGAGCAGGGTGAGCTCCTGCTGTTAGCCCCAGCTCCTGCCAACCTAGCCGTTCAAAAACATGCAAATGTAAATAGATCAATGAGCTCCGGCAGTTAGTCCCAGCTCCTGCCATCCTAGCAGTTCAAAAACATGCAAATGTGAATAGATCAATGGGTTGACTGAAAGGTTGGCGGTTCAAATCCGGGGAGCAGGGTGAGCTCCTGCTGTTAGCCCCAGCTCCTGCCAACCTAGCAGTTCAAAAACATGCAAATGTGAATAGATCAATGGGCTGACTGAAAGGTTGGTGGTGCAAATCCAGGAAGCAGGGTGAGCTCCTGCTTTTAGCCCTAGTTCCTGCCAACCTAGCAGTTCAAAAACATGCAAATGTGAATAGATCAATGGACTGACTGAAAGGTTGGCGGTTCAAATCTGGGAAGCAGGGTGACCTCCCTCTGTTAGCCCCAGCTCCTGCCAACCTAGCAGTTCAAAAAACATGCAAATGTGAATAGATCAATAGGTACTGATTCTGCAGGAAGGTAACAGTGCTTCATGCTAGCCCACATGATCTTGAAGGTGTCTACGGACAATGCCATCCCTTTGGCTTAGAAATGGAGATGAGCACCAACCCCCAGAGTCGGACACAAGTGGACTTAATGTCAGGGGAAAACCCTTGCTTTTACCTATACATTGAGAATGGCCATGAGTCCAGTCTATGGAAACCTGGGATCTGTAGCTTTCTGAAGTACATAAAATCTTGCTCAGAGGGCTCTTCAGAAATGCAGGGGAAAGGACTGCACAAGATAATTCCAGGTGCCTCAACAGACTAGAAATCCCAAGATTCCAATAAAATGGAACCATCCTATTAAAGCAGTAAGACAATCCTATAATTATATGCTGACTGAAAGGTTGGCAGTTCAAATCCGGGGAGCAGGGTGAGCTCCTGTTGTTAGCCCCAGCTCCTGCCAACCTAGCAGTTCAAAAACATGCAAATGTGAATAGATCAATGGGACATGACTAGGCTTAATGTCAGGGGAAAGTTTTACCTTTAAACTGTCAAGTCATGCAAAGCAATGTAAACCCTCCCTTTAATTCAGTGAAATTTACTTTCAAGTCAGCCAAGCAGGAAGGAAACAGTGTTTAATGCGGTCATGCTGGCCCACATGACCTTGGAGGTGTCTATGGATAACGTCAGCTCTTTGGTCTAGAAATGGAGATGAGCACCAAACCTCAGAGTCGGACACAACTAGACTTAATGTCAGGGGAAACCTTTGCCTTTAAACTGTCAAGTCATCCAAAGCAATGTAAACCCTCCCTTTAATTCAGTGAAATTCACTTTCAAGTTGGTCTATTAAATAATTGTAAATATTGTACAATTATGGGAAAGTCTTGCAATAAAGATGATTTTTCTAAAAGCCTTGTTTGAAAAAGAATGGCGCATCATAGCTCCCAAGTGTGTGGGTGAACGAATAACAGAAATCTATGGGAAGAGATGGAGCTGAAAGGAGAAGGAAGAGAAGGAAGAGAGTGAAAATAGGGTGGAGCTGAAAAGGGAAAGAAGAGAAGGAAGAGAGTGAAAATAGGATGGAGCTGAAAAGGGAAAGAAGAGAAGGAAGAGAGTGAAAATAGGATGGAGCTGAAAAGGGAAAGAAGAGAAGGAAGAGAGTGAAAATAGGATGGAGCTGAAAAGGGAAAGAAGAGAAGGAAGAGAGTGAAAATAGGATGGAGCTGAAAAGGGAAAGAAGAGAAGGAAGAGAGTGAAAATAGGATGGAGCTGAAAAGGGAAAGAAGAGAAGGAAGAGAGTGAAAATAGGATGGAGCTGAAAAGGGAAAGAAGAGAAGGAAGAGAGTGAAAATAGGATGGAGCTGAAAAGGGAAAGAAGAGAAGGAAGAGAGTGAAAATAGGATGGAGCTGAAAAGGGAAAGAAGAGAAGGAAGAGAGTGAAAATAGGATGGAGCTGAAAAGGGAAAGAAGAGAAGGAAGAGAGTGAAAATAGGATGGAGCTGAAAAGGGAAAGAAGAGAAGGAAGAGAGTGAAAATAGGATGGAGCTGAAAAGGGAAAGAAGAGAAGGAAGAGAGTGAAAATAGGATGGAGCTGAAAAGGGAAAGAAGAGAAGGAAGAGAGTGAAAATAGGATGGAGCTGAAAAGGGAAAGAAGAGAAGGAAGAGTGAAAATAGGATGGAGCTGAAAAGGGAAAGAAGAGAAGGAAGAGAGTGAAAATAGGATGGAGCTGAAAAGGGAAAGAAGAGAAGGAAGAGAGTGAAAATAGGATGGAGCTGAAAAGGGAAAGAAGAGAAGGAAGAGAGTGAAAATAGGATGGAGCTGAAAAGGGAAAGAAGAGAAGGAAGAGAGTGAAAATAGGATGGAGCTGAAAAGGGAAAGAAGAGAAGGAAGAGAGTGAAAATAGGATGGAGCTGAAAAGGGAAAGAAGAGAAGGAAGAGAGTGAAAATAGGATGGAGCTGAAAAGGGAAAGAAGAGAAGGAAGAGAGTGAAAACAGGATGGAGCTGAAAAGGGAAAGAAGAGAAGGAAGAGAGTGAAAATATGATCCTTTCTGTGGATGGGAGGAGGGGGGATACCCCTGCATGATGAGGACCTGCCTTCCCCGCAGTCTGACCTTTCAAGGTCATATCCCTGTCCAGCAACCGTCCCCCCACCCCCTCTTTTTTCTCCTTTGCGTTGAAGAACACGTAGAAGGTGTCTCTGTTTGGGTTGGGATCTTCTGCAATGCGGATGAGGGGGGGAGAACTTGCAGGGCACATCCGGGGTTTGGAGGGGAGTGCATTCAGACGAGCAGAGGCAGTCTGGGGTCGAGATGCGTGTTGGAATGGCCCCTCTCTCCCCTTCCAGGTTTCCTTGCTGGGACGCTGTCCTTGGTGCTGAAATCTCTCGCCTCCAATGCCTTACCTGGTCTTTCTCCCCATGCTCTGCGGCGACGCTGTCCTTGGTGCTGAAGCCTCCCGGCTCCCACGCTTTAGCTAGGTCTTCCTCCCCATTCCTTCCTTCTTTTCCTCTCTTATCATTCATTTCGGATCCAGGAACAGCTCCAATCCACGCCAAAGACGCCCCACATCCCGGTCTTTCCTATGGGGCAGCAGAGAAAGGGAGAGGGAGGAAAGGATATGGAGCAGTTGGAGGGCTAAACAGCAAGTCTGGGGTCTTCCTAATGTCAGAAGTTGGGACACTTCATGCCATTATTATATATAATATAATCTAATAATCATAAGATATTATTATATTATATTAATAATAATAATAATAATAATAATAATAATAATAATAATAATATACTTACTTATTAGGCGATCCCTCCTTGTCTGAGGATGTTGGTCCTCCAAGTGTAATATATAGCATAGTATATAGTATATATTATATAGTATAGTATATAGTATATATTATATACTATATATATGTATAGTATATAGTATATTGTATATATTATATAGTATAGTATAGTATGTAATGATATACTATAATAATAATAAGATGATATTATATTATATTATATTAATTATATAATAATAATATACTTATTTAGAAGATTCCTTCTTGTCTGAGGATGTTCGTCCTCCAAGTGTAATATAATATAATGATATACTATAATAATAATAATAATAATAATAATAATATATTATATTAATTATATAATAATAATAAGATGATATTATATTATATTATATTAATTATATAATAATAATAATAATAATAATAATAATAATAATAATAATAATAATAATAATATACTTACTTAGAAGATTCCTTCTTGTCTGAGGATGTTCGTCCTCCAAGTGTAATATAATATAATGATAAAAACTGTAAAAAGTTGAAGTACTTTGGCCACATCATGAGACAGCAAAGCCTAGAGAAGACAATTATGCTGGGGAAAGTGGAAGGTAAAAGGAAGAGGGGCCGACCAAGGGCAAGATGGATGGATGGATGGCATCCTTGAAGTGACTGGATTGACCTTGAAGGAGCTGGGGGTGGTGACGGCTGACAGGGATTTCTGGCGCGGGCTGGTCCATGAGGTCACGAAGAGTCGGAGATGACTGAACGAATGAACAACAACATACTATAATAATAATAATAATAATAATAATAATAATAATAATATTGTTATTATTATTATTACATTAATTATATAATAATAATAATAATAATAATAATAATAATAATAATAATAATACACTTACTTAGAAGATTCCTTCTTGTCTGAGGATGTTGGTCCTCCAAGTGTAATATAATATAATGATATACTATAATCATAAGATGATATTATATTATATTAATTATATAATAATAATAATATACTTACTTAGAAGATTCCATCTTGTCTGAGGATGTTGGTCCTCCAAGTGTAATATAATATAATGATATACTATAATAATCATAAGATATTATATGAATTATATAATAATAATAATAATAATAATAATAATAATATACTTACTTAGACAATCCCTTCTTGTCTGAGGATGTTGGTCCTCCAAGTGTAATATAATATAATGATATACTATAATAATCATAAGATATTATTATATTTTAATTATTTTATTATTAGAATATAATAATCATAAGATATTATATTATATTTTAATTATTCTATTATTCTAATTATAATAAAATAATTAAAATATAATATAATAATCATAAGGTATTATATTATATTAATTATATTATTATTGTTATATACTTACTTTTTTACTTAGGCAATCCCTTGTTGTCCAAAGATGATGATCCTCCAAGTGTAATATAATATAACAAGCTAATACATTATTATATTATATTATGATTATATAATAATGATAATAATAATATATTATGTGTGTGCATCTATCTCCCTCTGTTCCTCCATAGCATATATAATATAAAAATTATAAAAAATATAATATAATAATAGATATTGTATTATTACAGTATAGTATAATTATTATATAAATAATATAATATAAAAATCATAAAATATTATATTATTATAGTATAGTGTTATTATAGTATAGTATTATATAAATAATTATATAATATAATAATCATAAGGTATTATATTATTATTTTATAATTATTATCTTGCTCCCCTCCCCATCAAAGTGTGGATTATACTCTGGATCAAAAGTGAATAAGGCTCGCAGCATTGGAGGGGGAAAAGGAATATACCTGAGGCTGTTAGGAATGGTGGGAGTTGAAGTCCAAACACCTGAAGGAGCAGAGCTTGAGAACCACTGGCATGAGGAAGGCATTGGGGGCGGGAAAGGGGATGGTTGGGCTCAGATTCCCTAACAGAGGGTTATGGGCCCAGCTTAAGCAGCTTAGGTCCAAAACCCCTGGAGGGAAGGCCCAAGTTTTCCCAGGCCTGCTCTAGAAGGGAAAAGGGAAGCAGGAAGAAAGGCTATCAAGGTGGGAGACAGGAAAGGGGAGGGAAGAGCAAGGGTTTGGGGAAGGGGTTAAAGGGAAAGGATAAGTCCAGTATGAGGCTCGTAATGGAGGGGATAAAAGGGGCAAGAGGCATGGCGTAGCAGGTCTTCTTCAGGCTAAACATGCCTAGCTCTTTAAGCCGCTCCTCATAGGGCTTGCTCTCCAGACACTGGATCATTTGAGTCGCCCAGCTTGTCAACATCTCCCTTTAATTGCAGTGATCAGAATTGGAAGTCACTTCTGATGAGCTGATGAACAACTGCACTGCATCCTGTCAGATCCCCAAAATCTGGAGGAAAGCAAGAGTCATTGCCATCTTGAAGCCAGGCAAAGACCGTAATGATCCAAAAAGCTATAGACCAATCTCCCTGTTTATGCCACTTCTACAAAGTTATTTTGCATAGAAGTATGGAAAAAATAGACCCATGTCTGATTCCACAGCAAGCTGGCTTCAGGAAAGGCAAAAGCTGCACATCGCAAGTGCTGAACCTGACTCAGCACATAGAAGATGGCTTTGAAAGGCAGCAGATCACAGGAGCTGTCTTCATAGACCTATCAGCAGCCTATGATACTGTGAATCACCGCCCCCTCCTGAGAAAAATGTATAATATCACAAAGGACGACCACCTCACCCGCCTCATGGGAAACCTGCTACAAAACAGGAGCTTCTTTGTTGAGTTCCAGGGCCAGAGAAGCAGATGTCAGAGACAAAAGAATGGCCTGCCTCAGGGGAGCGTGCTTACTCCATCCATGTTCAACATCTACACAAATGACCAGCCACTGCCAGAAGGGACAGAGAATTTCATTTATGCTGATGATCGTGCCATTACCACTCAAGCAGGGAGATTTGAGATGGTTGAACAGAAGCTTTCCGAAGCTCTAGGTGCTCTTACTGCCTATTACAGGGAAAACCAGCTGATCCCTAATCCATCTAAAACACAGACATGTGCCTTTCACCTTAAGAACAGACAAACATCCCGAGCTCTGAGGATTATTACCTGGGAAGGAATCCCACTTGAGCATTGCAACACACCCAAATACCTGGGAGTCACTCTGGACCGTGCTCTTACCTACAAGAAGCATTGCCTGAACATCAAGCAAAAAGTGGGCGGTAGAAACAATATCATACGAAAGCTGACAGGCACAACCTGGGGATCACAACCAGACACAGTGAAGACATCTGCCCTTGCGCTATGCTCCTCTGCTGCTGAGTACGCATGCCCAGTGTGGAACACATCTCACCACGCTAAAACAGTGGATGTGGCTCTTAATGAGATATGCCGCATTATCACGGGGTGTCTGCGCCCTACACCACTGGAGAAATTACACTGCTTAGCCGGTATTGCACCACCTGACATCCGCCGGGAAGTAGCAGCCAATAGTGAAAGGACCAAGGCAGAGACATCTCCAGCTCATCCCCTGTTTGGGTATCAGCCAGCACGTCAACGACTTAAATCAAGACATAGTTTTCTAAGATCTACAGAGACACTCGCTGGAACACCTCAGCAAGCGAGAGTCCAAAAGTGGCAGGCTCAAACCCAGAACCTCAACCATGGCTGATACCAAATGAGAGACTCCCCCCTGGGCACACAGAAGACTGGGCGACTTGGAAGGCGCTGAACAGACTGCGCTCTGGCACCACGAGATGCAGAGCCAATCTCAAGAAATGGGGCCACAAAGTGGAATCCACGACATGCAAGTGTGGAGAAGAGCAAACCACTGACCACCTGCTGCAACGCACCCTGAGCCCTGCCACATGCACCAGGGAGGACCTTCTTGCGGCAACACCAGAGGCACTCCAAGTGGCCAGATACTTTGTGTTTTGTCTGTTTGTTTGTTTGTTTTGTTAAAAATGTAATACAAATGTCTGGTTGCTCCTGACATGGTAAATAAAATCAGATTGGAAGGGGAGGGAAGAGCGGGGGGGGGGGGGGGCCTAAGGGAAAGGATAAGCCCAGTATGAGACCCACAGAAAATACTGGAGGGGGTTGGTGGGGAGAAAAGGGACAGGAGAGGGTTTTCCTTAGGGAGGGAAGAGGCATGGCGTAGCAGCTCTTCTGCAGGCTAAACATGTCCAGCTCTTTAAGCCACTCCTCATAGGGCTTGTTCTCCATACCCTTGATCATTTGAGTTGCCCTCTTCCTCTGGACACATTCCATCTTATCAACATCTCACTTAAATTGCAGTGATCAGAATTGGAAGGGGAGGGAAGACCAGGGTTGGGTTTTTTTTGTTCCCAGCTCTTTAAGCCGCTCCTCATAGGGCTTGTTCTCCAGACCCTTGATCATTTGAGTTGCCCTCTTCCTCTGGACACATTCCAGGTTGTCAACATCTCCCTTAAATTGCAGTGACCAGAATTGGAAGGGGAGGGAAGAGTAGGGGTTTGGGAAGGGGGGAGGTTACTAGCTCTTTAAGCCGCTCCTCCTGGGAGGGAAGACCAGGATTTATTTTTTTAGGGGGGGGGGGGTTAAGGGAAAGGATAAGTCCAGTATGAGGCCCATAATGAAGGAAATAAAAGGAACAAGAGCGGGGTTTTCATTAGGGAGGGAAGAAGCATGGCGTAGCAGCTCTTCTGCAGGCTAAACATGCCCTGCTCTTTAAGCCGCTCCTCATAGGGCTTGTTCTCCAGATCCTTGGTGATTTTAGTCACCCTCCTGCAGTGACCAGAATTGGAAGGGGAGGGAAGAGTAGGTTTTTTTTTGGGGGGGGGGGGTTACTAGCTCTTTAAGCTGCTCCTCATAGGGCTTGTTCTCCAGACCCTTGATCATTTCAGTTGCCCAGCTTGTCAACATCTCCCTTAAATTGCAGGGACCAGAATTGGAAGGGGAGGGAAGAGTAGGGGTTTTTTGGGGGGAGAGGGTTACCAGCTCTTTAAACCGCTCCTCATAGGGCTTGTTCTCCAGATCCTTGGTCATTTTAGTCGCCCTCCTGCAGTGACCAGAATTGGAAGGGGAGGGAAGAGTAGGGTTTTTTTTTTGGAGGGGGGGGGGGGTTACTAGCTCTTTAAGCTGCTCCTCATAGGGCTTGTTCTCCAGACCCTTGATCATTTCAGTTGCCCAGCTTGTCAACATCTCCCTTAAATTGCAGGGACCAGAATTGGAAGGGGAGGGAAGAGTAGGGGTTTTTTGGGGGGAGAGGGTTACCAGCTCTTTAAACCGCTCCTCATAGGGCTTGTTCTCCAGATCCTTGGTCATTTTAGTCGCCCTCCTGCAGTGACCAGAACTGGAAGGGGAGGAAAGATTAGGGGTCTTTTGGGGGGGGGGGGAGTTGCCAGCTCTTTAAGCCGCTCCTCATAGGGCTTGTTCTCCAGATCCTTGATCATTTCAGTCGCTCAGCTTGTCAACATCTCCCTTAAATTGCAGTAATCAGAATTGGAAGGGGAGGGAAGAATAGGGTTTTGAGAAGGGGAGAGGTTACTAGCTCTTTAAGCCGCTCCTCATAAGGCTTCTTCTCCAGACCCTTGATCATTAGATTCAACATCTCCCTTCAATGACAGTGACTAGAATTGGGAGGGGAGGAAAAAGCAGGGGTTTCGGGGGGGGGGGGGGGAAGAGGATAAGCCCAGTATGAGGCCCATAATGAAGGGGATAAAAGGAACGAGAGGGGTTTTCATTAGGGAGGGAAGAAGAATGGTGTAGCAGCTCTTCTTCAGGCTAAACATGCCCAGCTCTTTAAGCAGCTCCTCATAGGGCTTGTTCTCCAGACCTTTGATCATTTCAGTCGCTCAGCTTGTCAACATCTCCCTTAAATTGCAGTGATCAGAATTGGAAGGGGAGGGAAGAATAGGGTTTTGAGAAGGGGAGAGGTTACTAGCTCTTTAAGCCGCTCCTCATAAGGCTTCTTCTCCAGACCTTTGAGTCGCCGTCCTCTTGAATGGAAGGAATAAAAGGAACGAGAGGGGTTTTCATTAGGGAGGGAAGAGGCATGACGTAGCAGCTCTTCTGCAGGCTAAACATGCCCAGCTCTTTAAGCCGCTCCTCATAAGGCTTGTTCTCCAGACCTTTGAGTTGCCATCCTCTTGAATGGAAGGGATAAAAGGAACGAGAGGGGTTTTCATTAGGGAGGGAAGAGGCATGGCG
Organism: Anolis sagrei ordinatus; assembly: GCF_025583915.1. NCBI lineage: Eukaryota > Metazoa > Chordata > Lepidosauria > Squamata > Anolidae > Anolis > Anolis sagrei. Next base: position 5,805,872 of record NW_026847882.1, read on the forward strand.
TAGCAGATCTTCTGCAGGCTAAACATGCCCAGCTCTTTAAGCCGCTCCTCATAAGGCTTGTTCTCCAGACCTTTGAGTCGCCATCCTCTTGAATAGAAGGGATAAAAGGAACGAGAGGGGTTTTCAATAGGGAGGGAAGAGGCATGATGTAGCAGCTCTTCTGCAGGCTAAACATGCCCAGCTCCTTAAGCCGCTCTTCATAGGGCTTGTTCTCCAGCCCCTTGATCATTTTAGTCACCCTCTTCTGGACACATTCCAGCTTGTCAACATCTCCCTTGGAAGGGGAAGGAAGAGTAGGGGTTTGGGAAGGGGGGAGGTTACTAACTCTTTAGGCCGCTCCTCATAGGGCTTGTTCTCCAGACCTTTGATCATTTCAGTCGCTCAGCTTGTCAACATCTCCCTTAAATTGCAGTAATCAGAATTGGAAAGGGAGGGAAGAGTAGGGGTTTGGGAAGCGGGGAGGTTACTAGCTTTTTAAGCCGCTCCTCCTGGAAGGAAAGACCAGGGTTTTGTTTTTGTTTTCTTTGGGGGCGGGGGGGGGGGGGGTTAAGGGAAAGGATAAGTCCAGTATGAAGCCCATAATGGAGGGAATAAAAGGAACAAGAGAGGGCTTTCCTTAGGGAGGGAAGAAGCATGGCGTAGCAGCTCTTCTGTAGGCTAAACATGCCCAGCTCTTTAAGCCGCTCCTCATAGGACTTGTTCTCCAGACCCTTGATCATTTCAGTCGCTCAGCTTGTCAACATCTCCCTTGGAAGGGGAGGGAAGAGTAGGGTTTTGGGAAGGGGGGAGGTTACTAGCTCTTTAGGCCGCTCCTCATAGGGCTTGTTCTCCAAACCTTTGATCATTTCAGTCGCTCAGCTTGTCAGCATCTCCCTTGGAAGGGGAGGGAAGACGGGGGGGGGGGGGAGAGGTTATTAACTCTTTAGGCCGCTCCTCATAGGGCTTGTTCTCCAAACCTTTGATCATTTCAGTAGCTCAGCTTGTCAACATCTCCCTTGGAAGGGGAGGGAAGAGTAGGGTTTTGGGAAGGGGGGAAGGTTACTAACTCTTTAAGCCGCTCCTCATAGGGCTTGTTCTCCAGATCCTTGGTCATTTTAGTCACCCTCCTGCAGTGACCAGAAGTGGAAGGGGAGGGAAGAGTAAGGGTTTTGGGAAGGGGGGAGGTTACTAGCTCTTTAGGCCGCTCCTCATAGGGCTTGTTCTCCAGACCTTTGATCATTCCAGTCGCTCAGCTTGTCAACATCTCCCTTGGAAGGGGAGGGAAGAGTAGGGGTTTGGGACGGGGGGGAGGTTATTAACTCTTTAGGCCGCTCCTCATAGGGCTTGTTCTCCAGCCCCTTGATCATTTGAGCCGCCACGTTCCAGCAGCGTTTCAGAACCACAGTTTGGGGAAAGCAAGCAAGAGAGGAAGAGGCAAGAGGGGGCGTGGCTTTGGGGGCGGAGGGGGCGCGGCTGGGTGCGGGAGTCCCCTCCCTCCGCGGCGACGTCACCCTCTGGCCCCGCCCCCCGCCACGTGCGTATAAGAGGCGCTCCTCGCGGCCGGAGCCTCCGTCGTCGGGCTTTTCCTCCGGCTTCGCTTGGCCATGAGTAGCTACGCGCTGGAGCCTTTGGGCGCGCCGTCCTACCGGCGGGTGGCGGAGAGCCGCACCACCTTCACGCGGGCCAGCCTCTCGCCGTCGAGCAGCGGCTTCCGCTCCCAGTCGTGGTCCCGCAGCGCGCCCAGCTCGGCCGCCTCGGTCAGCCTGCGCGGGGGAAGCGGCGGAGGAGGAGGCGGTGGCGGCGGGACGGCGATGCTGATGATGCGGGGCTCGTTCGGCTCGGCGTCGGAGAGCCTGGAGCTGAGCCAGGCGTCGCTCTTCAACGGCGTGGCGTCCTCCCTCGAAGGCGGGAAGCGCTCCAACGAGAAGGAGCAGCTGCAGGGCTTGAACGACCGCTTCGCCGGCTACATCGAGAAGGTGCACTCGCTGGAGCAGCAGAACCAGGCGCTGGAGGCGGAGATCGCGGCGCTGCGGGCGAGGCAGGCCGGGCGCTCCGAGCTGGGCGAGGCCTTCGAGGCGGAGCTGCGGGAGCTGCGGGCGGCGCTGGAGGCCACGGGCCGGCAGAAGGCGGCGCTGGCGCTGGAGGCCGAGCGGCTGGAGGAGGACGTGCAGCGCCTCAAGGAGCGCTTCGAGGACGAGGCGCGGCTCCGCGACGACACCGAGGCGCTCATCCGCGCCCTGCGCCACGACGTGGAGGAGTCCTCGCGCGCCCAGGCCGAGCTGGGCAAGAAGGCGCTGGCGCTGCAGGACGAGGTGGCCTTCCTCCGCGGGAGCCACGAGGAGGAGGTGGCCGAGCTGCTGGCCCAAGCCCAGGCCTCCTCCCGCCTGGCCGCCGCCGAGAGGCACGACGCCTTCCTCCGCAGCGACCTGGCCGCCGCCCTCAAGGAGATCCGCGCCCAGCTCGAGGGACACTCCGGCCACAACCTGGCCCAGGCCGAGGAGTGGTTCCGCGGCCGCTACGCCCAGCTCTCCCAGGCCGCCGAGCAGAACAAGGAGGCCCTCCGCGCCGCCAAGGACGAGATCGCCGAGTACCGGCGCCAGCTCCAGGCCAAGAGCGTCGAGCTGGAGGCCGTGCGCGGCACCAAGGAGTCCCTCGAGAGGCAGATCTGCGACGTCGAGGAGCGCCACGGGCAGGACCTGGGCACCTATCAGGTCAGGCGGGGGAGGGACAGCCTTAGCAAGCCTGGGGTCTTAGCATTATTGGGGAAAGGGGTGGTTGGCCTCAGATTCCCCACAAAGGGTTATGGGGAAGGGGTTGGCCATCCTTAGCGACGTCGAGGAGCGCCACGGGCAGGACCTGGGCACCTATCAGGTCAGGCGGGGGAGGGACAGCCTTAGCAAGCCTGGGGTCTTAGCATTATTGGGGAAAGGGGTGGTTGGCCTCAGATTCCCCACAAAGGGTTATGGGGAAGGGGTTGGCCATCCTTAGCGACGTCGAGGAGCGCCACGGGCAGGACCTGGGCACCTATCAGGTCAGGCGGGGGGCGGGCACACGGGGGAAGGGGCGGGACAGCCTTAGCAAGCCTGGGGTCTTGGGATTATTGGGGAAAGGGGAGGTTGGGCTCAGATTCCCCACAAAAGGTTATGGGCCCAGCAATGCATGTTTCCGCTGCACCACTTGGCTATATATATGGTGGAATCACCCCAGTTGGGGGGGGGGCACAGGGGAAGGGGTTGGCCATCCTTAGCAACATCAAGGAGCGACCTGGGCACCTATCAGGTCAGCCAGGGGGTGGGCACACCGCGGAAGGGTGGGCTTCCACTGTTAGGGGGTATGCTGGACCCATAACCCTTTGTGGGAAAAGGCGAGGTTGGGCTCAGATTACCCTCAAAGGGTTATGGGTCCAGCATGCTTCCACTGCACCAATCCACTATATATATAGTGGAATCACCCCATCTGAGGGGGAGGCAGGGGCACAGGGGAAGGGGTTGGCCATCCTTAGTGACATTGAGGAGTGGCACGGGCAGGACCTGGGCACCTATCAGGTCAGCCGGGGGGTGGGCACATGGGGGAAGGGGCGGCACAGCCTTAGCTAGCCTGGGGTTTTAGGATTATTGGGGAAAGGGGAGGTAGGGCTCAGATTCCCCCCCCCCCCGCACAAAGGGTTATGGGCCCAGCAAGCCATGCTTCCGCTGCGCCACTTGGCTATATCTATGGTGGAATCACCCCAACTGGGGGGGGGGCACAGGGGAAGGGGTTGGCCATCCTTAGCGACATCGAGGACCGGCACGGGCAGGACCTGGGCACCTATCAGGTCAGCCGGGACACGGGGGAAGGGGCGGGACAGCCTTAGCAAGCCTAGGGTCTTAGGATTATTGGGGAAAGGGAAAGTTGAGCTCAGATTCCCCACAAAGGGTTAATGGCCCAGCAAGGCATGCTTCCACTGTGCCACTTGGCTATATATATGGTAGAATCATTCCCCTGTTATGGGGTATGCTGGGCCCATAAACCTTTCTGGGGAAAGGGAAGGTTGGGCTCAGATTCACCACAAAGGGTTATGGGTCCAGCATGCTTCCGCTGTGCCACTTGGCTATATATATGGTAGAATCACCCAAACTGTGGGGGGGGGGGGCACAGGGAAGGGGTTGGCCATCCTTAGCAACATCAGGACTGGGCACTTATCAGGTCAGGTGGGGGGTGGGCACCTAGCAGAAGGGGGGCTTCCCCTGTTATGGGGTATGCTGGGCCCATAACCCTTTCTGGGGAAAGGGGAAGTTGGGCTCAGATTCCCCACAAAGGGTTATGGATCCAGCATGCTTCCACTGCAACACTTGGCTATATATATATGGTGGAATCACCCCAACTGTGGGGGAGGTGGGGGCAGGGCTAAAGGGGAAGGGGCGGGCCATCCTTATCAGGTCTGGGTTGTTAGGATTATTATCATAAATATCCACTGGCGTGAGGACAACACGCCAGGCCCCTTCCTGAATCCAAAACACCTGGAGGAGCAGAGCATGAGACACACTGGCATGAGGACAGCATTGGGGGAAGGGGAGGTTGGGCTCAGATTCCCCAACAAAGGGTTATGGGCCCAGCATTCTTCTGCTGCGCCACTCTGCTATATATCTAGTGGAATCACACCAAATTAAGGTGAGGCAGAGGCGGGGCCACAAGGGAAAGGATGGGCATCCTTAGCAGGCATGGATTGTTAAGATTATGATTATCCAACTTTGTCCATCCAGGTGTTTTGGATTTCAACTCCCACCATTCCTAACAGCCTCAACCCCTCAGTCACTTAAGCTGGGCCCATAACCCTCTGTTGGAGAATCTGAGCCCAACTACCCTTTCACCACCCCCAGTGCTTTCCTCATGCCAGTGTTTCTCAAGTTCTGCTCTGTTTTAGACTTCAACTCCCACCTTTCCTAACAGCCTCAGCCCCCTCCCATTTTCCCTGAGCTGCTTAAACTGGGCTCATAACCCTTTGTTGGGGAATCTGAGCCCAACAACACCTTTCCCACTCCCAAAACTTTCCTCACACCAGTGGTTCTCAAGCTCTGCTCCTTCAGGTGTTTTTGACTTTAACTCCCACCATTCTGAAGCTTAAGCAGCTGAGGGGAGAAAGGAAAGGGCCTGAGGCTGTTAGGGAATGGTGGAAGTTGAAGTCCAAAACACCTGGATGAGCAGAGCTTGAAAAACACTGGCGTGAGGACAAGATTAGGGAAAGGGGTAGCTGGGCTCAGATTCCCCAATATAGCCACTACTATATTTATGGTGGAATCATCCCAACTTAGGGTGAGGTGGGGGGAGAGGCAGGGCATCCAGAGCAGGCCTGGATTGTTATGATTATTATGATTTTATGGTCAAAAAAGCGCATATCAGATGAGGTGGAGTATGGGGCCACAGGGGAACCAAAGGCTCAAGGCAATGGGATCCTGGGGGTTGTAGTTTCACAAGGTCGGTCCCAGCACTTCCAAAGAGTGTTGATGACTCACCAAACTACAGATCCCAGGATCCTATCACTGTGAGCCATGACACCTCAAATAGGGTCAGCCTGCATTAATTCATTTTGCGGGATCTCCTGCCGGAATCAGACAAGGAGGCCCAGAATGTGTTGGATTGCAAGTCCAAAGGAAAGGGAAGGATGATGGTGTTGGTGGGCAATGGGGTGGGGTCTTTAAGCTTGGTTGCTGCCCAACTCCTTTTGCCTTCTGAAGTCTGTTTCCATTCAAGAAAGGAAGGGAAAGACAGAAAAAATGGGCTTCCTGTGTTTCCCCCAAACGCAGAGGGAGATCTCACTTGCAAGCTGCACGGGTCTGAGTGGGTGGCGGAAGCATTTGCTATTCCGAAAATGGCAGTGTGGAATTAGCCGGCAAAGAACACACACACACCCCTCTCCAAAAATGAGAGGAAATGCCTCGGATGACAAAGCATTTCCGGGCTTCTCAAATGGCAACTTTGATGCCTATGAACACAGGAAGAATTAAGGATCAAAAGAAAGGCAGCTTGGACTTCTTTCAGCAAGGTTTTGTTTAGCACTAAAGACATCTGTGTAGAATGAAAAACCAGGTCCAGGTAAGGATTGTGTGGGTCTGGAGCTGACAGACGGGAGCTCACCCCGCTCCCTGGATTCGAACCGCCAACCTTTCGGTCAGTGGTCCTGCCAGCACAAGGGTTTATCCCATTGCACCACTTTCTCTTCTGAACGACATGAAGGCAGCGAAAGGCACTTTTGGGGCCTTCTTTCCATGTGAATCATAGCCTTCAATTTCTAGGCATGTCTCCACAAAGAAAGGGAAGCGTGACTTGCAACTGAAGGTTTGCAGCCCCCAGGAAGGCTTTTCCCTGCAAACGATCGGCATAAGAGCCAGCGATATTAAAGCAAGCTGTGAAAAGGCGACCTGCCAAAAAGTACGCTTCAGAAAGTTCTAGTTCTTTGCGGTTGTCCTGAGTCACTTCTCAGCTCTCCTGGTGCGGTAGGGTGGATGCATTGCAGAATTGGCACTGGAGTCGTGAAGGATAGGGGAAAAAAAGAAGCCACTGCTAAAACAGATTGCAGCAATGCTGTTCTTTCCTGGCATTGTGAATATAGTTGACCCTGAGTGTTTGCTGCGGCTTGGTTCTAGAACCACCTATCACTCTGGATAACAAAATCTGTGGATACTCAGGTCACATTACATACAATAATGCAGTAAATTGATGTCTCCTATAAAATGGTACAACTGAGATTCACTTATATTATGTTATATTATATTATATATAGTTTATACATTCATTCAAAGCATAAATGTTGGAATTTCTGGATGTAGAATCTGTCTATATGGAAAACCGACATTATTGTCTTTTGAATATATATATAACATTATATTATATTATATTATATTATATTATATTATATTAATAATACATTCATTCAATGCATAAATGCTAGAATCTCTGGGTGTGGACTCTGTCGATATGGAGAACTAACATTATTGCCTTTTGGATATATATATATATATATATATATATATATATATAACATTTATATATTCATTCAAGCCATGACTGTTGGAAACTCTGGATGTAGACGCTTATATTATATTATATTATCTATATTATATTTATACATTCATTCAAGCCATGACTGTTGGAAACTCTGGATGTAGACATATTATATTATATTATATATTGTTTATACATTCATTCAAAGCATGAATGGTAGATTTTCTGGATGTAGACTCCGTCGATATGGAGACCAACATTATTGCCTTTGTTGTTTTATATATATATATATATATATATATATATATATATATATAGTTTTTGTAATATATATATTATATACATATATTTATACATAATTTATACATTCATACAAGGCATGAATGGTGGAATCTCTGGATGTAGACTCCGTCGATACGGAGGACCGACATTGCCTTTGTAATATGGATTGAAATATATATATATATATATATATATATATATATATATAATATTTTTATACATTCATTCAAGGCATGAAAGGTAGAATCTCTGGATGTAGACTTCGTCAATACGGAGGACCAACATTGCCTTTGTAATAGATAGATATTTCATATTATTTATAAATTTATTTATATTTATATAATATATATTATATATATTATACGTACACACAGAGACATATTATATATATACATACATACATACATTGAAGGCATGAATGGTAGAATCTCTGGATGTAGACTCTGTCGATATGGAGGACCGACATTGCTTTTGTAATACATAGATAGATAGATATTTTATATTATTTATAAATTTATTTATTTATATAATATATATTATATATATTATATATATATATATATACACACACACACACATATATATACACACACACATATATACATTGAAGGCATGAATGGTGGAATCTCTGGATGTAGACTCCATCAATATGGAGGACTGACATTATTGCCTTTTCTGCAAACTTAAATATGTTCAAGGCAAATCACAACAAAATATGCCATTTCCAATGGAAGCTGTAATCATTATTAGCTGCATTATTTAGCCTGGCATGATGCACAGTTTCTGCAAGACAACATCAACATTTCTGGAGTGCCTTATTTATGGTGATTAGTCATGAGCATTAGTTGCTATCTGTTGTAGTTATCATGATCCTTATCATCATCATTATTACTACAAAGTCATTTCATAAAGAGGTGTTTTTCCCTCCTACAGCGAGAGGAGTCTGGGAGTCGGGATGGAATTCTGCAGGATGAGTCATCACAATATGTAACTCTGCACTGTAGAGAAAGTCCATCCGCTTGCCGGACAGTAATTGCTCTCTTCCCCAACAACAAATAGCTACCATTGCTATAAAATACATGCACTATTTTGCAGCAGTGCCTTTGTGAATGTCCGCAATGCAGAAGGTGTTTTCTGCTGAGCAGGTCTCCAAACAGTGCTGCCGAATGCAAAAGGCAAAGCTTCTCAAGTATTCTCCTATTGGAGATATATAAATACCGTTGAAGGATCTCACCTGCAGTGATGGCACAACCTTGGGGGGACGGGACACACCTTTCCATCCAATTACCTTTGGCAAGGGGAACAATGAGGCCGGCTGAGGCAAAATTGCAACCTCAGGAGAAAGGTCATTCTGCCAAGTGCGCTCCAGAGCTCTGCAATGCAGAACTGGCTGACGGCAGGAGATTATACAGACACGACTCTTCTGAGATTCCTGCTAACCAGGACCTTGCGCACTGCAGAATCCTATTGGGAAGGAAGTACAGAGCAAAACTTCTGGAATTTCAAACAAAGTATGGATTGCACAAAGTTAAAACTATGCCAAAGCTATTATTATTAAATAATAATAAATAATGGTGTTATTTAATAAATAATGATGATGAGGATCAGTATTTAAAAAACTCTAAAATTGCAACAGCACAACAGAGAGGAAGCAGGCAGGGACATCTAATTACCTCTCAACAAAAGTTTGCTCCAGGCACAGTCAGCCCATTGTATGCTAATCAAGGTGGTCAGTTGAAACATTCACACCCAGCTCCAGCAGACAAGAGTCCTTTGTCTCACCCTGGTCATTCCACAGATATATAAACCCTTTTTCCTAGTTCCAACAGACCTCACTACATTGTCGAAGGCTTTCATGGCTGGAATCACCAGGTTTTTGTGGGTTTTTTCAGACTATAGGGCCATGTTCTAGAGGCATTTCTCCTGACGTTTCGCCCGCCCAGCCCTAGAGCCTACCTCTGAGGATGCTTGCCATAGATGCAGGCGAAACGTCAGGAGAAATGCCTCTAGAACATGGCCCTATAGCCCGAAAAAACCCACAAGAACCTAGACCTCACTACCTCTGAGGATGCTTGCCATAGATGCAGGCGAAACGTCAGGAGAGAATGCCTCTACACCATGGCCATACAGCCCGAAAAAACCTACAACAACCCTATGCCAAAGCTGTCCTGCCATGCAAACATGAAGCCCAATTAATTCAACATGACTTCTCAGAAGCAGCCCATTGAATGGCAGGTCCTGCATCAGAAAGAGTAATATGTTTTGTTTGTGCAGATATTTATTCCCTGAGTATTGGTCCTAATGGAAAGTGCTTCTCATAGACAGAAAAAAAGGTTTTTTGAATGCAGTCCTCTATCCTGCGCACGAACCAAATGCAATTGTGAACATACACATATACATACTTACTTACTTAGGTGATCCCTCAATGTCCAAGTAAGATGGTCTTCCAAGGTCAGTGTTCTGGTGCGTCCATAGGTGACTATGGAGATCTGCATCTTCTCCCTCAGTGAGGGCATTGGTTTCCAGGTGGAAAGTGGTCTCAGTTGGGGTTGGCTTGATTCGCCTTCCCCTTGGCACGCTTCTCTCTTTCACCCTCCATTCGTGCATCTTCAAATTCTACAGCACTTCTGGTCACAGCTGACTTCCAGCTGGAGTGCTCACAGGCCAGGGCTTCCCAGTTCTCAGGGTCTATGCCAGCATTTTTAAGGTGGGCTTTGAGCCCGTCTTTAAATCTCTTTTCCTGCCCACCAACATTCAGTTTTCCATTCTTGAGTTCAGAGTAGAGCAACTGTTTTGGGAGACGGTGGTCGGGCAACCAGACAATGTGGCCGGTCTAGCGGAGTTGATGGTGGAGGACCATCGCTTCAATGCTGGTGGTCTTTGTTTCTTCCAGCACGCTGACATTTGTCCACTTGTGTTTCCAAGAGATTTGCAGGATTTTCTGGAGGCAACACTCCTCTGACTATTACTCTTTACATTCCCAGAAAACTTCAAGCAACGGGAGACTAACAAAAAATATTGCATATGCAAACTCATATTGTGCAACTTCTGACTTATGGCAATCAATGGAGTCCAATTAGGGTGGTATCTAACTGGGAGTGGACTGTAAAATGAATTCAAATTGGACTTCACTTAAACTGCTTTGACTCAAGGGTGTGGAACTGTGGGAGCTGTAGTTCTATAAAGTCTTTGACCTTCTCCGCCAAAGAGTGTTGGGCCTTCACTAAACTCCAACTCCCTTGACTCCATAGCATTGAGCCACAGCAGTCAAAGCAGTGTCAATAAAGTAAAAGTAATTTTCCTACTCCAGGACTTCAAGTTCATCTTGTTTGTTTCCCAAACCCTGTTCATTGCTAAACAGACATCTAAAGTGTTATTTGTTCAATGTGTTGTCAAAGGCTTTTATGGCTGGAGCCCCCGGTGGCACAGTGGGTTATAGCACTGCGCTGCTGAGCTTATTGACCAAAAGGTTGCAGGTTTGAATCTAAGGAGCGGTGTGAGCTTCCGCTGTCAGCCACAGCTTCTGCCAACCTAGCAGTTTGAAAACATGCAAAATATGAGTATATCAATAGCTACCGCTCTGGCGGGAAGGTAACGGCACTCTATGCAGTCATGCTGGGCACATGACCTTGGAGCTGTCTATGGACAACACCGGCTCTTCGGCTTAGAAATGGACATGAGCACCACACCCTAGAGTCAGACATGACTGGACTTCATGTCAGGTGAAAACCTAACCATGGCTGGAATCACTGGGCTGCTGTGAGTTTTCCGGCTGTATGGCCATGTTCCAGAAGCATTCTCTCCTGACGTTTCACCCACATCTATGGCAGGCATCCTCCGTGATTGGGAGGTCTGTTGGAAACTAAGCAAGTAGGGTTTATATACCTGTGGAATAATGTCCAGGTGGGAGAAAGGACTCTTGTCTGTTGGAGGCAAGTGTGAATGTTGCCATTGGCCAGCTTGATTAGCATTGAATGGCCTTGCAGCTTCAAAGCCTGGTTGCTTCCTGACTGAGGAAATCACACCCTTTTAGTCATTTTTTGCAATTTGTCCAGTCTCTCTCCAGTCGATATTACTCATTGAAGGCTGTACTCCTTGCTTCTTTCTTTTGACTAATGGACCATCTGTGTCTCATTTGCAGGACACGATCCAGCAACTAGAAAACGAACTGAGAGGAACCAAATGGGAAATGGCTCGCCACTTGAGGGAGTACCAGGACCTCCTCAATGTCAAGATGGCTCTCGACATTGAAATTGCCGCATACAGGTAAAGGGAGATACAGGGCCAGTGTGGTGGGTGTCGGAATTGCAATGCAGATGCCTTTGGTTCCGGCAGCAGCAACTTCCCTTCAGCTCCCAAAACAAAAACAAGCTATCTTTAGAGCCCTGCATGATTTCTCTTGATTTTTTTTGAAAGAAAATCCTCTAGCTTCTTATTGCAAAGAGTAGCATGCTGAATATCTCTGCATGCTTCTGCAGGATTTGACGCATACAGAACTTCTGTATTCAGTTGTCAGAAATGGCACAGCTGGCTACAGCTATATTTGTGTCACCTTTTCAGCTTTACTTTACATTATTTTTGAGCCCCTTCCTTGAAGTTGCACTTCTCTAAGCAATTTGAAAGCCTCAACACACACACACTTACCAAGGAGTGAGTCTTATTGATATGGGAAATAAGAAAGCCACAATATTGTTTGGAAATTGGAATGTCATATTATTCTTTCGTGTATGAAAAGTCTGTGCAAAAATGCACCCAACGAGCCATGCAGTCTTTAAGAAGCACTAACTTTAAAGTTCAAACCAAGCCTTAAAGACTAAGAAAGCAAAATTTTAGACTCCTATATCATTGTTGTTGTTCATTCGTTCAGTCGCCTCCGACTCTTCGTGACCTCATGGACCAGCCCACACCAGAGCTCCCTGTCGGCCGTCACCACCCCCAGCTCCTTCAAGTTCAGTCCAGTCACTTCAAGGATGCCATCCATCCATCTTGCCCTTGGTCAGCCCCTCTTCCTTTTGCCTTCCACTTTCCCCAGCATAACAGGTAAAAACAATCAATTATAACTCACAATCAATAAAATCAATCTCATGCTCAACGTTCGCCAACTCAGAGTCCATAAATTCATTCCACCTTGCCCATTCCTATCAGTCGTTGTTGTTCTTTATTTATCTGCCAGATTACCCAAACGCCTGGTCCCAAATCCATGTTTTTAATTTCCTTCTAAAGGAAAGGAGGGATGTCGATGATCTAATTTCCCCGGGGAGTGAATTCCACAGGTGAGGGGCCACCACCAAGGCCCTGCTCCTCGTCCCCGCCAGTCTGTGATAGAGGTCGGGCCGAGAGCAGGGCCTCCCCAGAAGATCTTAAACTCCGAGGAGGGACGTAGAGGGAGATGCATATATCATATATCATATATATATATTATTTCCAGTATTTCTACCCCATTCCGTCCTGAGTCCCCCTTTGAAGGTTGAGAAGGAACGGGGTAGAAATACCGGAAATAATAATAATAATAATAATAATAATAATAATAATATTATAATAACACTTTATTTGTACCCCGCTACTATCTCCCCAAGGAACTCGGTGTGGCTCACATGAGGCCGAGCCCAAACACAACTCAAGCAATAATAACAACAATACAAGCAATTAAAAATACATTGACAATAAGAAACAACATTAACGATAGGACAACACATAATTAAAAACAGTGGGAAGGCCAAATGTTAGGTTAAAATTGAAAATAATGCTGGGACATGAACGGAAGGTGATACTGGTGTTTGTGGAAGGGTAGATGAGCAGACTCAAAGAAAGTGCTTTGGAGGACAAAGTGCAATGGGATCATTATTCCAGGAAGGCACACTGGAACAGCCATGTCTTCAAGTTCCTCTTGAAGACTGCCAAAGTTGGAGCCTATTTGATGTCTTTAGAGAGTGAGTTCCAGAGTCGAGGGGCCACCACCGAAAAGGCCCTCTCTCTCATCCCCACCAATCGCACCTGTGATGCTGGTGGGATCGAGAGCAGGGCCTCCCCAGATGATCGAAGGGAGCGTGTGGGTTCGTATACAGAGGTGCGATCACACAGGTAGGCGGGTCCCAAACCGTTCAGGGCTTTGTAGGTAAGAACCTGCACCTTGAATTGGGTCCAGTAGATGAATGGCAGCCAGTGGAGCTTCCTGAACAGGAGGGATGACCGCTCCCTGTAAGGAGCCCCAGTTAACAACCTGGCTGCTGCTCGTTGGATCATCTGAAATTTCTGGGCCTTTTTCAAGGGCAGCCCCACGTAGAGTGCATTGCAGTAATCCAGTCTAGAGGTACGGTCGCAGTTGACACATTATTATTATTATTGTTATTATTGTTATTATTATTATTAATATTAATATTCCCATGTATGGTTTCAACAATGTGAGCTAGTTAGTACAGGCTAGTTAGTACAGGCTAGTTAGTACAGGCAGAAGCAAAGCACAACATCAGGGAACACTTACTTTGGAGGACTTTTTGGTGCCATCAAAAGCTCCTGATGCCCTTGTGCCAAAAAATAAAACCATGACATGTTTAGGTTTTTGCCATTCCTGACAACCACAGTTTGGAGATTTTGGGCAGGCCAGAGCTCCAAAAGCTCCAAAATCAATAAAAGAAGCAGGATTCCAGTCATTCTAGTTTTTGGTTTTCCCTAGACTGCAATTTTATGTGTTTCTTTTAACCAAAAAGATATACCAAGTGTCACAGTTTCACAGGGACAATTTAAATGAGAATGTCCTCCATTTTTTTTCAACTGCTTTTAAAATTTATTTATTTATCGTGTCAGGGGCAACCAAACCGTTGTATTACATTTCTGACAGAACAAAACAAACAAACAGATTAAAAAAACCCACAAAGTTTGCAAACTTGGTAGTTGATTAAATGTCCTTTGACCAGTATCTGTCCACTTGGAGTGCCTCCGATGTTGCCGCAAGGAGGACCTCCATTGTGCATGTGGCAGGGCTCAGGTTGCATCGCAACAGGTGGTCAGTGGTTTGCTCTTCTCCGCACTCGCATGTCGTGGACTCCACTTTGTGACCCCATTTCTTGAGGTTGGCTCTGCATCTCGTGGTGCCAGAGCGCAGTCTGTTCAATGCCTTCCAAGTCACCCAGTCTTCTGTGTGCCCAGGAGGGAGCCTCTCATTTGGTATCCGCCATTGGTTGAGGTTCTGGGTTTGAGCCTGCCACTTTTGGACTCTTGCTTGCTGAGGTGTTCCAGCGAGTGTCTCTGTAGATCTTAGAAAACTATTTCTTGATTTAAGTCGTTGACGTGCTGGCTGATACCCAAACAAGGGATGAGCTGGAGATATCTCTGCTTTTAAAATGTCCCAGTTGCTCTCTCCTCCTCCAACTTTTGTACTCTTCTCATTAGAATTGGTGCAAACCGAGTTCAAAGTGCAAATATATTTGCTTGTTCACTTCCTTTGCCATTAGGTTCAGGCAAAAGCAACCTGCTGCAGCCTCCTTGCTTGCTTTTTCCCTATGTTTTTACTGTCTTGACGTCTAGTTCCCCCCCCCCCCCTTCTTCTCCGTTGAGAGCGAGAAGGACAAGAAGAAGGGCAAAACCAGAGGAGTTAATTCCTTCCTTCTCCGGTTTTGCCCTTTTTCTTGTCCTTTTTGCTCGCTAGGGAAAAGAAGAAGGGGATAACTGGAGGAGTTTATTTCTTCCTTCTCTGGTTTTGCCCTTCTTCTTGTCCCTCTTGCTCACAAGGGAGAAGAAGAAGTGGGGGAACTGGAGGAGTTCGTTCCTTCCTTCTCCGGTTTCCCCCCCTCTTCTTCTTCCTTGCAAGCCAAACAAGAGGGACAAGAAGGAGAGCAAAACTGAAGAAGGAAGGAATAAAATAATCTTGGGAGAAATCCGAACATTATGGAATATTTCCAGAAAAAAAGGCAAGTGGTCCAATTTCAGATTTGCCCCTCCCACCTTTCTTGCATGGTTCAAAACCGCTTCGGAAGGCAAAAGTCAGAAGTTTTTTACGACTTTTAGGTTCTTCCGAATGAACCTGTCCAACCCCGCTTGGTAGTGTTGACCTCCAGGCCTGGAAACACCTACGGCCACTAAACCACACAAGAGTCCATGAATATAAACAAACGGTTTATATATATATATATATATATATATATATATATATATATATATATATATCATATGAAAGGAATAAAAAAGAAAGATATATAATCCAAAAAGGTTTAGCAAAAGATGAGAACCAAAAAATAATTCAAATATCTCAAAAAGTTCCAAAGGTGACAAAGTCCAGGAACAGCCAGGAATCACAGATACAGCATAAGTCCACAATCAGCACAACTAGTAAGGCCTGAACAGGAGTACATGAACAGAAACATAGACAACTTCCAGGATATGTTAAATCCAAAATCAAAGCTTGACTGGAACCAGGAACAAAAGAGCTCAGGCTTAGCTGCTCACTCTAACACAGTGTTGCCTGAACTGACCTTCAGGTAGGCAACTTGTTGCTTAATAGACAGTTAGACGCCCATGAAAGCATTCTGTTCCCATGAATTTCTTTCACAACTTCCCCACATAATCTTTCTGAATTATGCAATCTTTTTTCGGCTCTGATTTGTAAATATACCTGCAGCTGGGTTCCCATGGGAACCCTCCTTATCACTCAGCTCTTCACTCAACTCCTTATCTGCTGTTGCTACTTCTGACTCCCCTGAATGCCCTTGAAGCCCTGCACTTTCCGAGGTGGTTTTCTTACAGAGAGAACCATCATTTTCCAGATTTGAAGGCTATAGGAAAGCTCACAATCCTCTCTGAGTTGTCCACAGGAAAACTCACAATCCTCTCTAAATAATCAGTTATACCATCAGCCTCTGGTAACTGATCTACAATATGTGGCACATTTTTCAACATAAATTGTTTAGAAGACCACCTACCAGGCAATATCTATTTGAGTTGCCTTGTTGTTGTTGTTCATTCGTTCAGTCGTCTCCAACTTTTCGTGACCTCATGGACCAGCCCACGCCAGAGCTCCCTGTCGGCCGTCACCACCCCCAGCTCCTTCAAGGTCAGTCCAGTCACTTCAAGGATGCCATCCATCCATCTTGCCCTTGGTCGGCCCCTCTTCCTTTTACCTTCCACTTTCCCCAGCATAATTGTCTTCTCTAGGCTTTGCTGTCTCCTCATGATGTGGCCAAAGTACTTCAACTTTGTCTCTAGTATCTTTCCCTCCAGTGAGCAGTCGGGCTTTATTTCCTGGAGGATGGACTGGTTGGATCCTCTCGCAGTCCAAGGCACTCTCAGAACTTTCCTCCAACACCACAGCTCAAAAGCATCGATCTTCCTTCGCTCAGCCTTCCCTAAGGTCCAGCTCTCACATCCGTAGGTTACTACAGGGAAGACCATGGCTTTGACTAGGCAATGGATCTTTGTTGCCAGTGTGATGTCTCTACTCTTTACTATTTTATCGAGATTGGACATTGCTCTCCTCCCAAGAAGTTGCCTTTGCATACGGCAAAAAGAAACAACATGACTTTCATCTCCCAAATTTGCTGAAATCAATGGGTTGTACATTGTAAGATTTTCCTTGAATCTCTTTCCCTGGAGTTTAATTAAAAGGCAATGCACCCCATGCATGTAATGCCTTTGTAAAGTCATCCAGTTTTTTTAAAAATGTAAACATTATAATGTTATAGCCATTCTCAACAATCCCAGTCCTGAAAATCTGCATGTTTAAAAAAATGGCCAATGAATGATGACAAAACACCCTCCAGATGTTTTGGACTTCAACTCCCACAATTCCTAATAGCCTACCGACTGTTAGGAATTGTAGGAGTTGAAGTCCAATACACCAGGAGGGAGGGCCCAAGTTTGCCCATGCCTGTTGTAGACCATATTCATAGAATCATAGAATGAAAGAGTTGGAAGAGATCTCATGGGCCATCCAGTCCAACCCCATTCTGCCAAGAAGCAGGAATATTGCATTCAAATCACCCCTGACAGATGGCCATCCAGCCTCTGCTTTAAAAGCTTCCAAAGAAGGAGCCTCCACCACACTCCGGGGCAGAGAGTTCCACTGCTGAACGGCTCTCACAGTCAGGAAGTTCTTCCTCATGTTCAGATGGAATCTCCTTTCTTGTAGTTTGAAGCCATTGTTCCTCGTCCTAGTCTCCAGGGAAGCAGAAAACAAGCTTGCTCCCTCCTCCCTGTGGCTTCCTCTCACATATTTATACATGGCTATCATATCTCCTCTCATGCCCAGCTCCTTAAGACGCTCCTCATGGCTTGTTCTCCAGACCCTTGATCATTTTAGTCGCCCTCCTCTGGACACATTCCAGCTTGTCAATATCTCTCTTGAATTGTGGTGCCCAGAATTGGACACAATATTCCAGGTGTGGTCTAACCAAAGCGGAATAGAGCATGGGGAGCATGACTTCCCTGGATCTAGACACTAAACTCCTATTGATGCAGGCCAAAATCCCATTGGCTTTTTTTGCCGCCACATCACATTGTTGGCTCATGTTTAACTTGTTGTCCACAAGGACTCCAAGATCTTTTTCACACGTACTGCTTTTGAGCCAGGCGTGCCCCATTCTGTATCTTTGGGACTTCAACTCCCACAATTCTTAACAGCCTACTGTCTGTTAGGAATTGTAGGAGTTGAAGTCCAAAACACCAGGAGGGAGGGCCCAAGTTTGCCCATGCGTGTTGTAGACTATACTCATTCTCAGGCACTTTCTCCCAGATCTATTGAACATGACAAACTTTGTCATTTGGTTGCATATCGGTCTGAAAAGAGAGTGGAAGCGATTATGACTTGCTGATGGTGTGACAAAACCATCAATACTTCCAAGAGGGAAGAGAACCTTCTCTCTCAGTGAAAGGGTTGCAATGTCATCAATCCCATTGATAAAACACCTCTATAGATGTTTATTGAGAAAAAGCCCAGTTGAGTTTATTTATTTATTTACAGTATTTATATTCCACCCTTCCCACCCCACAGGGGACTCAGGATGGATCGCAATGCACATATACATGGCAAACATTCAATGCCATAGACGCACAACATATATAGACAGCACACAGAGGCTATTTAACTTTCCAGCTTCATGAAGGTATGCTTTGAATTCTGACCACCGGGGGAGCTGTTGCTTCACCGTCAACTTGAGACACCGATAGAGTACTTTCTCATTCTTTTGCACGCTGCTGGGGAGTTTTATGGCATCGTAAATTAGTTAAATTAGACACACATATATAGACAGAACACAGAGGCTATTTAACTTTCCAGCTTCATGAAAGTATGCTTTGAATTCCGACCACCGGGGGAGCTGTTGCTTCACCGTCCACTTGAGACACCGATGGAGTACTTTCTGATTCTTTTGCACGCTGCTGGAAAGTTTTATGGCATCGTAAATTAGCCTCCCTGCATAAGCAGTACCTAAATTTCCTACTTGACAGATGCAACTGTCTTTAGGGCTGTAAAATTTGACAGCAAGCTAGACAAGTGGTCAGGAGCCTACTCCGACCCAGTCAGTAGTGATTTTAATGCAGCTGACTCCCAACCAGCTTCGCCACAACCCGGTTTTATTTATTTATTTATGACATTTATATGCCGCCCTTCTCACCCCAAAGGGGACTCAGAGTGGCACACACACACACACACACACACACACACATACATACATACAATATATTATATTATTAGCATTTTACAATATCAGTATTATATATATATTTGGCCACATCATGAGAAGACAGGAAAGCTTAGAGAAGACAATCGTGCTGGGGGAAATGGAAGGAAAAAGGAAGGGGGGCCGACTAAGGGCAAGGTGGATGGATGGTATCTTTGAAGTGACTGGATTGACCTTGAAGGAGCTGGGAGTGGTGACGGCCGACAGGGAGCTCTGGAATGGGCTGGTTGAGGAGGTCACAAAGAGTCGGAAGTGACTGAACAAATGGACAGCAACAACAACAATACGCACACACACACACACACATACAATTATATTGTAATATTAGTTTTCTCTGGTAAGGGGATGTAGGGTCGCAGTTTTAATTACCTTCCCATTTTCCCCACGCAAAATGAAAATTTTACAGTTTGTGGAATGATGTTTCATTATTATTATTATTATTATTATTATTATTAAGTATATTAATATGAGCCTGAGTAAACCTATTGCAAGCCCTGACAATTCAAGCCAGAGGACCTACCCTGAATCCTACTAACGCACCCATTGGATCCATTAGCTTCCACATTATATTTGTGTGTGTGGAAGGGAAGTCTTATCTTTATTTACTTCTGGTTCTCTATGACCACTGGCTGTTTTAATATTCTGCTTGTCCCTTAGAGGTACATCTTAATTTTCTCCTTATTTCACTAGGAAACTTCTTGAAGGTGAAGAGACAAGATTCAGTGCCTTCTCCGGCAGCATTACTGGGCCAACATTCACACATAGGCAACCTTCCGTCACAATATCAAGTAGCAAAATCCAGAAATCCAAAGCTGAACCGCCAAAGCTCAAGGTCCAACATAAATTTGTAGAAGAAATCATTGAAGAAACCAAAGTTGAGGACGAGAAGTCTGAACTGGATGAGGCCCTGGCAGCCATGGCCGAAGAGCTGGCGAGTGGAACTATGCCCGAGGAAGAGGAAGAGGGAGGAGAAGCGGTGGAAGAGGAAATAGTCGCAGAGGAAAAGGCTGAGGTTGAAGCAGCAGCCCCAGAAGCTGAGGAAGAAGGAGGAGAGGAAGAAGAGGAGGAGGAAGAAGCAGAAGGAGATGCAAAATCCGATGAGGCAGAAGAAGGTGGCTCTGAAAAAGAAGAAGAAAAGAGTGAAAAGGAGGAGGGCGAGGAAGAGGAGGAGGCTGTTGAGGAAGAAGGCGAGGGAGAGGAAGCAGAGGGCAAGGAAGGAGAGGAGGCTGCCGAAGAAGGGGAAGAAGAGGTTGAGGAAACCATCGCAGCCACAAAAGTAGAAAAGGCCAAAGCATCTCCACCCAAGTCTCCTGTGGGAGATGATAAGGAGAGTAAAAGCGGTGACCAGAAAGGAGAGGAAGCGGAGGAAGAAGAGAAAGAAGGCTCACCAGCAAAGGAAGGCTCTCCAGAGAAAGCAGGGACACCAGAAAAGGGGAGTACTCCAGACAAAGCTGGGACTCCAGAAAAGTCAGATTCTCCAAAGAAGGCTGGAACACCAGAAAAGGGATCTCCTGAAAAGCCAGGAACTCCAGAGAAAGGGTCTCCTGAGAAGGCAGGGACTCCAGAGAAGGCAGGGACGCCCGAAAAAGCAGGAACCCCAGAGAAGGTGGCTTCTCCAGAAAAAGGAGGGACTCCAGAGAAGGCAGGGACTCCAGAGAAAGCATCTTCTCCAGTGAAAGCGGGGACTCCAGAGAAAGCAGCTTCCCCAGTGAAGGCAGGGACTCCAGAGAAAGCAGCTTCTCCAGTAAAAGCAGGGACTCCAGAAAAGGCAGGGACTCCAGTAAAAGCAGGGACTCCAGAAAAGGCAGGGACTCCAGAGAAGGCATCTTCTCCAGTGAAAGCAGGGACTCCAGAGAAGGCATCTTCTCCAGTAAAGGCAGGGACTCCAGTCAAGGCAGGGACTCCAGAGAAAGCAGCTTCTCCAGAAAAGGCAGGGACTCCAGAGAAAGCGGCTTCTCCAGAAAAGGCAGGGACTCCAGAGAAAGCGGCTTCTCCAGTGAAAGCAACTGCAGAGAAAGCAGCTTCTCCGGTGAAGGCAGGGACTCCGGAGAAAGCGGCTTCTCCAGAAAAGGCAGGGACTCCAGTGAAAGAAGAGATGATCTCAGTCACCAAGGTAGAAAAAGTTAGTGTAGAGAAAGAATCCAAGGGGGAAAAGAAAGAAACGAGCGAGAAAGCCTCCAAGGAATCAACCAAAGAAGACATTGCTGTGAATGGGGAGGTGGAAGATAAAGGAGAGGAGGCCAAGCAAGTTGAGGAGGAAGACAAAGGGGTGTTCACCAATGGCCTGGATGTGAGCCCCGTTGAAGAGAAGAAAGGGAAGAGCGAGGAGAAAGTCGTCGTAACCAAAAAAGTAGAGAAAATCACGAGCGAAGAGGGTGACGGGACCACGACATTTATTACAAAGTCTGTGACGGTCACGCAGAAGACGGAAGAGCATGAGGAGAATGTTGCCGAGAAGTTGGTGTCCACCAAGAAGGTAGAGAAGGTCACTTCTTCACACGCCGTTATGAAAGAAGTGAAGGATAGCAATTAAGATAACCTTTTCCCCCTTCCCCCTCTAAAGAGCTTAGGTCCGTGCAAAAGGTTAAGCCATATGACAGCTGCAAAATGCATGTAAGTGACGGCTTCTCAACAGAACGGGTTCTCTCGTGGCGTCTCCAGAAACACTCGACTTTCTTTTTTTTCGTTTCTTTTTGTGCACTACCCAGGGATCGGGAGAGGAATGCATGCAAGTCCGACGTGCTCCCTCTGCAGAACTTGGGGAATTCCCAAAATTAAAAAAAAAATGCATGAGCTGTTATTCTTACAGAGGAACTTGCCGAATTTCCTAATCTGCTGATGGGACACTTCTGAGGAACATCTTGAGATGTATTATGCAAAGAGTCAACTGAGCCAAATACAAACCAACCATAACAAAAGGATGAATGACAATGATAATAATACCCCTCAAACTCTCCCAGCCTTAAGCTATTTAATAATTATGTTTACCTCACTGGTGCAATTAAAGATGGATGTCTGTCCATGGGAGAACCTACCTTGACATGCACAGTACGCAACGTTTTGTTGTTTGATGTAAAGCAGTCACAGCTGTTCATGCTCAATAAAGGTCATATTGGAAACGTGCCTGCTTTCCGTTTGAGTTTCTCTCTCCTGACTCTGAGGTTCTATCAATTACTAGCTGTACCCGCCAGACTTTGCTGTGGCCAACCTTCCCTCCTTCTTTCTCTCCTTCTTTCCCTCCTTCCTTTTCTCCCTCTTTCCTTCCTTCTCTTTTCTTCTTTCTTTCTCTCCTTCCTTCCTTCTCTACCTCTTTCCTTCCTTCTCTCTTCTTCTTTTCCTTCACTTTCTCTCCTTTCTTCTCTACCTCTTTTGTTCCTTCCTTCACTCCTTCCTTCCTTCCTTCCTTCCTTCCTTCTTTCCTTCTCTCTTTCCTTCCTTCTCTACCTCTTTCCTTCCTTCTCTTTTTCTTTTCCTTCGCTTTCTCTCCTTTCTTCTCTACCTCTTTTGTTCCTTCCTTTGCTACCTCCTTCCTTCCTTCCTTCCTTCCTTCCTTCCTTCCTTCCTTCCTTCCTTCCTTCCTTCCTTCCTCCCTCCCTCCCTCCCTCCCTCCCTTCCTCCCTTCCTTCCTTCCTTCCTTCCTTCCTTCCTTCCTTCCTCCTTCTTTCTCTACCTCTTTCCTTCCTTCTCCCTTTTTCTTTTCATTCTTCTTTCTCTCTTACCTCCTTCTCTACCTCTTTAGTTCCTTCCTTCACTCCCTCTTTCCTTCCTTCCTTCCTTCCTTCCTTCCTTCCTTTCCGTGTCTTCTTTCCTTCTCTCTTTCCTTCTTTCTCTACCTCTTTCTTTTCTTCTCCCTTTTTCTTTTCATTCTTCTTTCTCTCCTACCTCCATCTCTACCTCTTTCCTTCCTTCCTTCCTTCCTTCCCTCCCTTTTCTTCTTTCCATCTCTCCTTCCTTCTTTCTCTACCTCTTTCCTTCCTTCTCCCTTTTTCTTTTCATTCTTCTTTCTCTCTTACCTTCCTTCTCTACCTCTTTCCTTCCTTCACTCCCTCTTTTCTTCCTTCTTTCCCTCCCTCCTTCCCTACCTTCCTTGAAACTGCAAGGCCATTAAATGCTAATTCAGGTGGCCAATTGCAACATTCCCACTTACCTCAAACAGACAAGAGTTCTTTCTCCCACCCTGGACATTCCACATATATATAAACCTCATTTTCCAAGTTTCCATCAGACCTCACAACCTCTAAGGATGCCTACCACAGATGCAGGCGAAAGGTCAGGAGAGAATGCTTCTGGAACATAGCCGTACAGCCCAGAAAATTCACAACAACCCAACAACTAAATATCTCAGTGTCACCTTAGATGGAACACTAACAGTTAGGAAACATTACATGAACATTAACAAGACCATCAGCCCTGGCCTTGTCTTACTCAACTGTTCAGTATGCCTGCCCTCCTTGGCATAAGTCTGTTCATGCAAAGCTGGTGAACATAGCACTGAATGAAACATGCAGAATAATCACAGGATGTCTCAAACCTACACCTGTTGGTAGACTCTACAAGCTAGCTGGCATTGCCCCAGAACCCAATGGGCGACGGGAAGTTGATGCTGAGACAAATAAGCTTGAACACTGAAAGCCACCCACTACATGGCTATCAGCCTCCTCCCAGTAGACTCAAATCAAATAAAAGCTTCATGAGAACCACCACACCTCTTAATCCTCTGGGCAGCTAAACCAGGGAATTCCAATTGGATGCCCCCCCCCCCTTGAGGGTCTTCCTCCAGGGGCAAACCAAGAATGGGCAACTTGGAAGTCTCTGAACAGACTAAGAGCGAAGTGGGCAGATCAAAAGACAACCTGGCGAAATGGCACGACCTAAAAGAATCCCACACCTTGTGTGACTGTGGAGCAGAACAGACAACTCTGCATCTATGCTTGCCCACTATGCCCTGCCCAGACGTTTTACCATTCTGTGGGAGGCGTCTCTGTGTATCCTGACATGGTAGTTGTTAGAGTGGTCCAGCATTTCTGTGTTCTCAAATTATCTGCTATGTCCAGAGAAGCCATTGAAATCCACAAGCATGTGGACAAGGAAGAAACCATGAAAATGAACAAAATCTGGCTACCAGTATTTACAAACTCTAAAATTATTACAGTAAATAGAGAACAAAACTCAAACAAAGGGGAACTCCAGAGAAGAAACAATCAGGAACACCTCATCACTAGGCATGATTAGGGACACCTAAAACAATCAGGAACACCTCATCACTAGGCATGGATAGAGCCGCATCGGATAACTTGTTGCTCGTAATAATTTCATTAAAATTACCTTTTTGAAGTGATTTCAAAGCATTTTTAAAAACCAGAAGTCCATTTGCCCTTCCAAAGCTTTTTCCGCCATTTTTGTTACGACTCAGGAAGTGAGTCGGAAATATTTTCTTCCCTCTAGCCTGCTGGGGGGCTCCTTGCCTCCCAGCCAATCGGGAGAAGCTTTGGGGAGGGAAGGAGAGGGGTTTCCGCACTGGCAGCCATTGCTGTATATCAGCGTTTCTCAACCTGGGGGTTGGGACCCCTGGGGGGGTCGCGAGGTGGTGTCAGAGGGGTCACCAAAGACCATCAGAAAACACAGTATGTTCTGTTGGTCATGGAGATTCTGTGTGGGAAGTTTGACTCATTCCTATTATTAATGGGGTTCAGAATGTTCTTTGATTATAGGTGAACTATAAATCTCAGCAACTATGACTGCTAAATGTCAATGTCTATTTTCCCCAAGCTCCACCAGTGTTCACATTTGGGTATATTGTGTATCCGTGCCAAGTTTGGCCCAGATCCATCATGGCTTGAGTCTACAGTGCTCTCTGGATGTAGGAGAACTACAACTCAAAAACTCTACGTCAATGCCCACCAAACTCTTCCATAATATTTTCTATTGGTCATGGGAGTACTGTGCACCAAGTTTGGTTCAATTCCATCATTGGTGAAGTTCAGAATGCTATAAATCCCAGCAACTACAACTCCCAAATGATGAAATAAATCCTCCCCCAACCCCACCAGTATTCAAATTTGAGCATATCGGGTATTTGTGTCAAATGTGGTCCAGTGAATGAAAATACATCCTGCATATCAGATATTTACAGAGGCGGCCCTAGGTAATTTTCAATGGTAAGCAAACAGTATTTTGGCACCACTCCCCCCCCCCCCAAACCAATCACTGATATATATTTTCTGTTTGTCGTGGGAGTGCCATATTTGGTGGAGTTCAGAATGCTCTATGATTGTAGGTGAACTATACATCCCAGTAACTACAACTCACATATGTCAACGTCTATTTTCCCCAAATTCCACCAGTGTTCATATTTGGGCATACTGAGTACTCATGCCAAGTTTGGTCCAGATCCATCATTGTTTGAGTCTACAGTGCTCTCTGGATGTAGGTGAACTATAACTCCAAAACTCATGTCAATGCCCCCAAGAGCCTTCAAGAGTGCCCCTGGGCAAAATCAACTATACTGCAAATGCTTACTTTGCGTAATGGGTTGAGCCGCCCCTGGATATTTACATGACGATTCATAACAGTAGCAAAATTACAGTTATGAAGTAGCAACGAAAATAATATTATGGGGGGGGGGGGTCACCACAACATGAGGACCTGCACTCAGGGGTCGTGGCATTAGGAAGGTTGAGAACCACTGCTGTATACAAAGGCGAGCACGTGGCTCAGAGGCTCATTCGGAGCAGGGAAGGATGAAGGGCAAAGGGAAAGACAAAAACTAAGGGAAGGGAGGTTGTGTTGAAAGAAGGTTGGAAGAAGGACAGCAGGCAAGCAAATAAGCAGAGGAGAAGGTCTGTTGCCTGCCGTTAACGAAGCGATTCGGAAATTTCAGAAAGTTCCGAATTTTTTTCGGAAACATCCAGAATCCAGAATTCCATTGCGAATCGAACCACCAGCACCCCCTACATCCGAAATGAGTTTTGAACCATTTTTTTAATTAACCAAGCCTACTAATCACCTCTCAACAAAGAATTTCCGCAGGCAGTAACAGGGCACACCTAAAAACTGCCAGGCCATCAAATACTAATAAAGGTGGTCAATTGAAACATTCACACCTACCTCCAACTGACAAGAGTTCTTTCTCCCACCCTGGACCTTCCACAGATATATAAACCCTTTTTCCAAGTTCCAACAGACCTCACAACCTCTGAGGATGCCTGCCATAGATGCAGGCGAAATGTCAGGAGAGAATGCTTCTGGAACATGGCCATATAGCCCCAAAAAACCTACAACAACCTACTATGTAAAGTGAGGGTGCTATATAAATAAATTGTGATGATGATATAATGAAGAAGAGGAGGAGGAGGAAGATGATGATACAGAATGGAGAAGAAAAAGGGGGTACACATTGTGATACATTGAATTTCTAAAATTTCTGAGGACTTTTCTGTATGCAATTATTTATTAGGGTGCTGATGGCGCAGTGGGTTAAACCACTAATTTATTTATTTTATTTCTGGTATTTCTACCCTGTCTCTTCTCTACCCCCAAAGGGGGACTCAGGGCTTCTTACATTTGGCAGCAATTCGATGCCGTTACATATTAACAATTAAAATACACTAATCTAGCATTTCTCAACCTGGGGGTCGGGACCCCTGGGTGGGTTGTGAGGGGGTGTCAGAGGGGTCACCAAAGACCACCAGAAAACACAGTATTTTCTGTTGGTCATGGGGGTTCTCTGTGGGAATTTTGGTCCACTTCTGTCGTTGGTGGGGTTCAAAATGCTCTTTCATTGTAGGTGAACTATAAATCCCAGCAACGACAACTCCCAAATGTCAAGGTCTATTTCCCCCAAACTCCACCAGTGTTCACATTTGGGCATATTGAGTATTTGTGCCAAGTTTGGTCCAGATCCATCATTGTTTGAGTCCACAGTGCTCTCTGGATGTAGGTGAACTACAACTCCAAAACTCAAGATCAACGCCCACCAAACCCTTCCAGTATTTTCTGTTGGTCATGGGAGTTCTGTGTGCCAAGTTTGGTTCAATGCCATCATTGGTGGAATTCAGAATGCTCCTTGATTCTAGGTAAACTATAAATCCCAGCAACTACAACTCCCAAATGACAAAATCAACCACCCACCCCACCAGTATTCAAATTTCGGTGTTGTGGGTATTTGTGCCAAATTTGCTCCAGAGAATAAAATACATCCTGCATATGTGATATTTACATTATGATTCATAACAGTAGCAAAATCACAGTTATGAAGTAACAACAAAAATGTTATGGTTGGGGGTCACCACAACATGAGGAACTGTATTAAGGGGTTGCGGCATTAGGAAGGATGAGAACCACTGCATGAATCATTAAGATACGTTAACATTACTTAGAAACATTACATGAAGCATTAATTAAGCAATGAAACCGCATCCTCATCTGTGTCGCCTTACCAGTCCACTAAGCTGTTGAACTTGGTGACCAAAAGGTTGGCAGTTTGACTTCAGGGAGCAGGGTGAGTTCCCACTGTTAGCCCCAGCTTCTGCCAACCTAGCAGTTTGAAAACATGCAAATGTGAGTAGATACATAGGTCATGCTAGTGGCCATGTGATCTTGGAACAAACACAAATGCACTACAAGTCGTAGTACATAAATCACAAAGGTAAATGTTTTTTTTTCAGCTTATATAATACAATATTAAACGTATAACCAACTTATATGATGCAGCATTGAGCAATATATAATGAACAAAAAACTTGTTTATCCAGTGATTTTACATCAGTAACAAGAGTAGAGTCTTTCTTGCTGTAAAGCAGACTTTTCTTAAGGCCATAAGATCCCTTACTTTAGAGAAAGATACCCTTGAGTGGAGTTTCCAGTCCCTTGTAAGAGGATATCCACGTAGAGTAGCGGTTCTCAACCTGGGGGTCGCGACCCCCAGGGGGGTTGCCTGGCCATTTCGGCGGGGTCGCGAGGCCGCCTTGTTGTAGGTTTTTTGGGCTGTATGGCCATGTTCCAGAAGCATTCTCTCCTGACATTTCGCCTGCATCTATGGCGAGAGAGTGAGGCAGGCAAGGAGGCCTCTCTGCACATTGCACTTGCCCAGAATCCCAACATATCACCTCTTGCACCCAGCACTTTTTAACCTGTACCCTTCATTGGCCCGGCCCTGGTTTTATTGCATAATAGTGTTATGTTTTGTTGTTATTGCTTATGTTTTTAATTTGCTTGCATTGTATTGTTATTGTCTGTTGTTGTTGTTTGAGGCCTTGGCCTTTGTAAGCCACATCGAGTCCTTCGGGAGATGCTAGCGGGGTACAAATAAAGTTTAATAATAATAATAATAATAATAATAATAATAATAATAATAATTTAAAAAGCCCCCCTCGCCTGCCTCGTGCTCTCGCCGATGGCCTCCGCGCGAGGTGAATGAGGAAAACAACAGTGTGAGAGGAGAGTGAAGGGAAAAGAAGAGGTTGCGAGGAGCGAGGCAAGCGAAAGAGTGAAGGAACAGAGTGAAAGAGGAGAGCGAAGGGGAGAGAAGAGGCTGCTAGGTGCAAGGCGGAAAGAGAATCAGCTGAGACGGTCAGAGGAACAGAGCTTGAGACTAGAGTGAAGGATAAAAGAAGGAGAAAGAGGGAGAGAAATAAGGCAACTCTGAAAAAAGAAGAGGAAACAGGAAGTAGGAAGTAAGTAGACACACCATATAAGAGATTTGGGAAGGGAAGAATAGAAGGAAAAATGACAGAAGCGGTGAAAGTGAAGGAAGAAAGGAAAGACTAAAGTGGTGAAGATACACCCAGGAAAAAGACAGTGGAGTAATTGTGATAGGCAACTGACCCCAAAACAGTGGTTCTCAACCTGGGTTCCCCAGATGTTTTTGGCCTTCAACTCCCAGAAATCCTAACAGCTGGTAAACTGGTTGGGATTTCTGGGAGTTGTAGGCCAAAAACATCTGGGGACCCCAGGTTGAGAACCACTGCCCCAAAAGATCCCCCAATAAATTTAGAAAGATAGTATTGTGGAACAACAAACAAACATAAACATATAAATTTAATAACAATAACAATAATACCAATAACAACATCAAGGAAAACAAAAGAATTATATATATATAAAAACTTTATATATATACTAGCTGTACCCGCCACGCGTTGCTGTGGCCAACCTTCCCCCTATCTCCCCTTCTTTCCCTCCTTCCTTCACTCCCTGTTTCCTTCCTTCCTTCCTGTCTTTCCTTCTCTCCTTCCTTCCTTCTCTATCGCTTTCCTTCCTTCCCCCTTTTTCTTTCTCTTCTGCTGTCTCTCTTTTCTTCCTTCTCTCTTTCCTCCTTTCTTTCCCTCCCTCTTTCTCTACATTTTATCCCCTTCCTTCGCTCCCTCTTTCCTTCCTTCTTCCTTTTTCTCTTCTGCAGTCTCTCTTTTCTTCCTTCTCTCTTTCCATCTTTCCTTCCCTCCCTCTTTCTCTACATCTTCCCCCCTTCCTTCCTCCTTCTTTCCCTTTTTCTTTCTTCCTTCCTTCTTTCTACTTTCCTTCTCCCCTTTTTCTTTCCCTCCCTTTTCTCTCCTTTCTTCCTGTTCTACCTCATTCCTTCCTTTCTTTTTCCCTCCCTCTTCTCTCCTTCCTTCCTTTCTCCCTTCTTCCTCTTCTTCTCTCTTTCTCTCTTTTTCCTTTCCCTTTCTTCCTTCTTTCTTTCCCTCCCTCTTTCTCTCCTGTCAGGGGTGATTTGAATGCAATATTCCTGCTTCTTGGCAGAATGGGGTTGGACTGGATGGCCCAGGAGGTCTCTTCCAACTCTTTGATTCTATGATTCTATGATTCTTCCTTGACAGATTAGAAGGGGGCGTGGCTTGGAGGTAACGTGAGGAGGGTAGAGGGAGGAGGGGAGGGGGGATGGGTTTAGAAGGGGGCGTGGCTTGGAGGTAACGTGAGGAGGGAGGAGGGAGGGGGGGTGGGTTTAGAAGGGGCGTGGCGTGGGGGAGGTAACGTGAGGAGGGTAGAGGGAGGGGGGATGGGTTTAGAAGGGGCGTGGCTTGGGGGTAACGTGAGGAGGGGAGGGGGGATGGGTTTAGAAGGGGGCGTGACTTGGAGGGAACGTGAGGAGGGTAAGAGGGAGGAGGGGAGGGGGGCGCGCGCGCGCGTGTGTGCCGCGCGGGGGGGGGGGAGCGCACGCGCGCGCATGTGTGCCGCGCCAGGGGGGAGAGGGGGGGCGCGCGCACGCGCGTGTGCCGCGCCGGGGTGTGTGAGGGGGACGCGCGCGCGTGTGTGTGCATGTGTGTGTATGCCGCGCCGGGGGGTGTGAGGGGGCACGCGCGCGCGTGTGTGTGCATGTGTGTGTGTGCCGCGCCGGGGGGGGGGGGGCGCGTGCGCGCGTGTGTGTGCATGTGTGTGTGTGCCGCGCGGGGGGGAGAGGGGGCGCGTGCGCGCGCGTGTGTGCCGCGCCGGGGGGGTTGGGGGCGCGCGCGCGTGTGTGCCGCGCCGGGGGGAGAGGGGGCACGCGTGTGTGTGTGTGCCGCGCCAGGGGGGGGGAGGGGCCGTGCGCACGCGCGCGCGTGTGTGTGCCGCGCCGGGGGGGGAGGGTGAGGGGCCATGTGTGTGCGCGCGCCAGGGAGTTTGCGCCAGTGCGCATGCTCAGTTGTTTTGCCGTTTTTTGTGGTTGTTGTTGTGTGGTTTTGATTTCTGAGTGGATTAGTTTGTACCTAGTGGGTTGTCCTTGGGGCATGGCAATTTTGGTAGAGTTGTGTGGAGGGGTTTTAGAGTTTTGTTTCCTCGTTGGACGCCAGTAGGAAATTTATATATATAGATAAACTTTAACATAGGAAAAAAATAACAAATTTGGGCATATTGAGTGTTTGTGCCATGTTTGGTCCAGATCCATAGTTGTATGGGTTCACAATGCTCTCCAGATGTAGGTGAACTACATCTCCCCTAAATCACTGTCAGTTCCTCCCAAACCCTTCCAGTATTTTATTTTTTTGTTTGACATGGGAGTTCTGTGTGGAGGTCTCAGTGGTCGGTGGAAGTCAGCACTGAATCAGTTGAAGGTACTGCAAATCCCATCATCTGTTTTCCATACTCCCCCAAACATATTTTTTTTCTGATTAATCATGATGCTTTAATTATGTTGAATTTGTAACAATGAAAACACATCCTTCATATCAGATCGTTACATTACGATTCGTAACAGTAGCAAAATTACAGTTATAAAGGAGTAACAAAAATAACTTTATGGTTGGGGGTCGCCACAACATGAGGAACCATATTTAGGGGTCCCAGTGTTAGAAAAGTTGAGAATCACTGACGTAGATGATTTCCAGACCGG
The DNA here is from genome assembly GCF_025583915.1 of Anolis sagrei ordinatus. Lineage (NCBI taxonomy): Eukaryota > Metazoa > Chordata > Lepidosauria > Squamata > Anolidae > Anolis > Anolis sagrei. Next base: position 5,837,090 of record NW_026847882.1, read on the forward strand.
TTTCGACTAACGTCTTCATCAGGTGGAGAAATTAGAGGAGTACAATGTACAAGAGTACAATGAAGTGGACATCAAGTTCTCCAAAATAATAAACCTTCCAGTCAACAAGTTCTGCAGCCTAGTGGTTTATTTATTTATTTATTTACGACATTTCTATGCCACCCTTCCCACCATGAAGGAGACTCAGAGCAGCTTACAAGATATATATCTATATAAATAAAAATGTAATGTTCGTTTGTGGGATTAACAGAACTCAAAGACCACTGGACGAATTGACACCAAATTTGGACATAATACACCTAACAACCCAGTGTATGTTCTTCACTAAAAAAAATGATTTTGTCATTTGGGAGTTGTAATTGCTGGGATTTATAGTTCACCTACAATCAAAGGGCATTCTGAACTCCACCAACGATGGAATTGAACCAAATGTGGCACACAGGACTCCCATAAACAACAGAAAACACTAGAAGTGTTTGGTGGGCATTGACCTTGAGTTTGGGAGTTGTAGTTCACCTCCATCCAGAGAGCACTGTGGACTGAAACAATGATGGGTCTGGACCAAACTTGGCACAAATATTCCATATGCCCAAATATGAACACAGATGGAGTTTAGGGAAAATAAACCTTGTCAATTGGGAGTTGTCGTTGCTGGGATTTATAGTTCACCTACAATCAAAGAGCATTCTGAACCCCACGAATGACAGAATTGTGGCAAACTTCCGACACAGAACCCCCATGACCAACAGAAAATATTTAAGGCCATCCAGTCCGACTCCCTTCACCAGGGCAAGAAAACATAATCAAAGCCCTCCTGACAAAGAGCCATCCAGCCAGAGATATAGATAGATAGATAGATAGATAGATATGATTCACACACACACAGTATCATAGGAAAGGGACCCCTAAAGAAGGACAATGATATGTTGCATGTTCCAGAGTAGGCAAACCAGACAATCTCCACAGCAACACAAGCGTTAAAAAATTACATATATTAGAAACCAACACTTTCTCTTTATTTTCGAGATCACCAGACTGGGCCACAGCAACACCTGGCAGGGGATGGCTAGTGTGTGTGTGTGTGTGTGTGTGTACACACACACATACAATATATTATATTATGAGCATAGTACAATATCAATATTATATATTACTATGTTGTACTATTATTTATTTATTTATTTACATCACTTATATCCCGCCCATATCAGCCCGCAGGCGACTCAGGGCGGTCTACATATCGGCACAATTCGATGCCATCAATACAATACAAAAGCAAAAACAATTAAGTGCATTTAGACAAAAAAGACAGTGCAATAACAATTTAAAAAGAGCTATATCCTCTCATTCCAATCCTCATCCGTTTTGTCGTCTTGGCCGTTCCTGGGTCATTCTCCATCTCAAGCTTGACTATTCCGGGGTTCCGAATGCCTGCTGGAAGAGCCAGGTTTTCACTCTCTTATGAAAGGTCAGGAGGGAGGGGGCTGATCTAATATCCCTAGGCAGGGAGTTCCACAGCCGAGGGGCCACCACAGAGAAGGCCCTGTCTCTCGTTCCCGCCAAGCGTGCTTGCGAAGCAGGCAGGATCGAGAGCAGGGCCTCCTCAGATGATCTTAACTTCCTGGCGGGTTCGTAGGAAGAGATGCGTTCGGATAGATAAGCTGGGCCAGAACCGTTTAGGGTTTTATAGGCTAAAGCTAGCACTTTGAATTGAGCCCGGTAGCAAACTGATGCAGCAGAGGAGTTGCGTGCTCCCTGAGCGCCGCTACTATTAGCAACCTGGCTGCTGCACGCTGGACCATTTGAAGCTTCCGGGCCGTCTTTAAAGGCAACCCCACCATTATATTGTAATATTATTAGTAATATTACATGTAATCTAAAATATATACAGTATATTCTGGCATATAAGACTACTTTTAAACCCAAGAAAATCTTCTCAAAAGTCAGGAGTCATCTTATACGCGGGTGTAGTCTTATGCATGGGAGTGGTCTTAACTCTATATTTTAACTGGAAAAGTTGGGGGTCGTCTTATACACCCAGTCGTCTTATATGCCGGAATATACGGTAATTATAATATCATATTATTATTAGTATTATATTTTATTACATTATAATACAATGTTTAGTCCGTTGTGCAACTACAGATTTTACTTGCAGTATTCTAACTGAAGTGTTCGACTGGGCAAAACCATAATTTTTGCCTGTAGCCATATATGTTGAATTGTTGGTCTGTTATGCCAGTAACTATGGTCTCCTGAACTATAAGGGTTGCAAAGCAAGGCATCAGAGTAAAAGCAAAAAATGTAACATTTTGATCCTGTGCATTTAACTGTATTTTATCTTTACTCAGAGTGCAAGTGCCTGTAAGTGAACCAGCCTTGACGGAGACTTCTTCACAGGACAGAATCCAAAGTTGCTCAGGCCCTCTCCTTCTTTTTTCCACCCTCTGCCTCTTTTCCCTCCAGTTCCCTACTTTGTGGCTTCCCTTTGCTGCAATGCGTCAAAGCGACGCTCTGTATTGTATAAACATGACAAAGCAAGTGCTCTTAGCAAAAAGAACGGAAAGTGGGGGGGGGGGGGGGGGGGGGGGAGAGAGAGAACAGCAGGAACGTCCCCACATAATGGGGTTGGAGTTAGGGATCTTTCGGCATATTTCTTTGGGCCTTCACCCCAGTATTATTTGTGACACACGTTTATTTGCTTGGAAATCTCAGCTGCAAAGGCAACAGAACTTTGTTGTTTGCATAGCAAGTACACCTAGTTGCCCTATCCCAGTCTGACCTATCTATCCGTTGTGGAGAGAAAATGTTGTTTAATTGTTGTTATGTTTATTACCTGCCCCTCTTTATGGTTTGAGGTAGGGTATGTCATAGTTTAAATACATAGATAATAGTCACCTATGTTTTGTTGAGAGTTTTCCAGGCTGTATGGCCAAGTTCCAGAAGCATTCTCCCCTGACGTTTCACCCACATCTATGGTACGCATACTCAGAGGTTATGAGGTCTGTGGGAAACTAAGAAAATGGGTTTGTGGATTGTCCAGAGTGGGAGAAAAAATTCTTGTCTGCTTGAGGCAAGTGTAAATGTTGCAGTTGTCCTCCTTGATTAGTATTTAATGGCCTAGCAATTTCAAGGTCTGGCTTCTTCCTGCCTGGGGGAATCCTTTGTTGGCCAGTTGGTCAAGGTGGCCAATTGCAACATTTACACTTGCCTCAAGCAGATAAGAGTTTTTCTCCCACCCTAGACATTCTACAGATATATAAACCCCACTTGCCTAGTTTTCAACAGACCTCACAACCTCTGAGGATGCCTGCCATAGATGTGGGTTGTTGTTTTTTTTTGTCGTGTCAGGAGCGACTTGAGAAACTGCAAGTTGCTTCTGGTGTGAGAGAATTGGCCGCCTGCAAGGACATTGCCCAGGGGACGCCTGGATGAATTGATGTTTTTATCATCCTTGTGGGAGGCTTCTCTCAAGTCCCCGCATGAGGAACTGGAGCTGATAGAGGGAGCTCATCCGCCTCTCCCCGGATTCGATCCTGCAACCAGTCAGTCTTCAGTCCTGCCAGCACAGGGGTTTAACCCACTGTGCCCCCGGGGGCTCCTATAGATGTGGGTGAAACATCAAGAGAGAATGCTTCTGGAATATGGCCAGACAGCCTAGAAAACTCACAGCAACCCAGTGATTCAAGCTGTGATAGCCTTCGACAACACACATCAATGGAGACTCAGGGCAGATCACAATATACAATGGCAAACATTCAATGCCATAAAGCAAATAAGGTAACAAAGTAAAGGTAAAGGTAGTCCCCTGACATTAAGTCCAGTCATGTCTGACTCTGGGATGTGGTGCTCATCTCCATTTCTAAGCCGAAGAGCCGGCATTGTCCATAGACACCTCCAAGGTCATGTGGCCGGCATGACTGCATGGAGCGCCGTTACCTTCCCGCCGGAGCGGTACCTATTGATCTACTCACATTTGCATGTTTTCGAACTGCTAGGTTGGCAGAAGCTAGGACTGACAGCGGAAGCTCACGACGCTCCCTGGAATCGAACCTGTGATCCTTTCGATCAACAAGCACAGCAGCTCAGTGCTTTAACCCACTGCGCCACTGGGGGCTCTAAAGCAAATAAACAAACCACAAATAACAATTAGGGCCAAATAATCACCTCCCAACAAAGGATTCACCCAGGCAGTAACAAGCCACACCTAAATACTGCCAGGCCAACAAATGCTAATCAAGGTAGCCAACTGCAACATTCACACCTAACTCAAGCAGGTAAGAGTTTTTTCTCCTACCCTAGATATTCCACAGATATATAAACCCCACTTGCCTCGTTTCCAACAGACCCCACAACCTTTGAGGATGCCTGCCACAGATGTGGGTGAAACATCAGGAGAGAATGCTTCCGGAACATAGCCATACAGCACAGAAAACGCACAATAAGCTAGTGATGCTGGCCATGAAAGCCTTCAACAATCCATCTTATTGAATCAATGTTATGAGATCATGGGAGCTGCAGTTTTTCAAGATCTTTAGCCTTCTCTGCCAAAGAATGCTGGTGCCTCACCAAACTACAACTCCCAGGATTCCATAGCATTGAGCCATGGCAGTGAAAGTGGTGCCAAACTGCATTAAGTCAACAGTGTAGATTTTTTTTTTGTCGTGTCAGGAGAGACTTGAGAAGCTGCAAGTCACTTCTGTTGTGAGAGAATAGGCCGTCTGCAAGGACGTTGCCCAGGGGACGCCCGGATGATTTGTTGTTTTATCATCCTTGTGGGAGGCTTCTCTCATGTCCCTGTATGAGGAGCTGGAGCTGGTAGAGGGAGCTCATCCGCCTCTCCCCGGATTTGAACCTGCGACCTGTCGGTCTTCAGTCCTGCCGACACAGGGGTTTAACCCACTGCGCCACTGGGGGCTCCTACAGTGTAGATGCATCCTTGCCACACATTAGCGAGGGTCGGATTCAGTTTTTAAGCCCTTTCTGTTTCTATGTATCATTTGTTTCCTTCCAATTAAAATGTGATATGGTTGGAAGTGGGTGTTGCGTGGTTGTGTCACACCTGGATCTATTCTGGCAAGCATACAATGCTCTAACTCCCCAACTGAACATATTGCAGCAAACTGTTTCATCTTATCTCAATGCAAACCCAGGACTGCCGTGGATATTACCTGCTATTTGTGCCCACACAAATGAGTTCAACCTTTAGATCCTTCCTACGTCTTAGAAGGAATCCTACTGCCTTCCGTGCATTTTCAAAAGTTAGGCTAATAAGCTCCCTTACTTGTGTTTGCTGGAGGTTTAACTCCATGTAAGAACAAATGAAGAGATTGCACTAATAGCAGGTGGGTTGAACCTAGAACATATAATTATAGAGTTTTCTTACTACTTTAACAGTATGGTTCCATTCTTTTGGTATCTTAGGGTGTCTAGTCTGGTGAGGCACCTGGAATTGTCTTGGGCAGTCCTTTCCCGAGCATTTATGAGCAAGATTTTAAGTACTTCAGAAAGCTACAGATACCAGGTTTCCATAGATTGGAGTCATGGCAGGTCTCATTGTATAGGTGAAGGTAAAGGTTTTCACTTGACATGAAATCCAGTTTTGTCTGACACTGGGAGTTGGTGCTCATCTCCATTTCTAAGACAAAGAGCCGGTGTTGTCCACAGACACCTCAAAGGTCATGTGGCTGGCATGACTGCATGGAGTATTGTTACCAGAATAGGTGCTGAAGTGGTACCTATTCTACTCACATTTACATGTTTTCGAACTGCTAGGTTGGCAGAAGCTGGGGTTAACAGCAGGAGCCCACACTGCTCCCTGGATTCAAACCTGCAATCTTTTGGTCAGCAAGTTCAGCAGCTCAGCAGTTTAACCCACTACACCACCAGGGGCATATATATATATGCACACACATACACTAGCTGTACCCGCCACGCGTTGCTGTGGCCAACCTTCCCTCCCTCTTTCTCTCCTCCCTTCCCTCTTTCCTTCCTTTCCTCTTTTTCTTTCCCTATCTCTCATCTTTCTTCCATCTCTACCTGTTTCTTTCCTCCCTTTCTTTGCTCTTTGCTTCCTTCCTTCCTTCCTTCCTTCCTTCCTTCCTTCCTTCCTTCCTCTTCCTTCTTTCCTTTCTTCCTTCTCTCCTTCCTGCCTTCTTTCATTCCTTCCTTCCTCCTTCCTCTTCTCTTCTTTCCTTTCCTTTTTCCCTCCTCCTTCTCTCTTCTTCCTTCCCTTTTTCCCTCCTTCTCTCGTTACTTCTTGACTGTCCCTTCCATTTAATATTGTATTTATATCTTACATAGAAAGAAGGAAAGGAAGAAGGAAGGAAGGAGGGACAGGAAGGAAGGAAGGAAGGAAGGAAGGAAGGAAGGAAGGAAGGAAGGAAGGAAGGAAGAAAAAGGAAGGAAGGAAGGAAGGAAGGAAGGAAGGAAGGAAGGAAGGAAAAAGAAGGGGAGGAAAGAAGGGAGGGAAGAGGAAGGAAGGAAGGAAGGAAGGAAGGAAGGAAGGAAGGAAGGAAGGAAGGAAGGAAGGAAGGAAGGAAAGGAGGGGGATGAAGAAAGGAGGGAGGGAAGGAAATGAAGGGGAAGGAAATGAAGAAAGGGAAAGAAGGAGGAAAGGGAGGGAGGGAGGAAAAGAAGGAAAGGAAAAAGGAAAGAGGAACAGGAAGGAAGGGAAGGAAAGGAAGGAGAAGGAAAGAAGAAAAGGAAAGAAAGTAAAGGGAGGAAAGAAGGGAAGGGAGGGAGAGAAGGAAGGTCCTTCATTCAAACACTGTGGACCTTCCTCGCCTCCTCCTCCCTCCTCCCCTTCTTCCTTGCGTGGAGCACTCTGTTGCTGCTGCTGGCACTTTCCAACAGGGAAAGGAGGAGGAGACTGCTCTCCTGACATAGGAGGGGAAGAGAAGGGGCTGCATGCGGCAAGCCTCCACCTCCACTCCACTCGCTTGTGTGTGTGTGTGTGGCCGTGCACGTGCCTGGCTTTAACGGCCGGCTGTTTCCCCGCGAGGAGGAGGAGGGGGCGTGGCCATGGGTCTCGGTAGACATGCAGTTTCTCCTTTGTGGACATGCAGTTTAGAAGTCCTTTCTGCTTTTTGTTTTTGTTGTTTTTTTGAGTGGAGAACATACATTGGGTTGTTAGGGACACAGTGTCCAAATTTGGTGTCAATTACCCCAGTGGTTTCTGAGTTCTGTGAATAGCACAAACGAACATTACATTTATATTTATATTTATATTTATATCTATCTATCTATATATATATATATATTGTAATATAATACTAATACTGCGTTATGCTTATAAGACAATATATTGTATGTACATATCTATTCAAAATGAAAAACAACACAACAACACACTCACAAAACAGCAAAACAACAAAACTCAAAAATCCCCCAACGAAACTTAACCAAAATCCCCGTGCCCATAACACAACCCACAAGGTACAAACATACCTACTCAAAATGAAAACACAACAACACACTCACAAAACGGCAAAACAACAAAACTCAAAAAAACCCAACGAAACTTAACCAAAATTCCCATGCCCATAACACAACCCACAAGGTAAAAACATATCTACTCAAAATGAAAAACAACACAACAACACACTCACAAAACGGCAAAACAACAAAACTCAACCCCCAACGAAACTTAACCAAAATTCCCATGCCCATAACAAAACCCACAAGGTACAAACATATCTACTCAAAATGAAAAACAACACAACAACACACTCACAAAACGGCAAAACAAAACTAAAAAAATTGTTATTGTTATGATGGTGGTGAAATAAAAGGAAATAAAAAGTGAAAGAAGGAAGCAAACAGGGAGGGAAGAAAGGCAAAGGAAGAAAGGGGGAGGGAATGAAGGAAAGAGAGAAGGATGAAACCAAGTAGTGAAAGAAGGAAAGAAAGAAAGAGGTAGAGAAGGAAGAAAGGAGAGAAAGGGGGAGGAAAAGGGGGAAGGAATAGGTAGGTACCTCTCTTTCATAATAGTCCAGATATCTACCTCAACTTTGATAAGTTTTACTATAGGTCACAGCAACGCGTGGCAGGGCACAGCTAGTACAATATAATACTAGCTAAAGGTAAAGGTTTTCCCCTGACATTAAGTCCAGTTGTGCGACTCTGGGGTGTGGTGCTCATCTCAATTTCTAAGCCGAAGAGTCGGCATTTTTCGCAGACACCTCCAAGGTCATGTGGCCGGCATGACTGTATGGAGTGCCATTACCTTCCTGCTGAATTGGTACCTATTGATCTACTCACATTTGCTTGTTTTTGAACTGCTATGTTGGCAGATGCTGGGGCTGACAGCAGGAGCTCATGCCGTTCCCCAGATTTGACCCTGCAACCTTTCAGTCAGTAAGTTCAGCACCTCAGTGCTTTAACCCACTGTGCCATCAGGGGCTCCTCTCATTGTATAATTGTGCTTCAATTGAGAGGTGTTAATACACTCGTTGGTCAATGTAAATTTTGCTGCCTGGAGCAAAGGATAAAATAGTTATCTCTTCAATTTCACATATAGAAGTGAACATGACTGGCATACAGCTCTGGAGGGGAGAATGAGGGAATATGGTTGGCAGGAATGTGTTGCTGCCCGCAGTATCCGTCGCCTGAAGCAATTGCTTCTTTCTCCCTAATAGTAGGTCTGGTCTTTGGGGAAAACAGAACAGAGATCCCATTGAAAGATGATGACAAGTATCTCTAAGACAAATGGGTTCTGATTAGGTGTGCTAAGCATTTGAGTTTTATCCACATCCTTAAAAATACAATTTGCCCCATAATACCCTCTAGAGTTGTCCAGACATTTTTGCCATGTTTTCCCTAGTCCACTTTATGCCTTTATTATAAATAGGAAGCGATTTCCACCCACTCCTTGTGCCTAAAATGGTTTAAGGTGTCAGTGGTGGCCGGGAGGGCCTTTGCACAACTCAAACTTGTGCGCAGGGCCGGCCCGTCCATTACTCGAAGTAAGCGGTGGCGGAATACTTTTTTTGCCAGGGGGCGCTGTTTTGTCCTTAGGCCACGCCTCCTCCTGGAGGCCCCATGCGCCCTCAACAGCCTTCTAATGGAGAAGCGCAGGCCCCGCCCACTAGGCGAGAGGGAAGTCCTCCCTCCACGTGCTGCCAGGAGGGAGGCAGCCAGCCAGGCTCTTTCGCTTTCGCTTTCCCTTCCCTGCAGCTGAGCCTGGACCCCTCTCAGGGCAGCAAGGAGGCCTTGTCAAAAGGTACTGCAAATCTAATCTACTGTACATGCCTCCCCCAAACTCCTCCAGTATTTTCTATTGGTCATGGGAGTCCTGTATGCCAAGTTTGGTTCAATTCTATTATTGGTGGAGCTCAGAATGCTCTTTGATGCCCAGTGAACTATAAACCCACACAACTGCAATTCCCAAATGTCAGGGTCTATTTTTCCAACCCCCTCTCCAGTATTTTCTGTTAGTCATGGAAGTCCTGTATGCCAAGTTTGGTTCAATTCTATTATTGGTGGAGCTCAGAATGTCTTTGGTGCTTGGTAAACTGCAATTCCCAAATGTCAGGGTCTATTTTTCCCAAACCCCCTCTCCAGTATTTTCTGTTAGTCATGGAAGTCCTGTATGCCAAGTTTGGTTCAATTCTATTGTGGGTGGAGCTCAGAATGTTCTTTGGTGCTTGGTAAACTGCAATTCCCAAATGTCAGGGTCTACTTTTCCCAACCCCCTCTCCAGTATTTTCTGTTAGTCATGGAAGTCCTGTATGCCAAGTTTGGTTCAATTCTATTGTTGGTGGAGCTCAGAATGCTCTTTGGTGCTTGGTAAACTGCAATTCCCAAATGTCAGGGTCTATTTTTCCCAACCCCCTCTCCAGTATTTTCTGTTAGTCATGGAAGTCCGGTATGCCAAGTTTGGTTCAATTCTATTGTTGGTGGAGCTCAGAATGTCCTTTGGTGCTTGGTAAACTGCAATTCCCAAATGTCAGGTCTATTTTTCCCAACCCCCTCTCCAGTATTTTCTGTTAGTCATGGAAGTCCTGTATGCCAAGTTTGGTTCAATTCTATTCTTGGTGGAGCTCAGAATGTCCTTTGGTGCTTGGTAAACTGCAATTCCCAAATGTCAGGGTCTATTTTTCCCAACCCCCTCTCCAGTATTTTCTGTTAGTCATGGAAGTCCTGTATGCCAAGTTTGGTTCAATTCTATTGTTGGTGGAGCTCAGAATGTCCTTTTGGTGCTTGGTAAACTGCAATTCCCAAATGTCAGGGTCTATTTTTCCCAACCCCCTCTCCAGTATTTTCTGTTAGTCATGGAAGTCCTGTATGCCAAGTTTGGTTCAATTCTATTGTTGGTGGAGCTCAGAATGTCCTTTGGTGCTTGGTAAACTGCAATTCCCAAATGTCAGGGTCTATTTTTCCCAACCCCTCTCCAGTATTTTCTGTTAGTCATGGAAGTCCTGTATGCCAAGTTTGGTTCAATTCTATTGTTGGTGGAGCTCAGAATGTCTTTGGTGCTTGGTAAAATGCAATTCCCAAATGTCAGGGTCTATTTTTCCCAACCCCCTCTCCAGTATTTTCTGTTAGTCATGGAAGTCCTGTATGCCAAGTTTGGTCAGTTCTATTGTTGGTGGAGCTCAGAATGTTCTTTGGTGCTTGGTAAACTGCAATTCCCAAATGTCAGGGTCTATTTTTCCCAACCCCCTCCAGTATTTTCTGTTAGTCATGGAAGTCCTGTATGCCAAGTTTGGTTCAATTCTATTATTGGTGGAGCTCAGAATGCTCTTTGGTGCCTGGTGAACTATAAATCCACACAACTGCAATTCCCAAAGATCACGGTCTACTTCCCCCAAACCCCTCCAGTATTTTCTGTTGGTCATGGAAGTCCTATATGCTAAGTTTGGTTCAATTCTATGATTGGTGTAGCTCAGAATGCTCTTTGGTGCCTGGTGAACTATACATCCCAAATGTCAGGGTCTATTTTTCCCAACCCACTCTCCAGTATTTTCTGTTAGTCATGGAAGTCCTGTATGCCAAGTTTGGTTCAATTCTATTGTTGGTGGAGCTCAGAATGTTCTTTGGTGCTTGGTAAACTGCAATTCCCAAATGTCCGGGTCTATTTTTCCCAACCCCCTCTCCAGTATTTTCTGTTAGTCATGGAAGTCCTGTATGCCAAGTTTGGTTCAGTTCTATTGTTGGTGGAGCTCAGAATGTCTTTTGGTGCTTGGTAAACTGCAATTCCCAAATGTCAGGGTCTATTTTTCCCAACCCCCTCTCCAGTATTTTCTGTTAGTCATGGAAGTCCTGTCTGCCAAGTTTGGTTCAATTCTATTGTTGGTGGAGCTCAGAATGTTCTTTGGTGCTTGGTAAACTGTAATTCCCAAATGTCAGGGTCTATTTTTCCCAACCCCCTCTCCAGTATTTTCTGTTAGTCATGGAAGTCCTGTATGCCAAGTTTGGTTCAATTCTATTGTTGGTGGAGCTCAGAATGTTCTTTGGTGCTTGGTATGCAATTCCCAAATGTCAGGGTCTATTTTTCCCAACCCCCTCTCCAGTATTTTCTGTTAGTCATGGAAGTCCTGTATGCCAAGTTTGGTTCAGTTCTATTATTGGTGGAGTTCAGAATGCTCTTTGGTGCTTGGTGAAGCATTCTCACCTGATGTTTCACCCACATCTATGGCAGGCATCCTCAAGAGGCTGTGAGGTCTGTTTGTAACTAGGCAAGTGGGGTTTGTATATCTGTGGAATGTCCAGGGTGGGAAAAAGAACTCATGTCTGCTTGAGGTAAGTGTGAATGTTGCAATTGGTCATCTTGATGAGTATTTAATGGCCTTGCAGCTTCGAAGCCGAGCTAGTTGCTGCCCAGGAATCCTTTGTTGGGAGCGGTTAACTGGCCCTGATTGCTTCATGTCAGGAATTCCCCCCTTTTTTAGTGTTGCTCTTTATTTATTGTTCTGATTTTAGAGGGTTATTTTAGAGGGCACTGGTAGCCAGATTTTGTTCCTCTGAGGTTGCCTGCCATAGATGTGGGGAAAATGTCAGGAGAGAATGCTTCTGGAACATGGCCATACAGCCCAGAAAACTCACAGCAACTCAGTGATTCTGGCCATGAAAGCCTTCCACAACACATTATTATGTTTATTTATACCCTGCTTTTTCTCTCCCCAAGAAGACTCAAGTTGGCTTAGATTAAAAACATTTCAGTACAGTCTAAAATCCACAAATATGCAAACATTAAAATGGAATTAAATATCATTGGTATTTTAAAAATTCAGTTAAAATCCATAAAAAACATATCCAAAACTAAAAACTGCAGCAGACCCTGACTTGATCTTTAAAACCTTTTAAAGCCTGCATTAGATTACCAAATGTAATGTCCCTTTATACACACTGCTTTATATTAATTTCCCCAGTATTCCTTTATCTGATTTGTCATCAACACACTTAATGGACTGCAAAAATATGATCCTGTGTGATTCCTTTCCATTCCAAGTCGCCCAGTCCTCTGTGTGCCCAGGGGGGAGTCTCTCATTTGGTATCAGCCATGGGTTGAGGTTCTGGGTTTGAGCCTGCCACTTTTGGACTCTCGCCTGCTGAGGTGTTCCAGCGAGTGTCTCTGTAGATCTTAGAAAACTTATAAAAACGTATTTAAGATCAACTTTGAGTCAAGAGCGCTTGAGCAGACTAGCAACCTTGGCCATTGAAAATGGCTTGTTGGATGAAATGGAAACAGATATAATAGTACACGAGTTTTCAAAATTGAAAGCCAGAAAAATCTCTTTTTAATTTTAAAAGTGTTCAAGTTTATTTGTGTTAAGGAAAACTGGATGTTAAAGTATCCACTAAAGTGAAGGGGCCAGAGGCTGACTATGTTGCCACACCCATTGTAATGGTCCAGGCTGGCATGGCACTTTTGAAGGACAAGAGTCACTTTCTTAAAAAGGAGGTGTCTATTCTCCTGGGGCTGCGTTCTCCAAAACAAATCTGATTGACAGACCCAACAAGCATGGGATTGAGTTCTCTGTTATTAGCAAACCCCTAGTCTGAAAAATCTTCTCTGAAGAGACAGCATGACCAGGAAACCTTTGTGTAGTACTTGTAGACCAAAAATAACAACAAAAACTTAAAATTGTTGCTAAGTTTAGTAAAATATTTGCATTCTTAAAAAAGTTAATTTGTGTAATGTAACTATATAAACATAATGTTGTAAGTAAATTTCTGGTTTGTAAGGTAACTCTTTTATTCACCTCTACCTTCTACGTTTTATTTTTCAGTGATTGGTTGGGGGGAGGGGGCGCCAAAATAATGTTTGCTTACCATTGAAAATTACCTAGGGCCGGCCCTGCTTGTGCGCCAGCTGCGACCATACCTTGTGAAGTCTGACTTGGCCAGGGTGATCCATGCCTTGATTACATCCAAACTGGACTATTGCAATGCATTCTATTTGGGGCTGCCCTTGAAGTCGGCCCGGAAATTTGATCTGGTACAGCGGGCGGCAGCCAGGCTCCTTACTGGAGCAAACTTTAGGGAGCACACAACATCCCTATTAAAACAGCTTCATTGGCTTCCAATAAGTTGGGGGGCCAAATTCAAGGTGCAGGTCATGACCTATAAAGCCCTAAACTGTTCAGGCCCCGCCTATCTCCGTGATTGCATCTCCTTCTATGAACCAGGGCAAGCTCTAAGATCTTCTGGGGAGGCTCTCCTCTCGGTCCCACTACTGTTGGTGGGGACAAGAGAGAGGGCCTTCTCAGTGGTGCCCCCCCCCATCTCTGGAATGCCCTTCCAAAGGAAATAAGACAGGCCCCATCCCTCCCCTCCTTTCGTAAGAGCTTGAAGACCTGGTGGTTTCAACAAACCTTTGAGAATGACCAGTTCTAACTCAGCCCCACACATTGTCTAATACGGCCTTATTCTTCCTACCAATTACCCAGATTCTTTCGTCTAATCGGCCCCAGAATGAACAGCCACAGACCCCTACCTAATATTAATGTTGCCTACCATAGCACTGCACTTAATTCCTGGGCCCTCTAGAATTTTTGGGCTTGCACAAATCTTGGAACAGCCTTTTAAATTTTTAATTGCCTTGAACAGGCAGGATTACTTTTAATATATGTGTGTTATGGCAACAATTTTTATGTTCATATTTTGTTTGTTAATCTTATGGTTATGTTGTTTTTACTCTGTATGTTTTGTGATATTACTTGGGAACCGATCTGAGTCCCTTCGGGGAGGTGGAGCGGTATTATTATTATTATTATTATTATTATTATTATTATTATTATTAAAGGGCTTCAAAGTTTGTTGAAATTTTCCCATCCTAGAGTGCATTTGACGTCAAAAATAATATTTGGGGGGGGGGGTTCAACCCTCCAATTAGAGTTGTGCACAGAACCATTTCCCTTCATTTCATCCATTATTTCATTACTTTTGTTACCTTTGGGGGCATGTAAGGGAAGGCCCCTCCTGGTACGAAAATCAGCTTGACACGAAAGCAAGCAGGAGTTGATCCTGGTTCCTCGCCTACTTTTCGTGAGCACATGGAGCTCCATGCCCCCTTGCCTTGGAAAGAGTGCATGTGTGTGTGGCGTGCAGGCCCAGAAAGTGTGTTCACCTGCATGCAACCAATCACCTCCTCTAGAGTAAGAATGAGAAGTTGCCTGTTGCCTCCTTGCCTCGGAAAGACAGTATGTGTGTGTGTGGCGTGCAGGCCCAGAAAGCTTGCATGTCTGCCTGCAGTTGAGCCTCCATTAGAGCAAGATTGAGAATTTGCCTCCTTTCCTTGGAAAGAGATTGCATGTGTGTGTGACGTGCAGACCCAGAAAGCAGCCATGCTTGCCTGCAACCTCTCCTCTAGAGTAAAAACAGGTAAGAAGCTTCCTTAAAGTACGCACCTGCCTGCAGCTTAGCACCTCTCCTCTAGCGTAAAACAGTTTCAATGCTTAAAATGATGGGAAGGGGAGCCTGGATCTGTAATTGGTTAAGCGGACAAACACAGAGGGTGCTCACCAATGCTTCCTCTTCATCCTGGAAAGAAGTGACGTGCGGAGTGCCATCATCAGGATTCCATCCTGGGCCCGTTCCTGCTCAGGATCTTTATTAATGACTTATTAATGAAGGGTTAGAAGGCACGATCAAGTTTGCAGGCGACACCAAATTGGGAGGGAGAGGACAGCAGGACAGGAGCAGGATTCAAAACGATTTTGACAGATTAGAGAAGGGGTCCACAAACTTTTTAAACAGAGGGCCAGGTCATAGTCCCTCAAACTGTTGGAGGGCCAGAGTATAACTTGGAAAAAAATGAATTTTATTTTATTTGTACTGCAAAAATCACTTAAAAACAATACAATAATTAAAATGAAGAACAATTTTACCAAATATAAACTTATTAGTGTTTTAATGGGAAGTGTGGACCTGCTTTTGGCTGATGAGATAGGATTGTTGTTGTTGTGTGCTTCAAGTTGGTTCAGACTTAGGTTGACCGTGAGCGAGGGCCGGGTAAATGACCTTGGAAGGCCGCACCCAGCCCCCTGGGCCTTAGTTTGAGGACCCCTGGATTAGAGAAATGGGCCAAAACGAACAAAATGAAGTTCAACAGGGACAAATGCAAGATACTCCACTTAGGCAGAAAAAAACAAAATGCAAAGATACAGAATGGGGGACAATGACTGGCTCGAGAGCAGAGCGTGTGAAAAAGATCTTGGAGTCCTTGTGGATAGCAAGTTAAACATGAGCCAACAATGTGATGCGGCAGCAAAAAAGCCAATGGGATTTTGGCCTGCATCAAGAGGAGTCCAGTGTCTAGATCAGGGGAAGTCATGCTCCCCATGCTCTATTCTGCCTTGGTTAGACCACACCTGGAATATTGTGTCCAATTCTGGGCACCACAATTCAAGAGAGATATTGACAAGCTGGAACGTGTCCTGAAGAGGGTGACTAAAATGATCAAGGGTCTGGAGAAGAAGCCATATGAGGAGCAGCTTCAAGAGCCAGGCATGTTTTTAGCCTGAAGAAGAGAAGGCTGAAAGGAGACATTTATTTATCGTGTCAGGGGCAACCAGACCATTGTATTACATTTCTAACAGAACAAAACAAACAAACAGAAAAAAAACACAAAATTTGCAAACTTGGTAGTTGATTAAACGTCCATTGACCAGTACCTGGCCACTTGGAATGCCTCTGGTGTTGCCGCAAGAAGGTCCTCCATGGTGCATGTGGCAGGGCTCAGGTTGCAATGCAGCAGGTGGTCAGTGGTTTGCTCTTCTCCGCACTTGCATGTCGTGGACTCCACATTGTGGCCCCATTTCTTGAGGTTGGCTCTGCATCTGGTGGTGCCAGAGCGCAGTCTGTTCAGCGCCTTCCAAGTTGCCCAGTCTTCTGTGCGCCCAGGGGGGAGTCTCTCATCTGGTTTCACCCATGCATTGAGGTGCTGGGTATAAGTATGTGAGAGGAAGTCACAGGGAGGAGGGAGGTAACTTGTTTTCTGCTGCCCTGGAGACTAGGACACAGAACAATGGCTTCAAGAAAGGAGATTACATCTGAACATTAGGAAGAACTTCCTGACTGTGAGAGCTGTTCAGCAGTGGAACTCTCTGCCCCGGAGTGTGGTGGAGGCTCCTTATTTGGAAGCCTTTAAACAGAGGCTGGATGGCCATCTGTTGGGGGTGCTTTGAATGCAATTTTCCTGCTTCTTGGCAGAATGGGGTTGGACTGGATGGCCCATGAGGTCTCTTCCAACTCTAGGATTCTATGATTGTATGGGACCCCCCTGCTCCCCACCCATAATGGACAGATTGAAAATTGATCTTTCGGAACCCCAGAGCAAAAACAGATATCTGCCCTCCAAATTTGAGAAGGCTCCCAAAAAGGGATCAGGGCCCCCATTGAAAGGCAGGACATGAAATGGGTCAATGTTTACACTACCTCCAGTGTCTCCTGGGCAGCTGATGTGAGCCTCCTTGGCTTCCAATTGTCCTCCTGTGGTCTACCTGAAAGGAGCATTCCCACCACTCCTTTCACGCCAGAACTGAAGTTCATCCGGGAGAAAGAAGCAATATGTTCCTACTCGCCTCACCTTAATCCCAACAGTAGAGCTGTGATTTTTCATTAGTCACTTTTCTGCCTTCTGCAACATTTCTCGTTATTGCACACCTTCTCCTTGGCACAACCCCTTCACACTCTTTGGGTGTTTCATCATCCAAGCACCAACAGTTATTTTCTGCCTGGGGCAGGAAAGGTGGAAAGCTCACCCAGAATTTTCTGAAGTGACAACTCTTTGAGTAATAAAACTGGGCTCTGAATCAAAGCCAATTGCAGATCTGTTTCCCAAAGGTGCGCAAGACCGTACCTTCAGGAATGTCATGAACAATGTGTAGATTGCCATTCTCAATCTATATATATATAAATGCTCATGTCATAATGAGTTCCTTAAAAACAAAAGAACCAACGAATGAAATCACACCAAATTTGGCAACAAAACATCTCACTACGCAAGGAGTGACCATCACTCAAAAAATATGATTTTGTCATTTGGGAGTTGTAGTTGCTGGGATTTGTAGTTCACCTATAATCAAAGAGCATTCTGAACTCCACCAACGATGGAATTGAACCAAACTTGGCACACAGGACTCCCATGACCAACAGAAAATACTAGAAGGGTTTGGTGGGCATTGACCTTGAGTCTGAGAGTTGTAGTTCACCTACATCCAAAGAGCACTGTGGGTTCAAACAATGATGAATCTGGACCAAACTTGGCATGAATATTCCATATGACCAAATATGAATACAGATAGAATTTGGGGGAAATAGACCTTGGCATTTGGGAGTTGTAGTTACTAGGATTTATAGTTCACCTACCATCAAAGACTATTCTGAATGAACCCCACAAATGACAGAATTGGGCCAAACTTCCCACACAGAACCCCCATGACCAACAGAAAATACTTAAGGCCATCCAGTCCAACTCCCTTCACCAGGGCAAGAAAACGTAATCAAAACCCTCCTGACAGAGAGCCATCCAGCCATAGATATAGATAGATATATATGATTCACACACAGAGAGATAAAGTATTATAGATTTGAAAGAGACTCTTAAAGATGGACAATTATATGTTGCATATTCCAGAGTAGGCAAACCAGACAATCTCTACATCAACACTGTCAAAGAAACATCAAGAAATACTGTTTACCCACAAGTATAAAGTCACTACAGCACTTGCTAATGACTTTATTTTCCATATCACCAGACTGGGCCACAGCAACACGTGGCAGGGGACCACTAGTAATGTATATTTATAAGTTTTCCCTTCCCTTCACACATAAAAGGTAAAGGTTTCTCCTTGACATTATGTTGGGTTTCATCCCTGGACTGCACAAGTTTCTTGTGTCATCAAGCTTCCAAACCTCAATGAGTAGCTAGGCTAGAGATAGGACTAGCCTGAGGGATTCCTCCCTCCCAAAGGGGCTTTGTTGTTACTTTTCCTGCCAACCACTGTATCCTTCCCCTTTGATGATGTCGTAATGGAAAGCTGTGAGCGAACTTCCTCTTTATGTTTGTATTACCATGTGGTCTCTCCACCATTTTTCAGTCTCTTCTGCCTTTTCTTCCTTCCAAGAGAAGGCTGAGGGGAGACATGGTGAGGGCCATGGATCAAGATGTGAGGGGAAGTCATAGGGAGGAGGGAGCAAGCTTTTTTCTCTTGCCCTGGAGACTAGGACATGGAATAATGGCTTCAAACTACAGGAAAGAAGATTCCGCCTGAACATTAGGAAGAACTTTCTGACTGTGAGAGCTGTTCAGCAGTGGAACTCTCTGCCCTGGAATGTGGCGGAGGCTTTTAAACAGAGACTGGATGGCAACCTGTCAGGGGTGCTTTGAATAAAAATTTCCTGCTTCTTGGTAGGGGATTGAACTGGATGGCCCATAAGGTCTCTTCCAACTCTACGACTCTATGATGGGACAAAAGTGTGGGACTGTGGCGCAGCTGGCTGGGAGTCAGCTGCATTAAGATCACTACGGACCAAAAGGTCATGAGTTCGAAGTCAGCCCCAGTCGGAGTGAGCTTCTGACCAATTCGTGTAGCTTGTTGTTGACCTTTGCAGCCCGAAAAACAGTTGCATCTATCAAGTAGGAAATTTAGGTCCCACTTATGTGGGGAGGCTAATTTAACTAATTTATGAGGCCATAAAAATCTCCAGCAAGCCTGCAAAGAATGAGGAAGTACTTCATCAGTGTCACAAATGGACGGTGAAACGACAGCTCCCCTGGTGGCCGGAAGCTGGAATGTTAAATAGCCTCTGAGTGTCTGTCTATATATGTTGTGTGTCTATGGCATTGAATGTTTGCCATGTATATGTACATTGTAATCTGCCTTGAGTCCCCTGCGGGGTGAGAAGGGCAGAATATAAATACTGCAAATAAATAAATAAATAAATAAAAAGTCCCTGGGATAGGGCTTGGCTGTTGTCAGTGTCCTTGCCAATTCATAAATCCTGGTAGTTCAGCTTTACGTACCTTATTTATTTATTTATTATTTGAACTTATATGCCGCCACTCCCCTGGGGCTCGGAGCGGCTTACAAGAATGGCTAAAATCTAACAAAATAATTTAAAAACAGCAATATCAAAGATCAAAGGCCTGTCGAAACAGATATGTCTTACATGCCCTGCGGAAAGCTGGTAAGTCCCGCAAGGCACGGACTTCAGGTGGCAGAGTATTCCAGAGTGATGGTGCCACTGCTGTGAAGGCTCTGCGTCTGGTTGCTGTTAGACGCAAGGTCTTGACACTGGGAATTTCCAATAGATCTTGGTCCTCAGAACGGAGGGATCTCTGGGGGTGGGAGGGGGTGAGGCGGTCCCTCAGGTACATCGGCCCCAGACCATGCAAGGCCTTAAAGGTGAGTACCATCCCTTTGAAAGTGATCCGGTGCTCAATTGGTAACCAATGCAGCTGTAGTAAGATTGGTGTTATGTGGCATCTCATTGAATTCCCGCAAGAAGCCGAGCAGCTGCATTTTGTACCAACTTGAGCTTCTGGATCACCGACAGAGGAAGGCCAATGTAGAGGGCGTTACAGTAGTCCAGTCTTGAGATGACCGTAGCCTGGATCACCGTAGCTAGGTCGTCCCTGGACAGGGAGGGGGCCAGCCGTCTAGCCTGCCGCAGGTGAAAGAAGGCGGTTCTGCTCACGGCGGAGACCTGGGCCTCCATCGTCAGCAGAGGGTCCAAAAGGACTCCCAGACTCTTTACCAATGATAACAGGCGTAGTGCCTTGCCATCCAGGGTAGGCAGCTGGATGTCCCCACTGTCCGGTCCACCCAGCCATAGGATCTCCGTCTTTGCTGCATTCACCCTCAACCTGCTGGCACACAGCCATCCAGTAACGGCCTCGAGGCACTGATGGAAATAATTGGGTACAGAGTCCAGTCGGCCTTCCATCTTCAGAACCAGCTGAGTGTCATCGGCGTACTGGTAACACTCAAGCCCAAAACCTCGAACCAGCTGAGCAAGTGGTCGCATATAGATGTTAAACAGAGGGGAGAGAATGGCCCCCTGAGGAGGAACCCCACAAGAGAGAGACCAGGCCTCTCCTCTCCACTCGCTATCCATGGTTGTGAAGAAAGGAGGAGAGTCAGTTTAAAGCTCTCCCCCTGACTCCAACAGCAGCAAGGCAGTGGGTCAAAAGATTGTGGTCGACTGTGTCAAATACTGCTGTGAGAGCCAATTTCATGGCTGGAATACCTTGTTCCACGACCTTCCTTTTCCCTTGTCCAAAATACACAATGAAATATATTGAAGACATACTCCTGTATAGTTGCTCTGTATCTTTATTGATTAGGTGAATTTGCACAGACTTCATTGCTTTTACCATCCAAGGTTTCCAGGTAATTCATTTGTTTTTAAATCTAATTGAGACCTCTTGCTTTCTCCCCCAATTCAACCCCCTCGGTGACATTCCCAGGTTTTTCCCCTTCCCATTTAAAACACTTAAGGTTTGAAATCTGCCAGGTTGCACATTGCTCTGGGACTCATAAAGACACACCATGCGTAGATTGGGAGCAGCCAGTGGGACACTCTGCAAGCATTCGAGTTACTTTGCATTGGAAAAGAAAACAAAAACAAACCAGACATTGAACTTCTTCTTAACCTACGGACATTTTTTGTGAGACTTAAATAAGTGGTGCGGAAACTTGAGCTCAAATGATCTGGGAAACCAAACTACGGTGTTTTGTTCTCAATCCTTCTTCTTTCCCTTGGGTGCCTCCTTTTCAACAACTTCTGGTTCCTCTTCCTTTTTCTCTTCTTCTTCTTCTTCTCCTTCTCCCTCAGCCTCTTCTCCTCCTTCTTCTTCTTCACCTTCCTCTTCTCCCTCTCCTTCTCCTTCTCCTTCCTCCTCTTCTTCCTTGGCCCCTTGGGAAAGAGTGAGGGAGAAAAATCAAAGGGGTTGAACATAGGAAAGCATTCCAAAATACAATGGTAGTCCTTGGAGAAAACATTCTTGGCAAATTGGCAAATGCCTGTTTGAAACCAATACCCTATTCAAAGCCAACGAAATATGGATGAGATCCTGCATCAATGATGCAGCTATATTGTGTTGTCGAAGGCTTTCATGGCGAGAATCACTGGGTTGCTGTGAGTTTTCTGGACTGAATGGCCATGTTCTAGAAGCACTGGGATTATGGCGCAGCTGGCTGGGAGTCAGCTGCATTAAAATCACTACTGGCCGAAAGGTCATGAGTTTGAAGCCAGACCGGGTTGGAGTGAGTGTCCAACCAATTTGTGTAGCTTGCTGCCGACCTTTGCAGCCCGAAAGACAGTTGCATCTGTCAAGTAGGAAATTTAGGCACCGCCTACGCGGGGAGGCTAATTTAACTAATTTACAATGCCATAAAAATCTCCAGCAAGCCTGCAAAGAATGAGGAAGTACTTCATCAGTGTCACAAATGGACAGTGAAGCAACAGCTCCCCTGGTGGCCAGAATACCCTTAGGAAAAGCTGGAATGTTAAATTGCCTCTGTGTCTGTCTATATATGTTGTGTGTCTATGGCAGTGGTTCTCAACCTGGGGTCCCCAGATGTTTTTGGCCTACAACTCCCAGAAATCCCAGCCAGTTTACCAGCTGTTAGGATTTCTGGGAGTTGAAGGCCAAAAACATCTGGTCTATGGCATTGAATGTTTGCCATGTATATGTACAATGCAATCCGCCCTGAGTCCCCGTGGGGTGAGAAGGACGGAATATAAATACTGTAAATAAATAAAATTAATTCTTTCCTGATGTTTTGCCCACATCTATGGCAGTCCAGGCATTCTCAGAGGTTGTGAGGTCTGCTGGAAACCAGGCAAGTGGGGTTTTATATATCTGTGGAATGTCCAGGGTGGGAAAAGGAACTCTTGTCTATTTGAGGCAAGTGTGAACATTGCAATTGGCCACCTTGATTAGCCCTGAATGACCTTGATTAGCATTGAATTCCCCCAGGCAGGAAGCAACCAGGCTTTGAAGCTGCAAGGCCATTCAATGCTAATCAAGGCGGCCAACTGCAACATTCACACCCTGGACATTCAACATATCTGTGGAATGTCCAGGGTGGGAGAAAGAACTCTTGTCTGTTTGAGGCAAGTGTGAATATTGCAATTGGCCACCTTGATTAGCATTGAATGGCCTTGCAGCTTTTACAGTCTTGGTTTTAGAGGAAGCAGCCAGGCTTTGAAGCTGCAAGGCTATTCAGTGCTAATCAAGGTGGCCAATTGCAACATTCACACTTGCCTCAAACAGACAAGAGTTCTCTCTCTCACCCAACTGGCCAGCTTGGTTAGCATTGAATAGCCTTGATTAGCATTGAATTCCCCCAGGCAGGTAGCAGCCAGGCTTTGAAGGTGCAAGACCATTCAATGCTAACCAAGCTGGCCAATTGAAACATTCACACTTGCCTCCAACAGACAATATGTTCTTTCTCCCACCCAATTGGTCTGCTTGGTTAGTATTGAATGGCTTTGATTAGCATTGAATTCCCCCAGGTAGGTAGCAGCCAGACTTTGAAGCTGCAAGACCATTCAATGCTAACCAAGCCGGCCAACTGCAACATTCACACTTGCCTCAAACAGACAAGAATTCTTTCTCCCACCCAATTGGTCTGCTTGGTTAGCATTGAATGGCCTTGCAGCTTCAAAGCCTGGTTGCTTCTTTAATGGGGGAATTCAATGCTAGTCAAGGCTATTCAGTGCTACAGTGGCCAACTGCAACATTCACACTTGTCTCAAACAGACAAGAGTTCTTTCTCCCACCCAATTAGCCAGCTTGGTTAGCATTGAATGGCCTTGCAGCTTCAAAGCCTGGTTGCTTCCTGAATGGGGGAATTCAATGCTAATCAAGGCTATTCAGTGCTACAGTGGCCAACTGCAACATTCACACTTTTCTCAAACAGACAAGGGTTCTTTCTCCCACCAAATTGGTCTGCTTGGTTAGCACTGAATGGCCTTAATTAGCATTGAATTCCCCCAGGCAGGTAGCAGCCAGGCTTTGAAGCTGCAAGACCATTCAATGCTAACCAAACTGGCCAATTGCAACATTCACACTTGCCTCCAGCAGACACAACTTCTTTCCCCTATGCTGGACATTCCACAGATATATAAACCTAATTTTCACAACTTCCAACAGACCTCACAACCTCTGTGGATGCCTGCCATAGATGCAGGTGAAACGTCAGGAGAGAATGCTTCTGGAACATAGCCATACAGCCTGGAAAACTTACAGCAACCCAATATAGCGATATCTTCAAATGCTAACACTCCAATCTACATTTCAAAACACACACAATATACATGGTCAAAACTACAGTGTGCAATTGTAGTGTTCAGTTTAGAAAGGCAAAGTGTAGCAGCACTGTGCGTTAAAATATTGTCAGCCCATGGATGGTTGAATCCATGGATGCAGAACTCGTGGATACAGAGGACCATCTGCATCATTCTTCCAAAAGGCACAGAACAGCTAAGATGAGCCTGTTCAACTCTATTTCTCCGTAGCTCTGATCAAAGAGGCTCATCTAATGGGAGAACAATGTGAAGAAAGGAAAATAGTATGAAAGGAATTACAGACCACTGTATCCATGGTGGATCCAACTGATTAGAAGAAAAACAAACCCCTTTCTGCTGCAATCCTGAGGTTTACTGCACATCAGACTCTTGGTCGCAGCAATAGATGCAGTTTGACACCAGTTTAACTGCCATGACTCAATTCTATGGAATCCTGGGAATTATAGTTTGGTGAGGAATGCCTCCACCTTCGTAACTCCTCAACAGATGGTAGAACTGGTATGCAGCAGATACTGGCTTGTTCAGTAGACTCTCCTCTGCAGTTCCATTTTGGTGGGAAACCTTAGCATTGAACAGTTGTGTTGTTAAAGTGCGAAGGATGTCACCCTGCGCAGACGGGTGGTCATTGTGACTTAAGCAATGTGCAGTCATTGAATTCTTGACAGCAGAAGGTGTCACCCCAAAGGAGATTCATCAGCGAATGCAAGCTGTTTATGGTGATTGTGTTGATGTGAGTACTGTGTGTCATTGGGCGAGTAAGTTTAAAGATGTTGAGGTGACAACTTCTGCTGTCAAGAATTAAATGACTGCATGTTGCTTAAGTCGCAATGACCGACCGTCTGTGCAGGGTTCCATACTTCACACTTTATTTATTATTTACTAGCCATTCCCTGCCACGTGTTGCTGTGGCCCAGTCTGGTGCTCTGGAAAATAAACTAATGAGAAAGTGTTGGTTTCTAATATATGTCATTTCTTTATGCTTGTGGGTAAACAATATTTTTTGTTGTTTCTTTGTCAGTGTTGATGTGGAGAGTGTCTGGTTTGCCCACCCTGGAACATGCAACATATCATTGCCCTTCTTAAAGGATCCCTTTCAAATCTATGATACTATATCTGTGTGTGTGTGTGTGTGTGTGTGTGTGTGTGAATCACATCTCTCTCTCTATGGCTGAATGGCTGTGTGTCAGGAGGACTTTGATTACGTGTTCTTGCCCTGGTGAAGGGAGTTGGACTGGATGGCCTTAAGTATTTTCTGTTGTTCATGGGGGTTCTGTGTTGGAAATTTGCCCCGATTCTGTCATTCGTGGGGTTCAAAATGCTCTTTGATTGTAGATGAACTGTGAATCCCAGTGACTACAACTCCCAAATGTCAAGGTCTACTTCCCCCAAACTCCATCTGTGTTCATATTTGGGTGTATTGAGTGCTTGTGCCAAGTTTGGTCCAGATCCATCATTGTTTGAGTCCACAGTAGTCTCTGGATGTAGGTGAACTACAACTCCCAAACTCAAGGTCAATGCCCACCAAACTCTTCCAGTATTTTCTGTTGGTCAAGGGAGTTCTGTGTGCCAAGTTTGGTTCAATACCATTGTCAATGGAGTTCAGAATGCTCTTTGATTGGAGGTGAACTATAAATCTCAGCAACTACACCTCCCAAATGACAAAATCATAATTTTTGAGTGATGGTCACTCCTTGTGCTGTGAGACATTTTGTTGCCAAATTTGGTGTGATTTCGTTCATTGGTTCTTTTGTTTTTAAGGTACTCATTATGCACAGAGCATATATATATATATATATATATATATATATATATATATATATATATATACACATACACACACACACACACACACACACACACACACACACACATACAGTATTTATATACCACTTTTCTCACCCTAGGGGGACTTTAACAACACAACTGTTCAATGCTAAGGCTTCCCATCAAAATGGAACTGTGGAGGAGAGTCAACTGAACAAGCCAGTACCTACCGTATACCAGGACTGCCATCTGTTGAGGAGTAATGAAAGTGGAGGCATTATTTTTCATTCAACCCTCATACAACTCCCATTTCCCATATCACAGAATGACATCAAACGGCCTCAATTCTACAGCGTATGTACTCTTAGCCATGCTCATCACAGAGTCATTGTAGTCAATGGGTCATAGCAACAAATTTGTACATGCCCCACCAATTTCAATGGGTCTCCTTCAAGGATGAGAAGTCAGGATCCAACCCATTAAATCTCCAATCTGCTATTGCTTTTTCAAGAGATAATCAACACTACCTTCTTCTTCGTCTCCTCCTTCTCCCTCGCCTTCTTCTCCTTCACCTTCTCCCTCTTCTTCTCCTTCTTCTTCCTCTCCTGAAGGAGGTGATTCTTTGGCTTCTTCTATTTTGGATGCTTCAATAGTCTCCTCAACTTCTATCTGTTCTTCTTGCACATGGCTGGAGTAGTAGGCAGGGAATGAGCGGGCTGACATCAAGTAGGAGCTGCTCTGTAGACCACTGTAAGCGGATCTTCCAAAGGTTGTGGCGCTCTGCGTGTAGCCACTGCTTATGCTTCCAACACTAGTGAAACTAAGACGGGTCTCTTCACCTTCAAGTAGTTTCCTGGAAAAGAGATGGAAGGTTCAAACGAACATGGATGCATCATGTCCATTGGGCACAGACTCAAGTCAAGATGGACCTAGATCCATGAATGGAAAACACATCATTTGATTAAAAGCCAAACACACATTGAAGAGGATGATCCGCTGTTAGAAGGCTCAAAATGCCTGACCCTCAATGTGAAGAACCCAAGCACCATAGGATCTGGGAGATCAATGTACCCTAATGTCAGCTGTTGTACGTAGAACTGATATTTTAGATTGACATTTCTCAAGCACAACTGTCCTGACCAAGTAGTCCTTCCTCTGAGGCCATTGTAAGTCACCATGGATAAGGACATGTTTTTTGTTGTGATAGAGTCTGGTGGCAGTGATAGTAACACTAGTTGTATTAGGAGAGGCAGGAAAACTACTTGCGAGCAAGACTATGATGAAGAGCAACAGAGGAAAAGAATCCGGGAGATACTTAGTGAGCCAACAGATGAGGATTCTTTTGAAGGTTTTGATGCAAATGATATGGATGGTGGGATATCAGACTCTGAGTCTAATGGGTTGGATTGGACAAGGGTTCAAGAGATTCGGGATATTTGTGCTGAACCCACAAGCAGTGGCACGTTTGAAGGTTGGAGTAGTGAAGGCACGGATGGGTCTTGGGGAACTTCAGGATTAGACCAGAGATGGACTACTTGGAGGAGTGGTGGAAGAAGCACAGCTGGGGATGGGTTGGGCCGATCTAGGGGCGACTCCAGTTCGGATGAGGAGTTGCAACAGGATTCAGCTGGGACAAGAATGTTGGCTGAATCAAGTTCTGATGAGGAATTGTAGATAAAATGGGAGTGTTTGCAATTGTAACTTTGCAATCGGCAAGGTGTCTTGTTCGGCGCTTTCTGGATCGTTGTGTTACAGAAGACAGGTTTGGAAGAAGACTTTGGGACGGAAGTTATACTCTGGGTTTTAGCAGCAAAGGGGGCTGGAACTGTGTGGGTTTCTGCTGGACTGCACTGTTTTGGTATTTGAATTAGCTGCCGTATTGCCCCCGTTGCTTTGGCTCCTTGTGACTTCCATTGGATCGGGACCTGACCTTGCAGCTATTCGTTTCCCTTCGGATTGGATTGGACTGGACTGGACTTCAACATTCGGCGTTACTCTCCTTTCCATGTCTGCGGCTGTGTTTCTGGAGCTGGCGTTATCATCCTCCCTGCATTCTTGTATTCCAGCCTTGGAGTTCAGCATGACGTCTCCTGCAGCGTTTGAGGCTCGAGTTACATTTTGCAACCCTTGAAAGGCTGCTGCTCACTAGAGTGGCTGTGAACATCATTCTACAGTTAGTTTTGCTTCTGTTGTTTGATGGAGCAAGTTTGAGCTGAATTTAAGCATTTTGAGTTTAATCTGGATTATATCTCTGGATAATCCAGGTTATATTCTGATTGGGATTTTGTGGGTTCTTTTGCCTTTTTTGAACTGTGTTTTTTTTGCCCTGTGGTTTTGTTTTGGGCTCTTTTGTGTTTGTTTGAACAATAAACTATACTTCTTTAATTGGCTGGCGTCTGACCTTGACAGTTTTGTTGGATTAATGGTGACTTAGTCACATATAAAGGATGTCAAAAATACTAAAAATTAACTAGGTATTTTTAATTACAAAAATATGAGTCAAGCACTGAAAGGGTTAAATGCATGCAATGACTCATCAAAAGCTGCCATCCTATATAAGAAGGTGTGCCTGAAGCTTAGTAGTCCGCAACCTGTGAGAGGTCTCAGCGGGAGAAAGACCTCAGTGAGACAGGCCTCAGTGTTGGTAGGCCTCGGTATGGAAAGGCCTCAGTGGGAGAAAGGCCTCAGTCTGAGAGAGCCCTCAGTGTGAGGAGGCTTCAGTGGGAGAAAGGTCTGTGAGAAAGCCTCACAGTGTGAGATGGGCCTTAGCCTATGAGAGAAGCCTCGGTGGGAAGCAACCCTTATTCTGTGAGTATGAGAAGGCAATCTGTGAGGGGTTTTGGAGAGAGAAGCCCCAGGATGAAAGCCTTGTGTAAAGCTGTGTATAAAGCTACTGTGTGAAGCTCCTGTGTAATTTCAGTGTGAGAGGAGGCTATGTGAGAGTGAAGCTGTTTATCTGCGTAAGAAAGAAGCCCAGCATGGAAGCAATGAAGGAAGTATAAAGAACTTTGTTTGTGTTATAGAGTCTGAGTCCCCCCTCGAGGGTCAAGAAGGACGGGGTGTAAATGTTTGAAATAAATAAATTTTTGCAAAATAAATGAATTATAGAACACTTGCTCTTGTAAATAGTGTAACCACATTATTTTACTACAGGGAAAAGCTTCTTATGGAAGAGATAACTTTGGTCTGTGTGTTTTTGTTCTTTTTACCATTTTGGGCTATTGGTGCTGTGTCAGGCTGCTGCTGCTAAGTTACTCTGCTGTACATTTATGAGGAGGGTCTTTAGTTAATAAGTCCATTCACCCAACAGAGGAATTATATTTACTATGAGATCCAAAGAACTCTAAGAGAATAGGATGGATTTCTTTATCCTGTCTATCCTCAATGTGAAAAGCTCAAAGGAGATAAATAACTAATTCATGGCCATGCTCAGTAGATAATCACTAGCATGTTTTTTCAGTAATGGTTTCTACAGTATTTGTAAAAGTTGTCTTTTTTCTTGGCCAGCGAGGAATTCAATCACCAAGTTGCCATTAACAAAGTGGAAAAATGTGTAACTGGATTCTACTGGTGAATCTAATGTGGTTCATCAAAAATTGGAATTTTTGTTGTTCATTCGTGCAGTCGTTTCCGGCTCTTCATGACCTCATGGACCAGTCTACGCCAGAGCTCCCTGTTGGCTGTCACCACCCCCAGCTCCTTCAAGGTCAATCCAGTCACTTCAAGGATGCCATCCATCCATCTTGCCCTTGGTCGGCCCCTCTTCCCTTTTCCTTCCACTTTTCCCAGCATAACTGTCTTCTCTAAGCTTTCCTTTCTTCTCATGACGTGGCCAAAGGACTTCATCTTGGCCTCTACTATCCTTCCCTCCAGTGAGCAGCCAGGCATTATTTCCTGGAGGATGGACTGGTTGGATCTTCTTGCGGTCCAAGGCACTCTCAGAACTTTCCTCCAGCACTACAGTTCAAAAGCATCTCTCTTCCTTCACTCAGCCTTCCCTATAGTCCAAAGCTCTCACATCCATTGGAATACTAGGGATATATTTAAAAGGCCTTTGTCTAGTGTTTTAACTAGACAAAACAAGTCTGCCCTTCCTCTTGGCAGACTCCAATGAGTAGACAAGACCAATGTCCTACATCAGTGGTTCCCAATCCTTTTTTGACCAGGGACGACTTGACCAGGGACCATTCTCCAAAATGAGTACCAAAAGGGTTACAGTTCAGTTTTTGGTCAACTTTAGATTCAGACTGGTTATTTGGGGTGCCAATTCTGAAATTCCATTGGATAGACAACATCAGCTCTAGTTTCTGATCGAGAACATATACCATCCAATAGTTGCCATCTGCTCACCCACAGAAAGCCTTATTTAAGATGCCTCAGCACTATAAGAGAGTTTCGCGAGACCAGTTGCAACGGTATAGTAACAGTGAGGCTGTGGACCATATTTTAGTTTCTGACCACAGGTTGGGAACCACCGTCTTACATTTTCAATGAAGCCAATAAGAATCAATTTGCTGTGTTGGAACTAGAGGGATGGGGAGGAAAAAACTCGTTCATTAGTTGCCATTCCATATCCCACCTAAATAACCTGACAACGAAATCCACAATTTAACCAAATGCATGACTATATATTCCTCTGCCCCAAATTACCTGTATGCTGCAATTTCAATATCCAGAGCCATTTTGACATTGAGAAGATCCTGATATTCCTTCAGATACCTGGCCATTTCACTCTTTGTGGTTCGCAGTTCATTTTCTAACTTATTGACGGTGTCCTGTTGGGAATAAACAAAAAGGGTAAATTGCATGAACACGTTCATTCTTGTGCAGGTAGGAAATGAATGGAGCCCCGTATCATGTTAGACTGCAACTCCAAACATTGGCCACCCTGACTCAGGCACATGGGAGTGCAGCTTAACTTCACTGGGAGGCCTACATACTCATGCTCCTCCACCATACTTTTCTTCCTTCAAGCAAACAAGACTTTCATGAAAGTTTTTTTTTTAAAAAAAGGAAGACTTAGATATGGTAAGTGAAGCACTGCTGAAATCAATGGGGCAGCGTAAATGCAATTACTTATCCCAACTGGAGTCAAATCTTTTTAGTCAACTGCTTAGTGGTGAAGTATCAATACAGATTAAATTCATCCAAATGGGTCCCTTGTAATTGGAACAAGAATCATAGAATCATAGAATCAAAGAGTTGGAAGAGACCTCATGGGCCATCCAGTCCAACCCCCTGCCAAGAAGCAGGAATATTGCATTCAAATCACCCCTGACAGATGGCCATCCAGCCTCTGCTTAAAAGCTTCCAAAGAAGGAGCCTCCACCACACTCCGGGGCAGAGAGTTCCACTGCTGAACGGCTCTCACAGTCAGGAAGTTCTTCCTTCATGTTCAGATGGAATCTCCTCTCTTGTAGTTTGAAGCCATTGTTCTGCGTCCTAGTCTCCAGGGAAGCAGAAAACAAGCTTGCTCCCTCCTCCCTGTGGCTTCCTCTCACATATTTATACATGGCTATCATATCTCCTCTCAGCCTTCTCTTCTTCAGGCTAAACATGCCCAGTTCCCTAAGCCGCTCCTCATGGGGCTTGTTCTCCAGACCCTTGATCATTTTAGTCGCCCTCCTCTGGACACATTCCAGCTTGTCAATATCTCTCTTGAATTGTGGTGCCCAGAATTGGACACAATATTCCAGGTGTGGTCTGACCAAGGCAGAATAGAGGGGTAGCATGACTTCCCTAGATCTAGACACTATGCTCCTATTGATGCAGGCCAAAATCCCATTGGCTTTTTTTGCTGCCACATCACATTGTTGGCTCATGTTTAACTTGTTGTCCCCGAGGACTCCAAGATCTTTTTCACATGTACTGGTCTTGAGCCAGGCATCCCCCATTCTATATCTTTGCATTTCGTTTTTCCTGCCAAAGTGGAGTATCTTGCATTTGTCACTGTTGAACTTCATTTTGTTAGTTTTGGCCCATCTCTCTAATCTGTCAAGATCCCTTTGAATCCTGCTCCTGTCCTCTGGAGTATTGGCTCTCCCTCCCAATTTGGTGTCGTCTGCAAACTTGATGATCCTGCCTTCTAGCCCTTCATCTAAGTCATTAATAAAGATGTTGAACAGGACCGGGCCCAGGACAGAACCCTGCGGCACTCCACTTGTCACTTCTTTCCAAGATGAAGAGGAAGCATTGGTGAGCACCCTCTGGGTTCGTCCATTTAACCAATTCCAGATCCACCTCACCGTAGTTTTGCCTAGCCCACATTGGACTAGTTTCCTTGCCAGAAGGTCATGGGGGACCTTGTTGAAGGCCTTCCTGAAATCCAGGTACGCTACATCCACGGCATTCCCCGCATCTACCCAGCTTGTAACTCTATCGAAAAAAGAACTTGGATATGGATCTACTTGGATATGAAAAAGAACTTGGATATGGATCTACTTTTCATGCAATCTGTGCATGTATTTATTTATTTATTTATTTATTTACGATATTTATATGCTGCCCTTCTCACCCAAAGGGGACTCAGAGAAGCTTACAAGATATATATACATACATACAATATATTATATTATTAGCATAGTACAATATCAGTATTATATATTACTATATTGAACTATACCATTATATTGTAATATTATTAGTAATATTATATGTAATATAAATATATATAATTATAATATTGCATTATTATTATTATTAGTATTAAATTGTATTACATTATATTATAAATATTATATGTATATTATATTATATTATATTATATTATATTATATTATATTATTAGTAAAGCACAAGAGAGAAGATGGAACTATCTTCTGCCCCTCTCTCTCATCCCTCTGGCCCAGAGCAGCAGTTGAAGCTGGGGTGGGGGAGGGGGCTCCCAACTGATGATATAGGCAAGAGTCAATCACCAAGCATAGCTTATTATAGACAGACACAGAGAGGCTATTTAATATTACAGCTTTTTTAATGAGGGTATTCTGGCCACCAGGGGAGCTGTTGCTTCACTATCCATTTGTGACACTAAGTACTTCCTCATTCTTTGCATGCTTGCTGGAGATTTTTATGGCATCATAAATTAGTTAAATTAGCCTCCCCACATACACGGTACCTAAATTTCCTACTTGACAGATGCAACTGTCTTTTGGGCTGCAAAGGTCGACAGCAAGCTACACAAATTGGTTGGAAGCTCACTCCAACCCGAGCTGGCTTTGAACTCATGACCTTTCGGTCAGTAGTGATCTTAATGCAGCTGACTCCCAGCCATCTGCACCACAGTCCTAGACGCAAATCCAACTAGGAGACCCAATTAGAGTATGCCACTGAGGCAATAAGGTTTACATGACCTCACTCCAGCTCGGACTTAGTTGCATTTAGGCTTAAGATACCATCATGGCTTTGCAGAACTGATAGAGAAAGTTGGAACTGCCAACATGTGTGACAGATTCACAGCACAGATTGTCCTCTAGCTTGCATTAAAATGTTATTTTCTACTTTTTTGTTTTTCAATACATCCCATTTTAAATCAATTCTGATAAAACACAAAAGGGCACAAAACTGATACAAGAGTTAAATTAGACAAGCTCAAAACAAAACAATAAATCATCAGCATATTTTCTGTCTCATGTTTTACCAAGTCTCTGTTCAATGCTGAATACGAAATTTCTGAAGGGACAATCTTGTTTGTATGGTTCGAATCCAGGGAGCAGGCTGAGCTCCTGCTGCTAGCCCCAGCTTCTGCCAACCTAGCAGTTCGAAAATATGCAAATGTGAGTAGATCAATAGGTACCGCTCCGGTGGGAAGGCAACGGTGCTCCATGCAGTCATGCTGTCCACATGACCTTGGAGGTGTCTATGGACAACACCGGCTCTTCGGCGTAGAAATGGAGATGAGCAACAGCCCCCGGAGTCAGACACGACTGGACTTTATGTCAGGGGAAAACCCTTACCTTTACCTATGGGTCAATAAACACTACTTAACTGTTTGCATCAGGGGTCCTCAAACTAAGGCCCGGGGGCCGGATGTGGCCCTCCAAGCTCATTTACCCGGCCCTCGCTCAGGGTCAACCTAAGTCTGAAATTATTTGAAAGCACACAATAGCAACAATGCTATCTCATCAGCCAAAAGCAGGCCCACACTTCCCATTGAAATACCAATAAGTCTATATTTGCCAAAATTGTTATTCATTTTAATTATTGTATTGTTTTAAAGTGGGTTTTTTGCATTAAAAATAAGATATGTGCAGTGTGCATAGGAATTTATTCTTTTTTTTTTTCAAATTATAATCCGGCCCTCCAACAGTTTGAGGGACTGTGACCTGGCCCTCTGTTTAAAAAGTTTGAGGACCCCTGGTCTACATCATCTGCCCATCCAGCTTAATCTTAAAATGAATTAAGCCAAATAACTTGAAATGAAAATATAAGGTGCTGACTCTGCAGTCTTCTTTGATCACAAGGGTACTGTGATAGTAGTCAGAATAGTCTAATTTATTAAAGACACTTAAAAATGCATTAGCTTGAATCTTGATTTGTTTGTAGATCTCATCTACAGCCACAAAACTGCCTATTCTGTGCTTTAGAAGATACAACCAATACAGTGTCAGTCTTGGATTGCACTATGCCAGTAGGCATTTCAGCACTGGGCTGGTGGACAGCTCCCAGATTCAACTAGGTGAAGCAGAAGCCTGGGTGGGGACCTCCACTGGAAGATGGTGCATTGCACCATTATCTGCTTCAGCCCTGCTATTGCGGCACGTTAAACACTTCCTGGAAAAAAAAGGGGGGGGGGTCACAAAAGACCTTTGCCTGCAAATCTGCAATTCCAAAAACAATACTGAATTTTAACCAACACAACTGTCACATATTCCACTTTTCCATCCATAGACTAACATAGAAAGAAAGTTATCGAGAGATGTTGAGTACAAAGACCTTCCCCGCTGAATGGGTGTGGTCCAGCTCAACATCTGCTTGATCTATGGCAGTGCTTCTCAACCTTCCTAATGCCGTGTCCCCTTAATGCAGTTCCTCATGTGTTGGTGACCCGCAACCATAACATTATTTCCATTGGTACCTCGTAATTTTGCTACTGTTATAAATCCTAATGTAAATATCTGATATGCAGGATGTATTCTCATTCACTGGACCAAATTTGACACAAATAGCCAATATGCCCAAATTTGAAAACTGGTAGGGTTGGGGGGGGGGATTCATTTTGTCATTTGGGAGTTGTAGTTGCTGGGATTTATAGTTAACCTATAATCAAAGAGCATTCTGAACTCCACCAACAAAAGAATCAAGCCAAATTTGGCACACAGAACTCCCAAGAACAAGAGAAAATACCAGAAGGGTTTGGTGGGCATTGACCTTGAGTTTGGGAGTTGTAGTTACATCCAGAGAGCACTGTGGACTCAAACAGTGATGGATCTGGACCAATCTTGGCATGAATACTCAATATGCCCAATTGTGAACACTGGTGGAGTTTGGGGAAAATAGACCTTGACATTTGGGAGTTGTAATTGCTGGGATTTATAGTTAACCTATAATCAAATAGCACTCTGAACCCAGCCCAAAATGGATCTGCACCAAACTTGGCACACTACCGACATGGCCAACATTAACTACTGGTGGGGTTGGGGGGGGTTTTTGAATTCTGGGAGTTGTCATTCACCAACACCAACAAGGATGAGGACAGGCAGAGAGATCTTCAGCCTTCTCTGCCAAAAGGGTTCCTAAGACCATCAGAAATATGTGTTTTCTGATGGTCTTTGGCGACCCCTCTGAAACCCCCTCATGACCCCCTCCCCAGGGGTCCCGACCCCCAGGTTGAGAAACACTGATCTATGGGGAGGATCCCTCCATTCCTTGGTGTTTCATATTCTCATCCATTCTGCCTTTGACTCCAATAGATACATTTACGATCAAATTACTTGGATTGTTGTGTTCATCAACTGAATCTATGCAGGAATACCCCCTAAAGACCGCAACAATTTAATCCAACCCATTGAAATCAGCTCAGGGAGTAGTAATAATAATAATAATAATAATAATCTTTATTTATACCCCGCTACCATCTCCTGAGGAACTCGGTGTGGCTTATATGAGGCCGAGCCCACAATACATCAATGATAAAGCAATAACAACAATTAATACAGACAATAAAATAAAACTCATAACAAAAAAAATAAACAACAATAGTATTTTATGCACATTTATGCAGAAGTAAATCCAAGCATGGGATTGTGCTGGAACTCCAAGAATAATCAATGCTGATGGACAATGATTAGTCAAGAATCAGATAAATTGTTGTTGAAGGCTTTCATGGCAAGAATCACTGGATTGTTGTGAGTTTTCCAGGCTGTATGCCCATGTTCCAGAAGCATTCTCTCCTGACGTTTCACCCACATCTATGGCAAGCATACTCAGAGGTTGTGATGTCTGATGGAAACTAGGCAAGTGGGGTTTATATACCTGTGGAATAATGTCCAGAGTGGGAGAAAGAACTCTTGTCTGTTGGAGGCAAGTGTGAGTGTTGCAATTGGCCATCTTGATTAGCATCGAATGGCCTTGCAGCTTCAAAGCCTGGCTGTGGAAGGTCCAGGGTGGGAGAAAGAACTCTTGTCTGTTGGAGGCAAGTGTGAATGTTGCAATTGGCCATCTTGATTAGCATCGAATGGCCTTGCAGCTTCAAAGCCTGGCTGCTTCCTGCCTGGAGGCATTCCACCTCCCAACAAAGGATCCCCTGGGCAGGAAGCAGTGAGGTTTTGAAGCTGCAAGGCCATTCAATGCTAACCAAGCTAGCCAATTGCAACATTCACACTTGCCTCCAACAGACAAGAGTTATTTTTCCCACTGTGGACATTCCACAGAAATAGATATATAGATAGATAGATAGAAACCCACTTGCCTAGTTTCCAACAGACTAAGTATTATTTCTTCGGCTCCAGATACTAGGACACAGAGAAATAGATTTGAAGTGCAGGAAAATAGATTCCATCTTGACATCTGGGAAACAATAATATGCTTCCGTGAATTGTGATGGAGTCTTGTTCTCTGGAGGTTTTTCAAACCTCTGTCCCCCACTAGTGTTTGTGTGTGTGTGTGTGTGTGTGTATATATATATATATATTGCGCATGTGTTGTAATGTATTTTTGTGGGGGGGGGGGTTGGCTTTTTAAGTCTCTTCTGCTGTGTTTTTCAGTGTTTTTATGAGTGATGGTCACTCATTGGCCTGATTGGTGTCTTGTGTCCAAATCTGGTGTCAATTCATCCAGTGGTTTTTGAGTTATGTTAGTCCCACAAACGAACATTACATTTATTTATTTATATACTAGCCATGCCATGTATTGCTGCAGCCCAGTCTGTGTATATGTGCTTTGTATGTGTGTGTGTATATATATTTGTGTATATGTGTGTTTGCGTATGTGTGTGTGGTTTTGTGCATGTGTTGTAATGTTTGTGGGATTTTTTGGCTTTTTAAGTCTCTTCTGCTGTGTTTCTCAGTGTTTTTGTGAGTGATGGTCGCTTGTTGGCCTGAGCGGTGTCTTGTGTCCACATTTGATGTCAATTCGCCCAGTGGTTTTTGAGTTACGTTAATACCACAAACGAACATTACATTTTTATTTATATAGATTGCGAGAGGAAATAACCCTGGGTTCGCCCTTTCCATCTGATGCCACTTTCAGGCAATATTCTGCTCCTTAATTCATCCGATGGAGAGGAGGTGGTTCACCAGAATAGCAAAAAGTAGTTGGACTAGATGTCTTTTGGGGCTCTATCAATTCCACAACCAGTGGTTGCCTCTAGGTCAAATGGGGGTTGGACTGGGTGGTCTTTGGGATTCCCTATGATATCATGTATTCATGCAGGGCAGGATGGAGACAGACTGGATGGCTTAGCTTGATCACGCCTTCAAAAGTGTGTTTTATAGCAGGGATGCATGTCCTGCAGGGCAAAAGAGGTGGATGTCCTTTAGAATGAGCAGAGTCTCTACCATTCTATGTCTTCTTGCAAGACAGAGAGGGGTCAGATTGGATGGCCTAGATAGAATCATAGGGTCCCTAAACAGCTCTGAGTCTGGGGATGTAGATCGTTCTATAGATAGGGAGGGAGGGCCCGCTTGTATTCCTGCAGGAAACGGGGGTCTATCTAGATGTCCTTTGGGGTCCCTACATCCTATGGAAAAGGAATGCAGGCCTTCCTGTATCTCTGCAGGATAGGGGTCTGTCTAGATATCCTTTGGGGTCCCTAAAATCCTACAGATAGGGAGGGAGGGCCCACTTGTATTTTGCAGGAAAGGGGGGTCTGTCTAGATGTCCTTTGGGGTTCCTACACTCCTATGGAAAGGGAAGGCAGGCCTTCTTGTATCTCTGCAGGAGAGGGGTCTGTCTAGATGTCCTTTGGGGTCCCTACAATCCTATGGAAGGGGAAGGTGGGCATTCCTGTAACTCTACAGAAGAGGGGTCTGTCTAGATGTCTTTTGGGGCTCCTGATTGAAATGCCCTCCCATCCTCGTATCCACCGCTACCTTCCTCCTTCCCCCACCCCCGCACCCCTATCTGCAGGTCCCTCTCCTTCCCACTTGGAGAGCTGCATTATGCTTCTCTTCAAGCTCCTGATCTAGATGCTCCCCCCATCCCTGGCAACCTTCCTCATTTCCCTATATTCACAGATCTCTCCTCCTTCCCACCTGGAGGGCAGCAATGTTTCTTCTCAAACTCCTGGTCTCGATGTCCTCCCATCCGTGGCAACCTTCCTCTCCCCCATATCCTTCCCCTCGGTATCCGGGGGGGGGGGCCCCGTTGGTGCCCACCTGGAGGGTGGCAAGGTCGGCATTGTGCTTCTCCTCGAGCTCCTGATCTAGATATCCTCCCCCGTATCCGCAGCAATCTCCCTCCGCCGGTATCCGCGGGTCCGCCTTGGTGCCCACCTGGAGGGCGGTGATGTGCTTCTCCTCTAACTCCTGAACTAGATACCCTCCCCCGTATCTGTGGGCCCCCGTTGGTGCCCACCTGGAGGGCAGCGAGGTCAGTGTTCTGCTTCTCCTCGAGTTCCTGATCTAGCTACCCTCTCCTGTATCCGCGGCAACCTTCCTTCCCCTCCCCCTCGGTATCCACAGGTCCCCCTTGGTGCCCACCTGGAGGATGGTGATGTGCTTCTCCTCTAACTCCTGAACTAGATACCCTCCCCCGTATCCGCAGCAACTTTCCTTCCCCTCTCCCCTGGTATCCGCGGGCCCCCTTGGTGCCCACCTGGAGGGCAACGAAGCCAGCATTATGCTTCTCCTTACGCTCCTGATCTAGATACCCTCCCCTGTATCCGCAGCAATCTTCCTTCCCCTCTCCCCCCGTATCCGCGGGTCCCCCTTGGTGCCCATTTCAAGATCGGCATTGTGCTTCTCCTTGAGCTCCTGATCTAGATACCCTCCCCCTTATCTGTGGCAACCTTCCCCCTCCCCCGGTATCCGTGGGTCCCCCTTTGTTCCCACCTGGAAGGCGGTGATGTGCTTCTCCTCTAAGTCCTGATCTAGATACCCTCCCCCGTATCCGCGGCAATCTTCCTCCCCTGGTATCTGCAGGTCCCCATTGGTGCCCACTTTGAGGTCGGCATTGTGCTTCTCCTTGAGCTCCTGATCTAGATACCCTCCCCCGTATCCGCAGCAACCTTTGTTCCCCTCTCCCCCCGTATCTGCGGGTACCCCTTTGTACCCACTTTGAGGTCGGCATTGTGCTTCTCCTCTAACTCCTGAACTAGATACCCTCCCCCGTATCCGCGATCTAGATACCCTCCCCCGTATCCGTGGCAATCTCCCTCCCCGGTATCCGCGGATCCCACTTTGTGCCCACCTGGAGGGTGGCGATGTGCTTCTCCTCTAACTTGTGATCTAGATACCCTCCCCCGTATCCGCGGCAACCCCCCCCGGTATCCGCCCCCCCCCCTTGGTGCCCACCTGGAGTGCGGCGAGGTCTGAGTTGTGCTTCTCCTCGAGCTCCTGGAGCTGCTTCTCGAGGGCCTCGTTGGCTCCGCGCGTGGCCTCGATCTCGAGGGTCTTGGCCTTGAGGAGGCGCCGGCTCTCGGCCACCTCGTCCTTGGCGGCGCGGGCGGCGTCGGTGTTCTTGGCGGCGCTCTCGGAGAGGACGGAGAAGCGGCTGCGGAACCACTCCTCGGCGTTCTGCATGTTGCGGGCGGCGAGGCGCTCGTACTGGGCGCGGATGTCGCGGAGGGCGGCGGAGAGGTCGGGCTTGGCGCTGGCGCCCAGGTCGGCCTCGGCGGAGAGCTGGGCGCCTTGCTGGGCCACCTGGGCTTGCAGCTCGGCCAGCTCCTCCTCGTGCACCTTCTTGAGGAAGGCCAGCTCGTCGAGGAGCGAGTCGACGCGCTTCTCCAGCTCGGCGCGGCCCAGCGCGGCTTCGTCGGCGGCCTTGCGCGCCTCCAAGAGGCGGGCTTCGGCTTCCTCGCGGGCGGCGGCCTCCTCCTCGACGCGCCCGGCCAGCGCCCGCAGCGTCTCCTCCAGCCCCTCGCGCTCTCCTTGCAGCGCGGCTCGCTCGTGGCCGGCCTCCTCGGCGGCGAGGCGCAGCTCGCGGATCTCCTGCTCGTAGAGGGCGCGGAAGCGCGAGGGCTCGGCGTGCCTCTGCCGCAAGCCCAGCAGCTCCGCCTCCAGCGCCTTGTTCTGCTGCTCCAGCTCGTGGACGCGCTCGATGAAGCAGGCGAAGCGGTCGTTCAGGTCCTGCAGCTGCGCCTTCTCCTGGCTCCGGATGGCCTTCAGGTCGTTGCTCAGCGC
Organism: Anolis sagrei ordinatus; assembly: GCF_025583915.1. Classification (NCBI taxonomy): domain Eukaryota; kingdom Metazoa; phylum Chordata; class Lepidosauria; order Squamata; family Anolidae; genus Anolis; species Anolis sagrei. Next base: position 5,877,400 of record NW_026847882.1, read on the forward strand.
CGCCACCTGCGTCAGGTCCAGGCTCTCCGCCGCCAGCGCCGCCGAGAACGACGACGAGGCCGACGACGACGCCGCGTAGCTCCGCCGCACCGACACCGACGACAGCGGCGCAGACAGGCTCGAGTAGGTCGAGCGGGAGGACGCCCCGTAGCCCAAGCCCCGCACCCGCGACGACGGCGACGAGGAGACCCCGCCGTCGGCGAAGCGGCGCTTGTAGGCCGGGAAGTACGTCTCGTAGCCGAACGAGCTCATCGTCTTGCCCGAGTTTCCCTCAGAGAGAAGAAGAAGGAGAAGGAGCAGCAGAGGAAGAGACAACCTTCTGCGGAAGAGCTCCGCACTCCGCTCGTATTTATACCCAACGGAGTGGGCGGGGACTCCTGTCGCCACGCCCCTCTCTTCCCGCGTTGAGCCACACCCCCTTTACTGCTGTGAAAGAGAACCACAGACCTAGAATGATAGAATTCTAGAGTTGGAAGAGACCTGAACAATGGAGCAATGGCTTCAGACTACAAGAAAGGAGATTTCAACAGAAATTTCAACAGAAAGGAGGAGACCATGAAAATGAACAAAATCTGGCTACCGATATTAAAAAACTCTAAAATTACTACAGCAAAACAGCAGAGAGGAAACAACCAGGCACATCTTAACACCTCTCAATAGAACATTTTCCCAGGCTCAGCCAGGCTGTCAAATGCTAATGAAGGTGGTCAGCTGAAACATTCACACCCAGAGAGAATACCTCTAGAACATGGCCATATAGCCCAGAAAAACCTACAACATGCCAATCCTAGAGTTGGTTGAGGCAAGTGTCAATCTTGCAATTAGTATTGAATGGCCTTGCAGCTTCAAAGCCTGGCTGCTTCTAACAGCTACCATCCACTCCAACCCCATTCTGCCAAGAAGCAGAAAACTCCCGTTCAAAGCACCCCCAACAGATGTTCATCCATCCTAGAGTTGGAAGAGACCTCATGGGCATCCAGTCCAACCCCATTCTGCCAAGAAGCAGGAAACTCCCGTTCAAAGCACCCCCAACAGATGGTCATCCACCCTAGAGTTGGAAGAGACCTCGTGGGCCATCCAGTCCAACCCCATTCTGCCAATTAGAACAAAAATCCAATTCAAAGCACCCTCAACAGATAGCCATCCAAACTCTGTTGAAAAGCCTTCAAAGAGGGAGCCTCCACCACACTCCAGGGAAGAGAGTTCCACTGCTGAACAGCTCTCACATAGAATCCTAGACTTGAAAGAGACCTCGTGGGGCATCCAGTCCAACCCCATTCTGCCAATTAGAACAAAAATCCCATTCAAAGCACCAACAACAGATAGCCATCCAGCTTCTGTTTAAAAGCCTCCACCACACTCCGGGGCAGAGAGTTCCACTGCTGAACAACTCTCACATAGAATCCTAGAGTTGGAAGAGACTTCGTGGGCCATCCAGTCCAACCCCATTCTGCCAAGAGATATTGACAAGCTGGAATGTGTCCAGAGGGGGGTGACTCAACTGATCAAGGGTCTGGAGAACAAGCCCTATGAGGAGCAGCTTAAAGAGCTGGGCATGTTTAGCCTGAAGAAGAGAAGGCTGAGAGGAGATATGATGAGGGCCATGTATAAATAGGTGAGAGGAAGCCACAGGGAGGAGGGAGCAAGCTTGTTTTTTGCTGCCCTGGAGACTAGGATGCAATGGAGCAATGGTATCAAACTACAAGAAAGGAGATTCCACCTGAACATTAGGAAGAACTTCCTGACTGTGAGAGCCGTTCAGCAGTGGAACTCCCTGCCCCAGAGTGTGGTGGAGGCTCTTTCTTTGGAAGCTTTTAAACACAGGCTGGATGGCCATCTGTCAGGAGTGCTTTGAATGCAATTTTCCTGCTTCTTGGCAGAATGAGGTTGGACTGGATGGCCCATGAGGTCTCGTCCAACTCTAGGATTCTTATGATTCTATAAGAAACAGGAAAATCCCATTTAAAGCACCCCCAACAGATGGTCATCCAGCCTCTGTTTCAAATCCTCCAAAGAAGGAGCCTCCACCACACTCCAGGGCAGAGAGTTCCACAGCTGAACAGCTCTCACATCATTATTATTATTATTATTATTGTATGAGATCAGATAATCCAGCATATATAATCCAGCATATAGATCTCATTTGCTGTGACCGTACTGTGGTTTTGTGTCAGTAAAATAATAATAATAAACTTTATTTATAGCCCGCCACCATCTACTAAAGGAGACTTGGAGGGGCTTACATGAGGCTTGGCCCAGCAATAGAATCAGAGAATCATAGAATCAAAGAGTTGGAAGAGACCTCCTGGGCCATCCAGTCGAACCCCATTCTGCCAAGAAGCCGGAATATTGCATTTAAATCACCCCTGACAGATGGCCATCCAGCCTCTGTTTAAAAGCTTCCAAAGAAGGAGCCTCCACCATACTCCGGGGCAGAGAGTTCCACTGCTGAACGGCTCTCACAGTCAGGAAGTTCTTCCTTGTGTTCAGATGGAATCTCCTTTCTTGCAGTTTGAAGCCATTGTTCCATTGCGTCCTAGTCTCCAGGGAAGCAGAAATCAAGCTTGCTCCCTCCTCCCTGTGGCTTCCTCTCACATATTGATACATGGCTATAATATCTCCTCTCGGCCTTCTCTTCTTCAGTCTAAACATGCCCAGCTCCTTAAGCTGCTCCTCATAGGGCTTGTTCTTCAGACCCTTGATCATTTTAGTTGCCCTCCTCTGGACACATTCCAGCTTGTCAATATCTCTCTTGAATTGTGGTGCCCAGAATCGGACACAATATTCCACGTGTGGTCTAACCAGAGCGGAATAGAGGGGTAGCATGACTTCCCTAGATCTAGACACTCTGCTCCTATTAATGCAGGCCAAAATCCCATTGGCTTTTTTTGCCACCACATCACATTGTTGGCTCATGTTTAACTTGTTGTCCACAAGGACTCCAAGATTTTTTTCACACATACTGCTCTCCAGCCAGGCATCCCCCATTCTGTATCTTTGAATTTTGTTTTTTTCTGCCAAAGTGGAGTATCTTGCATTTGTCACTGTTGAACTTCATTTTGTTAGTTTTGGCCCATCATCTCTCTAATCTGTCAGGATCGTTTTGAATCCTGCTCCTGTCCTCTGGAGTCTTGGCTATCCCTCCCAATTTGGTGTTGTCTTCAAACTTGATGATCCTGCCTTCTAGCCCTTCATCTAAGTCATTAATAAAGATGTTGAACAGGACCGGGCCCAGGACGGAACCCTCCTGATGGCACTCTGCTCGTCACTTCTTTCCAGGATGAAGAGGAAGCCTTGGGGAGAATCACCCTCTGGGTTCATCCATTTAACCAATTACAGATCCACCTCACCATAGTTTTGCCTAGCCCACATTGGTCTAGTTTGTTTGCCAGAAGGTCATGGGGGACCTTGTCGAAGGCCTTACTGAAATCCAGAAATACATTACAGCAACATGAAATATAAACAACAAAATAAAATTGCAATAAAATAAATGAACCAATCAAGTAAAATAAACAGTACAAAATAACATACTGGAAAATCAAACACAGTGGGAGGGCCAAATGCCCGACATAAAATGATAAAACTCTGGATGAGATAGCAATGAAACATAGAAACAGAGTTGGAAGAGACCTCATGGGCCATCCAGTCCAACCCCATTTTGCCAAGAAGCAGGAAAATCCCATTCAAAGCACCCCCGACAGATGGCCATCCAGCCTCTCTTTAAAAGCCTCCAAAGAAGGAGCCTGCACCACACTCCGGGCCCGAGAGAGTTCCACTGTGATCTCACAGCCTTTAATATTGCCTGCCATGGATGTGGGTGAAACGTCAGGAGAGAATGCTTCTGGAACATAGCCAGACAGCCCGGAAAACTCACAGCAACCCACTGATTCTGGCCATCAAAGCCTTCGACAACACATAGAACCACAGAATCTCCTTCAACGGTGTCTAGAAGTGGGAGGAGCCCTTAGCTATGTTTTCCCCGCCCCTTTTTGGATGGACATCCCGCTCCCATGTTAGCCACGCCCCCACCTCGGCCCCGCTGCAGTTGCTTTACGCATCTTCACGCATGCGCCCTTGTTGCTGGCTCAGGAAGTGCAGAGCTGTTCCTGAAGCCTTAGCCCAGGCATGGGCAAACGGGCCCTCCAGGTGTTTTGGACTTCAACTCCCACCGGCTGCTCGGAATTGTGGGAGTTGGAGTCCAAAACACCTGGAGGGCTCAAGTTTGCTCATGCTTGCCTTAGCCGTTCAGAAACTGTTGCCCCCCAGCCCCAGAGGACTTCAACTCCCAGAGGCCTCCAGCTCTATTCTCCAAGCATCTTACTTTATTTGTGGCCACAGGTTCAGCACCTTGGAGAGTTCTTTTGGGAGCTCAGATTTCACTTGCTTTGCTGCCAGTGTTCAGCACCTTGGAGAGCTCTTATGGGAGCTCAGATTTAGCTGGGTTGCTGTGAGTTTTCCAGCCTGTCTGTCCATGTTCCAGAAGCATTCTCTCCTGACGTTTCGTCCGCATCTATGGCAGGCATCCTCAGAGGTTGTGACGTCTGTTGGAAACTTGGCAAGAGGGGTTTATATATCTATGTAAAAGTCCAGGGTGAGAGGAATAACTCTTGTCTGTTTGAGGCAAATATTAATGTAGCAATTGGCCACCTTGATTAGCATTGAATGGCCTTGCAGATTCAAGGACTGGCTGCTTCCTGCCTGAGGGAATCCTTTGTTAGGAGGTGTTAGCTGGCCCTGATTGTTTCTTATCTGGAATTCCTTTGTGTTTTTTTAGTGTTGTTCTTTACTTACTGTACTTTTCTTAGAGGTGTGCCTCTGTGTGTGTGTGTTTGTGTGTGTGTGTGTATACTAACTGTTACCTGCCACGTGTTGCTGTGGCCCAGTCTGTATATATGTGTTTTGTGTGTGCATATATATGTGTTTATATGTGTATATATATTTGTGTATCTGTGTGTATATGTGTGTTTGCATATATATGTCTGTGTGTATGTGTGGGTGGGTGTGTGGGTGTGGTTGTACATATGTGCCTGCATATGGGTGTGTGTAGATGTGTATAAATGTGTGTATATATTTGAGTGATTATATGTGTATATGTATGTGTGCATGTGTATATGTGTGTGCATGCAGATGTATGTGTGTGTATATTTGTGTGTGCTTGGGTATATATATACGTATGTGTATGTATGTGTGCATGTGTATATGCATATGTGTGTATGTAGACGTATGTGTATGTATATTTGTGTGTGCTTGGATATATATGTGTGTATGTGTATGTATGTGTGCATGTGTATATGTATATGTGTGTATGTAGGTGTGTGTGTATATATTTGTGTGTGCTTGTATATATATATATATATATATATATATATATATATATAAGTGCGTATGTATGTGTGCATGTGTATATGCATATGTGTGTATGTAGACGTATGTGTGTATATATTTGTGTGTGCTTGGATATACTTACTTACTTAGGCGATCCCTCGTTGGACGAGTAAGATGGTCTTCCATTATGGATTTCCTTGTGGGTCCGTATGTGGCTGTGGAGCCCTATTCTTGCTCTGCATCTTCTTCCGCAGAGGGCATTGGTTTCCAGGTGGAAGGCGGTCCCGGTCGGGGTTGGCTTGACGCGCCTTCCTCCTGGCACGTTTCTCTCTTTCACCCTCCACTCGTGCCTCCTCAAATTCTGCAGCACTGCTGGTCACAGCTGTCCTCCAGCTGGAGCGCTCAAGAGCCAGGGCTTCCCAGTTCTCAGTGTCTATGCCAGAGTTTTTAAGGTTGGCTTTGAGCCCATCTTTAAATCTCTTTTCCTGTCCACCAACGTTCCGTTTTCCGTTCTTAAGTTCGGAGTAGAGCAACTGCTTTGGGAGACGGTGGTCAGGCATCCGGACAACGTGGCCGGCCCAGCGGAGTTGATGTTGGAGGGCCATCGCTTCAATGCTGGTGGTCTTTGCTTCTTCCAGCACACTGACGTTTGTCCGCTTGTCTTCCCAGGAGATTTGCAGAATTTTCCGGAGGCAGCGCTGATGGAAACGTTCCAGGAGCTGCATGTGACGTCTGTAGACAGTCCACGTCTCACAGGCATATAGCAGGGTTGGGAGGACAATAGCTTTATAAACAAGCACCTTGGTATCCCTACGGATGTCCCGGTCCTCAAACACTCTCTGCTTCATTCTGGAAAAATGCTGCGCTTGCAGAGCTCAGGCGGTGTTGTATTTCGGCGTCGATGTTGACTTTGGTGGAGAGGTGGCTGCCAAGGTAGCGGAAATGGTCCACATTTTCTAATGTGACACCATTAAGCTGTATTACTGGCATTGGAGAGGGATTGGCTGGTGACTGCTGGAACAGCACCTTGGTTTTCTCAATGTTCAGTGACAGGCCGAGCTTCTCATATGCTTCTGCGAAGGTGTTTAGAGTGGCTTGTAGATCTTCTTCTGAATGCGCACAGACGACATTGTCATCAGCATACTGGAGTTCTATAACAGATGTTGTTGTAACCTTGGTTTTGGCTTTCAGTCTGCTGAGGTTGAATAGCTTGCCATCTGTCCGATAGATTATTTCCACTCCGGTGGGAAGCTTCCCATCAACAAGGTGAAGTATCATAGCAATGAAGATGGAGAATAAAGTTGGGGCAATAACACATCCCTGTTTGACACCTGATTCCACCTTAAATGGGTCACTTTGGGAGCCACTGCTGTCCAAGACTGTTGCCATCATGTCATCGTGGAGGAGCCGCAGGATGTTCACAAATTTGTTTGGGCACCCGATTTTGTGGAGGATGGTCCAGAGAGCGCTGCGATTCACTGTGTCGAATGCCTTTGCAAGGTCGATGAATTCCATGTACAGAGGTTGGTTTTGTTCTCTGCATTTTTCTTGGAGCTGTCTTGCAGTGAAGATCATGTCCACGGTTCCTCTGGAGGGGCGAAGCCGTTCTGGGATTCTGGGAGGGTGTCTTCTGAGAGGGGCAGAAGGCGGTTTGCAAGGATTCTTGCGAGGATTTTCCCAGCGGAGGTTAGAAGGGAGATACCTCGATAGTTTCCGCAGTCTGTTCTTTCCCCTTTTTTGAAGCGGGTGATGATGGTGGCGTCCTTGAAATCTGCTGGGATTTTCTCAGTCACCCACACTTTTTCTATGAGCTGGTGGAGTTGGTGTGTCAGCTCAGGTCCTCCCTCTGCCTTTTACACAAACCCTTATACAAGCTGCAGTTCAGGAGGCTTTAAAGATTTCAGCAGGGATCCCATCCGGTCTGCTGGCTTTGTTATTTTTTTGTTGGTTGATGGCATTGCTGACTTCTTCCAAACTAGGCAGTGCTGCAAGCTCATCCCTGGTTTGTTGTTGCGGGATTTGTGAGAGAACCTCTTCGGCCACATTGGAGCTGCGTTCAGGAGGCTTTGGTAGTGTTCTTTCCAACGTAGTGCAATTGAGTTTTGGTCCTTCAGGAGTTTGGTTCCATCTGATGAGCGTAGAGGCTGTATCCCATGGTTTCTTGGTCCATAGATGACCTTTGTGGCTTTGAAGAATCCCTGAGCATCATGGGTATCTGCCAGGTGTTGGATTTCTTCAGCCTTCTTTGTCCACCAGATGTTCTTGAGTTCTCTTGTCCTTCTTTGGACCTCAGCTTTTGCACTGGCATAGATCTTTTTCTTAGCAGCACAATTGATGTCTCTCTGCCATGCTTGGAAGGCTTTCCTTTTCTTGTCAATTAGCTGTTGGATCTCGATGTCATTTTCATCAAACCAGTCTTGATGTTTCTTGGCTTGGTATCCAATAGTTTCTTCGCAGGCTTGGATAATGGAGGTCTTCAGTTTGTTTGTTCCAATGTTCCTCAACATTTTCGGGGTGTACTGTGGGTAGATGGTCCTTGAGTGCTGTTTGGAGATGGGCTCGTCTGGAGGGCTCCTGAAGGGCTTGGGTGTTCATTTTGCGCCTTGTCTTCCTTCCTTGGAGTCTGCGCTTGGGAGCGATCTTGAGAGCCATCGAGGATCGAATTAGCCTGTGGTCAGTCCAGCAGTCGTCAGCACCTGTCATGGCTCTTGTGAGGAGCACATCACGGTGGTCTCTGGCGCGTGTGATTACATAGTCTAAGAGGTGCCAATGCTTTGACCGGGGGTGCTTCCATGATGTCTTGAACTTGTTTTTCTGGCGGAAGAGAGTGTTGGTGATGACAAGGTTGTGCTCCGCACATTTGGTGAGAAGCAGGATGCCATTTGAGTTGCTGTTTCCAACCCCGTCTTTTCCGATGGTCCCTGGCCACAGGTCGAAGTCTCGCCCGACTCTTGCATTGAAGTCCCCCAGGAGGATGATTTTGTCCTCCTTAGGTATCCCCGATAGGACGGTGTCCAGCTGACAGTAGAATTTCTCCTTGATGTCTTCTTCAGCATCTAGTGTTGGTGCATAGGCACTTATGATGGTTGCCCGTTGGTTTTTGGCAAGATCGATTCGGAGGGTTGAGAGTCGTTCGTTGATGCCAGTGGGTGCTTCGGACAGATGTTTCATCAGATCATTTCTGATGGCGAAGCCAACTCCGTGCATTCTTTGGTCTTTTTCGGGCAGTCCCTTCCAGAAGAAGGTGTAGCCTCTTTTTCTTCCTTCAGCTGTCCCTCTCCTGCTCTCCGGGTCTCCTGAAGGGCTGCTATGTCGATGTTGAAGCGTCCCAGCTCCCTTGCAATGATGGCAGTTCTGCGTTCGGGGCGTTCACTGCCACTGTTGTCCATCAGAGTCCGTACGTTCCACGTACCGAAGTTCATTTTTCTTTTTTGGCCGCAGAGTGGTGACCCCACTGGACGCGGCAGTCCAGTCAGGGATAAGTGAGGCAGACTATGTTTAGGGCACCTTTTCTAGCCCCCTCCCCATGTGGGGTGAGCAGAGTGGGTCCTCAATAGGGCTGCTCAGTCGCAGATACAGCTGCCGAACTACTCAACTGCCTCGGACCTTGAGGTAGAACGACTGAGTCCGTACCCACCGCCCATGTGCCAGTCTGTGACTAGGGGCTTCCAGATTTCACAGTCCTGCCCCCGTCGCCACTCGCTGATCGCCATGGGACTTTGGTTGCTTGGTTTTTGTTTTCTTTGGAAGACGCCTGTGCGTGGGTTTTTTTAATGTGTGGAGGTCAGTGCACAACTGATCAACACACAGACTTCACAGAGTGAGGTTCCACTGGTGATGTAGTTTAACACAATGACCGTGGCTTCTCAGTCTGTTGCAGCCTTCTTCCGCCTTCGCAGCCGTTGTAACATGTGCCATGTTATCCTCCGCCTTCTCCGCCGTTGAGGTCTTTGGGTCTTCGGACTGTGCTTGGTCTGGAACCTCCCCCGCGGCCACTCCTGGGAGTGCACGACTCCAGTTGTTGTGCCTACAGGTTCATTGGAACGCGCAAGCCCCCTCACCACGACAAGGTGACAGTCCATCGAGGGGATATATATATGCGAGCTTGGATATATATCGAGCTTGGATATATATATGCGTATGTGTATGTATGTGTGCATGTGTATATGTATATGTGTGTATGTAGGTGTGTGTGTATATATTTGTGTGTGCTTGTATATATATGTGTGTGTGTGCGTATGTGTATGTATGTGTGCATGTGTATATGTATATGAGCTTGTGTGTGTGTGTGTGTGTATATATATATATGGTGTTTTTTGGGGGGTTTTAAGTCTATTCTGCTAGGGTTTTTTTTGTAGTGATGAACACTCATTGGACTGTTACGTGTATTGTGTCAAAATTTCATGTCAATTCATTCAGTGGTTTCTGAGTTATGTTAATGCCACAAATGAACATTACACACACACATATAGAGAGAGAGAGGGGTAGCCAGATTTTGTTCATTTTCATGGTTCCCTCATTTCTCTTGAAATTGTCCACATGCTTGTGGATTCCAGTTTCTTCTCTGTGTAGTCTGGCATGGTTTTTGTTAGAATGGAATGACAATGAACAAAATCTGGCTACCAGTATTTAAAAAAAACCCTCTTCTCTCTCTTCCTTACGGCATCCTTTCCAATATTCAAACATGGTAGGAGGAGTTTCATTTAGAATGTATATTTAGCCTCCAAAATGTCTTTGGCCAATTATATCCCAGTCTATATAAGTTTTGATTCTGAAAGAAATAGAGTTGATTTCCTAGAGACTTTAATTGCAAGATGGAGAAGATCCACTGTCTCTGCAAAAACAAGACCAGGAGCAGATGGTGGCAGAGCACATAAACCCTTAATATCACAGATTAGAGGGAAGCTTTAAAAAATATCAAATTCCAAGTTCTGAATTTTCCAGCACATTCTCTGAGGACAGGTGCCATAGCCCAGGCATGGGCAAACTTCGGACCTCCAGATGTTTTGGACTTCAACTCCCGCAATTCCTAACAACCTACAGGCTGTTAGGAATTGTGGGAGCTGAAGTCCAAAACACCTGGAGGAGCAAAGTTTGCCCATGCCTGCTGTAGGTCTTCTTGCTGTACCTTGTCATTGTTGATAACAGAGAGACTGTTGAATTGATTCTATAGCTCCAAACCCAAAGAAGGATGCCAGGTCCTTCTACTTCTATGTGTCACGTGACTTAAAGCTTAAGTTGTGCTCAATGGCCATGGAAAACCAACCAGTTGCTGGTGGAGGGTGGGAGGCAGAATGGCATGGAGTATCTTATTTATTTATTTATTTATTTCGCATATTTCTACCCCGTCCTTCTCAACCCCCAAGGGGGGACTCAGGGCGGCTTACAAAAGGCACAATTCGATGCCTACACAATAATACAGATAAACATATATAAACAGCAATTAAAACAATTATAACAGTTAAAAACAATCAATAAAATCAATCTCATGCTCAATGTTCGCCAGCTCAGAGTCCATAAATTCATTCCACCTTCTCCATTCCTATCAGTCGTCGTTGTCCTTTATTTATCTGCCAGATTACCCAAACGCCTGGTCCCAAATCCACGTTTTTAATTTCCTTCTAAAGGAAAGAAGGGATGTCGATTATCTAATTTGCCCAGGGAGTGAATTCCACAGGTGAGGGGCCACCACTGAGAAGGCCCTGCTCCTCGTCCCCGCCAGTCTCACTTGTGATAGAGGCGGGGTTGAGAGAAGGGCCTCCTCAGAAGATCTTAAACTCCGAGGCGGGATGTAGAGGGAGATGCGTTCGGACAGATACGCTGGGTCGGAACCGTATAGGGTTTTGTAGGTCAAAACCAGCACTTTGAATTGTGCTCAGAACTGGATCGGCAGCCAGTGGAGCTGACATAACAGAGGGGTGGTGTGCTCCCTGTATGACGCTCCTTAGTAATCTGGCTGCCGCCCACTGGACTAATTGAAGTTTCCGAACAGTCTTCAAAGGCAACCCCACGTAGAGTGCGTTGCAGTAATCTATTCGGGATGTAACAAGAGCGTGGACCACTGTGGCCAGACATAGTGTGGACCACTGTGGCCAGACATATCTCAAGGCCAGACATATCTCAAGGCCAGACATAGCTAGATGGCCACTGTCTTCACAACTTAAATATTGGGGGAAAGTCATCATGGTCATCTCAAAGTGACTCAACATGCCTAATACTCATAACCCAGTTATGGTTTTATGTCCTGCAATCAGCCATTGCTGTTCATAGAATCATCGAGTTGGAAGAGACCTCATGGGCCATCCAGTCCAACCCCCTGCCAAGAAGCAGGAAAATCACATTCAAAGCACCCCCGACAGATTGCCATCCAGCAACTATCCATGAGTATGTCTTAAATATATTTCTACAAGGGCAAGGGAAGGTTGTGGAACACGGTTCGTAAAGCTGAACTTCCAGGATTTATGAATTGGCAAGGATACTGACATTAGCCAAGCCCTATTCCAGGTTCTTTTGTCCCCTCGTAGAGTCGTAGAGTTGGAAGAGACCTTGTGGGCCATCCAGTCCAACCTCCTGACAAGAAGCAGGAAAATTGTATTCAAAGCACCTCTGACAGATGGCCATCGAGTCTCTGTTTAAAAGCTTTCAAAGAAGGAGCCTCCACCACATTCCGGGGCAGAGAGTTCCACTGCTGAACAGCTCTCACAGTCAGGAAGTTCTTCCTAATGTTCAGGTGGAATCTCCTTTCCTGTAGTTTGAAGCCATTGTTCCTAGTCTCCAGGGCAGCCAAAAACAAGCTTGCTCCCTCCTCCCTAGGACTTCCCCTCACATATTTATACATGGCTATCACATCTCCTCTCAGCCTCCTCTTCTTTAGGCTAAACATGCCCAGTTCTTTAAGCCACTCCTCATGGGGCTTGTTCTCCAGACCCTTCAGCATTTTGGTTAATCTTCTTTTACAACTCTTCCTGTTCTTCTTTAGATACTTCACTATGATTTTTAACTGATATATTATAATGGGTTAAATCCTTTTGCCAGCAGGACTGAAGACCGACAGGTTGGAGGTTCAAATTTGGGAGAGCACGGATGAGCTCCCTCTGTCAGCTCCAGCTCCCAAAGAGGGGACATGAGAGAAGCCTCCCACAAGGATGGTAAAACATATTAAAACCCCACATCAAATTTGTGAGATGGGGCGAGCTCCTGTCTGTCAGTTCCAGCTTCCAATGCGGGGACATGAGAGAAGCCTTCCATAGGATGGTAAAACATTCAGGCATTTCCTGGACAATATCCTTGCAGACAGCCAATTATCTCACACCAGTTTCTCAAATTGCTCCTGACATGGAAAAAAAGTTTAACATTATCCATACACTTGCAACAAAGTAAAGAATTTTTTTAAAAAAAACCTCTTCCATGCTGCAATATTATTTAATTTTTTTTCTACAGTTTCCATCTACTGGTTTTATTTGTATTTATTTGTAAAACCAGGGTGATAGTACATAAATATTTCCTTTTCTTTTTGACCAGTGTGACCCAGCAAGCTCCATGGCTGTGTGAATACATGTATTGTCTTGGAATATTGACTTTTGGGGAACTGGACATTTAACAATGTGGATTCAGGGGAGAGAAATACTTGAAATACTGAACGGGGCACCATATATTATGTCTCTTGTTCCTCATGTTGGCTGACTTTCTGTTAGGGCAAAGTTTCTCAACCTGGGGTTCGGGACCCCTGAGGGGGTCATGAGGGGGTGTCAAAGGGGTCGCCAAAGACCATCAAAAAACATAATATTTTCTGGTGGTCATTGGGATTCTGCGTGGGAAGTTTGACCCAATTCTATTGTTGGTCGAGTACAGAATGCTCTGTGATTGTAGGTGAACTATAAATCCCAGCAACTACAACTCCCAAATGTCAAGGTCTATTTTCCCCAGACTCTACTAGTGTTCACATTTGGGCATACTGAGTATTCGTGCCAAGTTTGGTCCAGATCCATCATTGCATGAATCCACAGCGCTCCACTGGATATAGGTGAACTACAACTCCCAAACTCAGTGCCCACAAAACCCTTCCAGTGTTTTCTGTTGGCCATGGGAGTTCTTTGTGCCAAGTTCGGTTTAAATCCGAACTTGGAGTTCAGAATGCTTTTTGATTATAAGTGAACTATAAATCCCAGCAACTACAACTCCCAAATTACAAAATCAATCCCCCGCCCCCAACCCCACTAGCATTCACATTTGGGCATATTGGGTATTTGTGCTCAATTTAGTCCAGTGAATGAAAATATATCCTGCATATCGGATATTTACATTTCGATTTATAACCGTACTAAAATGACAGGTATCAAGTAGCAACGAAAACAGTATTATGGTTGAGGGTCACCACGACATAGGGAACTGCGTTAAGGGGGTCACGGCATTAGCAACGTTGAGAACCACTGTGTTAGGGGAAAATATGTATGCTGTACATGTTGAGATAATTATTTGTCATGCTGCAAAAATGCATTCTTCTGCTGAGTGCAGCAGAAGCAGAGTTGTGCATGTAACAATGTTGGAGACTGCAGTGACATACTAAGGTAAAGGTAAAGGTTTTCCCTTGACATGGCCGCGGTGGGGCTTTGCCTTTCGCACAGCTCTCAGGCCAGGACGACAAGGGCTCGCTCTTTCAGGACCGAATTTCCCTTCTGAGTGGTCAATTTCTCTCACTTCCTGCTGTCTCACCCCGTTCTTAACTAGGAATTGGATGTTTGGAACTGCCTGTAGTCTTTTTTTAATGGGTGGGTTGTTGATTTGATCTTTGAGATGTGAAATAAGAGGGATTTGGGCAGTGTTGGCCCTTTTGCAATTGGCTGGTCACTATCTGAAACCATAGAGTTTTTTGAATGGATTGGAATATTGGGTTGCTGTGAGTTTGGCCATGTTCTAGAAGCATTCTCTCCTGACGTTTCGCCCATATCTGTGGCAGGCATCCTCAGAGGTTGTGAGTTCTGTTGGAAACTAGGCAAGTGAGGTTTATATATCTGTGGAATAACAACCAGGTACTGTTTACCCACAAGCATCAAGAAATTACATATATTAGAAACCAACTTTCTCATTGCTTTCTTTTCAAGATCACCAGACTGGATCACAGCAACGTGTGTCAGGGGACAGCTAGTGTATGTGTGTGTGTATATATATATGTATATATATATATATATATATATATATATATATATATATATAAATATATATAAATAGCATGGGACAACTTTGGCCCTCCATGTGTTTTGGACTTTAACTCCTACAATTCCAAACAGCCAGTAGGAAGTCCCAAATACCTGGAGGGCCAAAATTTGTCCATGCCCATATATACATATACAGATACAGATACAGATACAGATACAGATACAGATACAGATACAGATACAGATACATACATACATACATATATATATATATATATATATATATATAGGCAAAGGTAGTCCCCTGACATTAAGTCCAGTCATGTCTGACTCTGGGGTGTGGTGCTCATCTCCATTTCTAAGCCGAAGAGCCAGCGTTGTCCGTAGACACCTCCAAGGTCATGTGGCTGGCATGACTGCATGGCTGTTACCTTCCCGCCGGAGCGGTACCTATTGATCTACTCACATTTGCATGTTTTCGAACTGCTAGGTTGGCAGAAGCTAGGGCTGACAGCGGAAGCTCACGCCGCTCCCCGGAATCGAACCTGCGACCTTTCGATCAACAAGCTCAGCAGCTCAGTGCGTTAACCCACTGCGCCACCGGGGGCTATATATATATATATGTGTGTGTGTGTGTGTGTGTGTGTGTATATATATATACACACACACATATACACATACACACATACACACACACACATGCCCTTATATATATATGGTTTGGGGGGGGGGCACCAAAATACTGTTTGCTTACCATTGAAAATTACCTAGGTCCGCCTCTGTAGGGAGAGCATTATTTTCAACTAAAGGCAGTTGAGATGTCCACCCCATTGCAGTTCTCTGCATCTGAATTCTCTGTTGCCAGCATGGCTCCAGGCTCTGCACAGTCTGCATATTCTTCCTTGCAACCAGAAATGGAAAAGACAAGATGCTTCACCCTCTGTCCTCTGCTGAGTTATAATTTGAGTGCCGACTACTTTTGCACTTTGAACTCAGTTTGCAGCAATTGAAGTGAAATCCATTTAACTGTCTGCTGCATTTCTCTTTGCAGCTTCAGCTTTTGGCGGGCCTCAAACAGCACTGCAGAAATGCAAATGTGCCCTTTGAAACACACATGGCAATCCGTGGGGGACAGCTGAAGCTGTTTGAAGGAAATGTAGTGTATAGGGAAACATGAGAGATCTTTCAAGTGGAGCAACTGATGGGCTAGGAGGATAGTGTCCACAGGAGACATTGGTCC
This sequence comes from Anolis sagrei ordinatus, assembly GCF_025583915.1. Classification (NCBI taxonomy): domain Eukaryota; kingdom Metazoa; phylum Chordata; class Lepidosauria; order Squamata; family Anolidae; genus Anolis; species Anolis sagrei. The sequence goes on from NW_026847882.1 coordinate 5,893,120, forward strand.
CTAGGAGCAATTCTTAAATGAAGGACTACTGGCTATAGACCAGGAATAATGTTTTTGGCAAATCTTTTAAAAAGGCTTTAATACTGATTTTAATACTGATTCTGATTTTACTGTTGAGGCGCTAATGATTGTTATACTGATGTTAATGATTTATGTGATATTTGTTTTTAATTGCCCTATACTTGTTTTGTGATATTTTGTACTGAAGTTGTTCACCGCTTTGAGTCGCCTGAGGGCTGAGAAAAGCGGTACATAAATAAAGTAAGTAAGTAAGTAAGTAAATAAATAAATAAATAAATAAAATACCGGGATTGTGGCGCCGCTGGCTGAGTGTCAGCTGCATTAAGATCACTCTGACCAAAAAGTCATGAGTTCGAAGCCAGCCCGGGTTGGAGTGGGTTTCCAACCAATTGTGTAGCCTGTTGTCGACCTTTGCAACCCGAAAGATAGTTGCATCTGTCAAGTAGGAAAATTAGGTACCACCTTAAAGTGTGGGGAGGCTAAATTAACTAATTTATGAGGCCATAAAAAAAAGACTCCAGCAAAGCACTCCAGCAAAAAAGCATGCGCGGAATGCGGAAGTACTTCATCAGTGTCGCAGATGGACGATGAAAGCGACAGCTCCCCTGGCGGCCAGAAAAAGTTAAATAGCCTCTGTCTACATATATGTTGTATAGGGTTACAGCCTGGGCTGGACGGGGTTACACTCCCTGTGAAGGTGCAGGTTCGCAGTCTGGGGGTTCTCCTTGATTCATCGCTGAGCCTGGAGCCCCAGGTTTCAGCGGTGGTCAGGGGAGCTTTCGCACAATTAAAACTTGTGCGCCAGCTGCGCCCGTACCTTGGGAAGTCTGACTCGGCCACGGTGGTCCATGCTTTGGTTACATCCCGTCTAGATTATTGCAACGTTCTCTACGTGGGGCTGCCCTTGAAGACTGCCTGGAAGCTGCAGCTAGTCCAACGCTCAGCAGCCAGATTTCTAACGGGGGCTGGGTACAGGGAGCATACAACCCCTCTGTTACGCCAGCTCCACTGGCTGCCGATTAGCTTCCGAGCACAATTCAAAGTGCTGGTTTTGACCTACAAAGCCCTAAACAACTCTGGCCCTGTTTACCTGTCCGAACAGATTCTCCCCTATGAACCAGCGAGGTCTTTAAGATCTTCTGGGGGGGGGGGCTGCTCTCGATCCCACCACTGTCACAATCGCGGTTGGTGGGGACGAGAGACAGGGCCTTCTCGATGGTGGCTCCCCGGCTTTGGAACTCCCTCCCACAGGAGATTAGAACTGCCCCCTCCCTCCTGATGTTCAGGGAACTAACAAAGACTTGGCTATGGAATGCGGCCTTTGACAACTGAGTCAACTTTGGTCCACATGGAAGGAGAATGAATAACTGTGAATTATGACCAGGAATGCTTTGACGACGTGGCTATGTGATTGTGATGATGACGATGTTGTATTGTAATATGTTTTTAATTGTGTAATGATGATGCATTGTGTGGTTTGTATTTTTGTATATGAACACATGTTGTGAACCGGATCTGAGTCCCTCTTGTAGGTGAGAAGATCGGTATAGAAAATTTTAAAATAAATAAATAAATAAATAAATGTCAAAATTGGCATTGAATGTTTGCCACATATGTGTATACTGTAATCCGCCCTGAGTCCCCTGCGGGGTGAGAAGGGCGGAATATAAAAGTTGTAAATAAATAAATAAATAAATAAGAGTACATGAACAGGAACATAGAAAGCTTCCGGGATATTAAAATCCAAAACCAAAGGCTTGACTTGAACCAAGAACAAGAGAACTCAGGCTTAGCTTCTCACTCTAACGCAGCGTTGTCTAAACTACCCTAAAGGTAAACAACTTGTTGTTTAATTTGACACCCATGAAAGCATTCCGTCTCCCGTGAATTTTCTTTCCAACTTTCCCACATAATCTCTCAGACTGTATAATAATCTATTTTTGACTCTGATTTGTAAACAAAGACTTTTGTTGATCTCCATAGCTACAAGCGATTTCTCTTGGGAACCCTCCTTATCACTTAACTCTTCACTCGATTCCTTATCTTCTGTTGCTACTTCTAACTCCTCGGACTGACCTTGAGGCCCTGCACTTTCTGAGCCAGTTTTCTCAGACCTGAATTTCACAGACTTGAGAGCCCATCACTTTTGTGTCCCAGAAAAGCTCTCTTGAAACCATCAGTTAAACCATCAGCCTGTGGCTGATCTATTATTTATTTATTTATTATTTATTTATTTGATGCACTTATTAATCGCCATTCTCAGCCCTTACGGGCAACTCATGGCGGTGTACAGTACACATAAAAAGACAGTTACAAAAGCCAGTATCAACAACATATAACTATACAACCAATACAAACTACATAAAAATCCGCTTCGTCTCTTAGTAGAATCATAGCCAGTCTCATCTTCCTTATGCCATTCCAGTTCCCATTACCATAATGTTGTTGCTTAGCACTTAATTAAATGCCCTCTCGAACAGCCAGGTCTTAAGGCTTTTTCGAAAGGACATGAGGGAGGGCGCCTGTCTGATGTGTGCCGGGAGAGTGTTCCACAGCCGGGGGGCCACCACCGAGAAGGCCCTCTCCCTCGGCCCCGCCAGCCGTGCCTGTGAGGCAGGCGGGATCGAGAGAAGGGCCTCCCCAGACGATCTCAAAGTCCTCGTGGGCTCATAGGCCGAGATGCGGTCAGACAGGTATTTTGGGCCGGAACCGTTTAGGGCTTTGTAGGCCAACACCAGCACCTTGAATTGGGCCCGGTAGCAAATCGGCAGCCAGTGGAGCTGGTACAACAAGGGCGTTGTATGCTCCCTGCTCCCGCTCCCGTTAGTAACATGGCTGCCGCGCGCTGGACTAGCTGAAGCTTCCGGGCCGTCTTCAAGGGCAGCCTCACGTAGAGAGCGTTGCAGTAATCCAGGCGGGATGTGACAAGAGCGTGTACCACCGTGGCCAAGTCAGACTTCCCGAGATACGGGCGCAGCTGGCGCACGAGCCTAAGCTGTGCGAATGCTCCCCTGGTCACCACTGAAACCTGGGGATCCAGGCTCAACGATGAATCCAGGGTCACACCCAAGCTGCGAACCTGCGTCTTCAGGGGGAGTGCGACCCCATCCAGCACAGGCTGTAACCCTATGCCCTGTTCGGCCTTGCGACTGACCAGGAGTACCTCTGTCTTGTCTGGATTCAGTTTCAATTTGTTCGCCCTCATCCAGACCATTACAGCGGCCAGGCACCGGTTCAGGACCTCGACAGCCTCCTTAGTAGCAGGTGGAAAGGAGTGACAGAGTTACAACACATAAACTCTTTAAGTATGGTCAGGCAAGTCATGCCGATTTAGTCTGTTTCTTCAAGCCGTGGATAATATCTTTCAGTTTTTATATAAAGCGGTATTTTGTCCCAGACAGAGGTGTTTTTGGCTAGACATATTAAAAAAGAACACCAATTGCAGATCCGGATGGCCTCCGAACTCTTGCTTATTTGAAGCATGTTTATGGATGAAGAAACATCGTTGTCCCAGACAATCTGCAGAAGTCACCTCTTTAATGTCGAGAAAGAAAAGCACAAGAGAACCAATGGGAATGTTCAGACTTAGTGGGAACAGAACACAGGAAGTGATTTTCAAGTTATCAAACAACTGCATCCATTAAACTTGGGTGGGAAATGTGATGCTCTCCAGATTTTTGGTTGGATTTTAACTCCATGATACGCTCTTCTGAACAAACCTTATTTATTATTATTTATTATTTCGAGGTTTTATATACCGACCCTCTCACCTTCAAAGAGGGATTCGGACTGGTTCACAACATGTGTTAACATACAAAGAATATACAATAACAACACAATGCCACTTCATTACACGATTAAAATATCAGCATCATACACATTAAAACATTATCATCCCAGTTAAAAGAGCCAAATCGTCCGACACCATCACAATCCCATTCATCCTCCTCCTTTCATGTGGGCAAAGAATTAAATCAGTTGTCAAATGCCGCATTCCACAACCAGGTCTTTGTTAGTTTCCTGAACGTCATGAGGGAGGGGGCAGTTCTGATCTCTAATGGCAGGGAGTTCCAAAGTCGAGGGGCCACCATCGAGAAGACCCTGTCCCTCGTCCCCACCAGCTGTACTTGTGCAGGTGGTGGGACCGAGAGCAGAGCCCCTCCAGACGATCTTAGTGGTCTTGATGGTTCATAGGGGAGAATACATTCGGAGAGGTAAACAGGGCTGGAGTCGTTTAGGGCTTTATAGGTTAACACCAGCACTTTGAATTGTGCTCAGAAGCTAATCGGCAGCCAGTGGAGTTCGAGTAACAGCGGAGTGGTGTGCTCCCTGTACCCCGCACCAGTTCGTAGTCTGGCTGCCACGCGTTGTGCTTGCTGCAGCTTCCGGGCAGTCTTCAGAGGCAACCCCACGTAGAGAGTGTTGCAGTAATCTAAGCGGGATGTAACCAAAGCGTGTACTACCGTGGCCAAGTCAGCCTTCCCAAGGTACAGACGCAGCTGGCGCACAAGTTTTAATTGTGCGAATGCTCCCCTGACTACCACTGAAACCTGGGGTTCCAGGCTCAGCAATGAATCCAGGAGAACTCCCAGACTGCGTACCTGTGCTTTTAGGGGGAGTGTGACCCCGTCCAGCACAGGCTGTAACCTTGCTACGAAAGCCCCATGACAGGTTCATCTTAGGGTTTCTATAAGCTGGAAATGGCTTGAGGGCAAATAACACCAGCAGCATCATTCAAGCAATATTAAATTGCCATTCCAATCATCTTCTGCATAAGAGCTGCAGCGTCAGTGAGCATTTGTGTGTGTGTGCATGCACCATCTTTGCACAAGGCAGCAAAACATCTTGATCAGCCAGAGGCCAGGACTTTAAGGCAGAGATCCAGGACTCTGTTCAGCAGAATGAGCTGGAAGACACCCAGGCACAGCAATGCAGGCTCACTCCACCTCAAACAATATTTATTTATTATTTATTTAGAGTTTTTATAACCCGGTCTTCTCGACCTCCGGAGAGGGACTCAGGCAGGCTAACAACAGAGGATTCAATACAATAAGATAAAACAATATACATCATCAATATAAAATACATTAAAATACAGTTCATACAAATTACAAAAAGCCAGTTCGTCAGAGTGAAATCACAAATTCATTGCCATCCGCCAGTAAGGTCAGCAGTTATTGACTCAATCATCATTCTGAAAAATGCAGTATCCCAAAGCCATGATTTTACCAGCTTTCTAAAAGTTAGGTGGGAAGATCTAACCTAACTTTTAGAAAGTTAGGTTAGGGGGAGGGGGAGGGGAGTTCCAGAGCCAAGGGGGCACCACTGAGAAGGCCCTGTCCTTCGTTCCCACCACATGCGATTGTGAAGGAGGTGGGACCGAGAGCAGGGCCCCTCCAGAAGATCTTAACAACCTTGATGGTTCATAGGGAAGAATCCATTAGGACAGGTAAACTGGGCCAGAGTCGTTTAGGGATTTATAGGTCAACACCAGCACTTTGAATTGTGCTCGGAAGCTGATTGGCAGCCAGTGGAGCTGACGCAACAGAGGAGTAGTATGCTCCCTGTACCCCACTCCTGTTAGTAGTCTGGCTGCCGCTCATTGGGCTAATTAAAGCTTCCGGGCAGTCTTCAGAGGCAACCCCACGTAGAGAGCGTTGCAGTAGTCTATATGGGATGTAACCAGAGCATGTACCACCGTGGCCAAGTCAGACTACCCAAGGTATGGGTGCAGCTGGCGCACAAGTTTTGAATTGTGCAAAAGCTCCTCTGACCACCGCTGAGACCAATAAAAGCTAATACGCTTTGCCATCTAAAGGAGAAGGCCTGAAGAATGAAGTCTATTGTCCAGAATTTTCTAAGGGCAAATTTGGGGGTCAATTAAAGTTTCATCCTGCTTCTATTTCCCACCCCATCCCCATTACACTGCCTTCCACGAAGCACAGTTGTGAACATCCCACTCATTATAACAAAGATGGGTGATCTACAAGGGGCATTCATTAAAGATTTCCCCTGATCCACTTCCTGTGGACTGCTCCAAAAGCCATATTGTGACTTTGGAAATCAGAGTTTCATCATCTGAAAAATGCTTGCCCTTCAAAAATACCTTCCTTGTTGGAAAGAGGTGGAAGCCCGATGGTGTGAGGTCAGGTGAGTAAGGGGGATGCGATCAAATTTCACAGCCACAGGAGCATACTTCTTCCATTTGGACAACAGGTGAGTTGTGAGGTGGTGCATCATACTTGGACAACGAGGGATTACCTAAGTAAGTAAGTAAGTATGTAGACTTTGCCATCTAAAGAAGACATGTAGAATGAAATCTATAGTCCAACATTTTAAGGGTAATTTGGGGGGTCAATCAAAGTTTCATTCTGCTTTGATTCCTTGCTCCATCCTCATTGCACTGCCTTCCATGAAGCACAGTCTGATGCGTTTTGACTGTTGTATTTTTCCATTATGGAACAACAGACTGGTTCAAGATTGGGAAAGGCGTACAGCAAGGCTGCATCCTCTCACCCAACCTTTTTAACTTGTATGCAGAACACATCATGCGAGGATGTGCGGGGCTTGAGGAATGCAAAGCTGGGGTGAAAATGGCTGGAAGAAACATTAACAACCTCAGATATGCAGATGACACCACTCTGATGGCCGAAAGCGAGGAGGAGCTGAGGAGCCTTCTAATCAAGGTGAAAGAAGAAAGCGCAAAAGCTGGGTTGCAGCTAAACATAAAAAAAAACAAGATTATGGCAACAAGAATGACTGACAACTGGAAAATAGAGGGAGAAAATGTGGAGGCCATGACAGACTTTGTATTTCTAGGTGCAAAGATGACTGCAGATGCAGACTGTGGCCAGGAAATCAGAAGACGCTTCCTTCTTGGGAGGAGAGCAATGTCCAGTCTCGATAAAATAGTAAAGAGTAGAGACATCAGACTGGCAACAAAGATCCATTGCCTAGTCCAAGCCATGGTCTTCCCTGTAGTCACCTACGGATGTGAGAGCTGGACCTTAGGGAAGGCTGAGCGAAGGAAGAGAGATGCTTTTGAGCTGTGGTGTTGGAGGAAAGTTCTGAGAGTGCCTTGGACTGCGAGAAGATCCAACCAGTCCATCCTCCAGGAAATAAAGCCCGCTGCTCACTGGAGGGAAGGAGACTAGAGACAAAGTGGAAGTCCTTTGGCCACATCATGAGGAGACAGCAAAGCCTAGAGAAGACATGATGCTGGGGAAAGTGGAAGGCAAAAGGAAGAGGGGCCGACCAAGGGCAAGATGGATGGATGGCATCCTTGAAGTGACTGGACTGACCTTGAAGGAGCTGGGGGTGGTGACGGCCGACAGGGAGCTCTGGCGTGGGCTGGTCCATGAGGTCACGAAGAGCCGGAGACGACTGAACGAATGAACAACAACAACATTTTCCCATCAGATCTGGTCAGTACAAGCAACACTTCCGGGGGCTGTAGTCTGCAATCTAGAGTACCACAAGTTTTTCATCCATAAACCAGACACTTGTCAAAATCCCTCCTGACTCTGTGATTCTAATGGAGCATCCCATTGGTTTGCTGCAGATGCTCAAATGGAGGGTTTGTTGGCCTGACATCTCTGTGCCTCCGTTCTTTGCTATTGCAGGGTCTGACACTTTGATGAACCATGTTGAGATATCTCTGCAGGCGTCCTTCCCAAAGGAGGGAGAGGTTAATGTGCAACTGTCTCTTCTGGCCTGTTTTATGACTCCTTGCTCCTGTCTAAAACAAAATATCATTCCCTCCCACTCCTTCCTGCTGGCTTCTCCCCAATCCGGTTTTCTGTTCAGCTTCATGCTGTTTAGCTGTTGCTGATTCAGTCCTCTGGAGATGGGCTGTAAAAGAGAAATGGAAAATGATAGGTGGGGGGATCAAGGAAACATGTTCACTCTAATTCCTCAAATAAGGCTGTTGATCCCCTGGTTCAGGGGGATTTAAGGGGACCCACTGCAAATAAATAAAAGGGGAAGGAGGAGGCAGGAATCCTGATGGGATGCTAACGGCTGCAGCAGTACTTTTCCTCCCAAAAGACAAGTGGTTTGGAATAATGGTAATAGCCCTACAGAAGGAATAGAAAGAATGTGTGTTTGTATGATAGGTGATAAGACATTCTGAGAAAGGAGCATGCCACATTTCAAATCGTCTGCCTTTTACTGAGCTGAGATCAGAAGAGCGAGAGAGAATTTCAGGAGAGGCTGATGGTGCAAAAGTGACTCAGCAACCTTATGCGGCAAAATGCAGTCAGGAGGAAATAATAATAGCGGCGGGGGGGGGGGGGGGGGGGGGGGGGGAGCAAACACAGAGCAGAACTCTTCCATTGCTTTTGTGCACAAAACGGATTCCACAGCAATCCAACCAACTCATGCTAATGCCCACATATTGAAAAATGCTTTCTGCCCAGCACTAAGATGTTAAGATCCAGATTATGAACGGGAGAGATGAGTCTCTGAGCATAGGCTGAGTACCTTTTCCTAACTCCTGTGCAACTAGAATGGGAAGAAAAGCTTTCTTAAAGCACTCCTCATGGGAGTTTTAGTTTTGCAACACCTTTAGACTTTTCTGCCAAACTACAAATTCCAGGACCCCATAGCATTGCCCAGGGCAGCTAAAGTGGTGCCAAATTACATTGATTGTATAGTGAAGATGCACCCAAAGAGACACATCCTTTTATCTTTCTTTAGATCAGAGTTTCTCAACCTGGGAATTGGGACCCCTGGGGAGAGTCATGAGGGGGTGTCAGAGAGGTCACAAAAAAGCATCAGTATTTTTTCTTGGTGTCCTGGAACAGCTGTTCCAGGAGCTCCGGATTTATTTTCTGTGTTTAAATGTGTGTGTGCAATCCCATGCTTGGGATTTTGCAGCAGGGGGTTTCCTGTTATAATTTGCATTTATAGGGTAAGCCACCTGCCAATTATAGTTAGGATTCCTGGTCCCGCCCCTTTTTTGCTTTTTGGAGGGAAGGGAGCCTTTTCCAGTCAGTCACAGCAAGGTTAGCCAATGTATAGGATGTGTTTACTTCCCCTGTACAAAGGCTTCAACCTTTAAGAGCTCCAGGGAAAGAATGCCAGGGAAGCATTCCCACAGCTTTAAGGGTCTCCTAAGAACTCCAGGGATTCCTTCCTCCAGCCTTGGGAGTTTTCAGGAAGACAGCCAACTCTACAGAACATCCATCGCCTGTCTGGTAGGTCCTCTCAGTGTTTTGAGAAGCAGTTCAGCCTGGCAGAGGAGTCCACACCAGTGAGGGTTGGATTTTTGTTAGCCTTGGGAGAAGTAAAAAGGGGGAATTTTCCTTTGAAGAAAGTTATTGAAGATAGTGCCTGTTCCCTGCGGACAAGTTTGAGAGAACTGATACTTTAAAGCTTTACAATTCCTGTTTCATTCATTAATAAAATACTTTGTTGTACCTTTTAAGCCATTTGAAGATTCCTTTTGTAAAGGAAGCCTCTGAGAACTTTTCCTAGGGCCCCTGGCTTCCCGCTGGGTAAAGGTTACACATCCTATATCTAAAGTCAACTAACTATAGGCCCAGCGGCGACAGAACAGTTGGTCATGGGGTTTCTGTGTGGGAAGTTTGGCCCAATTCTATCATTGGTGAGGTTCAGAATGCTCTTTGATTGTAAGTGAACTATAAATCCCAGCAACTACAACTCCCAAATGACAAGGTCTATTTCCCCCAAACTCCACCAGTGTTCACATTTGGGCATATTGAGTATTTGTGCCAAATTTGGTCCAGATCCATCATGGTTTGAGTCCACAGTGCTTTCTGGGTGTAGGTGAACTACAACTCCAAAACCAAGCTCAGTGTCCACCAAACCCTTCCAGTATTTTCTGTTGGTCATGGGAGTTCTGTGTGCCAAGCTTGGATCAATTCCATCATTGGTGAAGTTCAGAATGCTCTTTGATTGTAGGTGAACTATAAATCCCAACAACTACAACTCCCAAATGTCAAGGTATTTTTTCCACAAACTCCACCATTGTTCACATTTGGACATATTAAATATTCATGCCAAGTTTGGTCCATCTCCATCATTGTTTGAGTCCACAGTGGTCTCTGCATGTAGGTGAACTACAACTCCAAAACTCAAGGTCAATGCCCACCAAACCCTTACAGTATTTTCTAGGCTTGGGCGATCCGGTTCGTTAATTTTGTTATTCGTTATTAATTCGTATTTAAATTAGCTTACGATCCAATATCGAGCCATGCAGGAATAATGTGAGGAGTAATTAAGAATTGAAACAATTTTTCCAATTTTCGTAATTATTTCGTAATTATTTTCTTTCCTCATGCTTCTTGCCTCACTCTGGGCTGCACTGGGCTACCTTCCTTCCTTCCTTCCTTCCTTCCTTCTTTCCTTCCTTCCTTCCTTCCAGCTGGCAAATCCCACATTCCTCCCTCCCTCCTCTTTCTCCTGGCATCCTTCTTGCCCAAAATTTCTCATTACTTTATTTTTCATACCCTCACTCTATGCCACAGCAATGCGTTGCCAGGTACAGCTAGTATGAAATATAATATAATATAATATACAATTATAATATAAAATAATATACAATTATAATATAATATATAATATAATAATATTATAATATATATATAATATTATATTATTATAATACTATTATATTATAGCATTGTATATTATATTATATTATTATTATATTATATTATAATATATTATATTATAATATTATATATATAATATAATATGTTATAATATAAAGTAATATTATATAATATACTATAATAATATAATATACAATAATATACAATAATATAATATAATAATAATATAATAGTTCCCCCTGTCCCATTTGGAGGTTTTTTTAGCATATTGCGCAATCGCGTCCGCCATTAACGAATTGATTTGAAATTTACGAAATTTCGAAATTTTGAAAAGGACAATTTCGGAAGTCCAAAAAAAAAAAAAAAAACGCCATCGCCCCCTACAAATGAAACGAGTTTAGAACCAAATTTTTCCATTGTTATCCAAGCCTAGCATTTTCTGTTGGTCATGGGAGGTCTATGTTCCAAGTTTGGTTCAATTCCATCGTTGGTAGAGTTCAGATTGCTCTTTGATTGTAGGTGAGCTATAAATCCCAGCAACTGCAATTCCAAAATGGCAAAATCACTCACTCCCCCAACCCCACCAATGTTCAAATTTGGGTGTATCTAGTATTTGCGCCAAATTTGGTCCAGTGAATGAAAATGTATCCTGAATATCAGATATTTACATTACGATTCATAACAGTAGCAAAATTACAGTGACGAAGTAGCAATGAAAATAATTTTATGGTTGGGGGTCACCACAACATGAGGAACTGTATTAAGGGGCCGCCGCATTAGAAAGGTTGAGAACCACTGCTCTAGAACATGGCCATATAGCTCGAAAAAATCTACAACAACCCAGTGATTCCGGCCATGAAAGCCTTCGACAATACATTGATTCCACTTTGCTTTCCTGCAAATTAACTTGAGGATAAAAGAGGGAAGGTAGGCCTGCCCAGTCAATTTTAAACTGATTTTTAAATTGACATTTTATGGATGATTTCAATCTGTGTTTTAATCTTGGATTTTTAATTAATGTTTTAAATGGTTATGTTTACCGCTGTGCTGCAGAAAAATCCTGCCGATCAAAAGGTCAGTGATTTGAGCCTGGGTCGAGATTGAGCACCCACCGTCAGCCCACCTAGCGGGTCGAAAGCAGAAATGTGAGTAGATAAATAGGTACCGCTTTTAGCGGGGAGTTAATAAAGGTGCTCTTAAGGACATCGATCGATCGGAGGAAAGCTCCTCGACATGGAAGATGGAGCAACAGCACCCCCTGTGGCTGGAGTTGATGCTGAAAATAAGATGGGAGAAATAGACTTTACCTCTGTTGTGTTGTCTGTTCTTGTTAATTGTATAATTAGCATTGAATGTTTGCCGTATGTGTGTTCTGTAAGCCAGTCAGAGTTCCCTTTGGTTTGAGAAGGGTGGGGTATAAATGCTGTAAATAAATCAATTATCTCTTGCATTTTAATTCTGCTGTTGTATCCCAGAGCAGGAACACCTCTGTCCTTAAGCAGCACACCAGTAGAGTAAAATCAGCAAGCAGTTTATTGAAGGATATAAGTAAGAAAAGCAATAAACACGATAGAAACAGTATAGTCCAAAACAGTATTTTCTTAAGGGTCCAAATAGTCCATGAACTTCAAGGTACAAAAGTAAAAACACAAGATCCAAAAATGCAAAATCAGAGGTGGATGCTTTCCATAGATGCAGGCGAAACGTCAGGAGAGAATGCTTCTAGAACATGGCTATATAGCCCAAAAATCCTACAAGAACTTTTAGTCGATAGTCATCTAGCCCAGGTATGGGCAAACCTAGACCAGATGTGGCCCCTTGGGCTCTTTTCTCAGGCCCTCCTCTCTCACACCATCCTATCCTTCTTTCCTTCTCTCCCTCCTCCCTCCCTCCCTCCCTCCCTCCCTCCCTCCCTCCCTCTTTCCTCCCTCCTCCTTCTTCCTTCCTTCCTTCCCTTTTGTCTTTCCTTCTTTCTTCCTTCCTCCTCTCCCCCCCTCCTTCCCTCCCTCTTCCCCCCCTCTTTTCCTTCCTTCCTTCCCTTTGTCTTTCCTTCCTCTCTCTTTCCTTCCTCCCTCTTCCTCCCCTCTTTCCCTCCCTCTTTCCCCCTCTTTCTCTTCCTTCCTTCCTTCCTTCCTTCCTTCCTTCCTTCCTTCTCCCTTTTGTCTTTCCTTCCTTCTCTCTTTCCTTCCTCCCTCATTCCCTCCTTCTTTCCCTCCCTCCCTCCTTCCCTCCTTCTTTCCTTCCTTCCTTCCTTCCTTCCTTCCTTCCTTCCTTCCTTCCTTCCCTTTTGTCTTTCCTTCCTTCTCTCTTTCCTTCCTCCCTCTCTCCTCCCTCCCTCCCTCCCTCCCTCCCTCCCTCCTCCTTCCTTCCTTCCTTCCTTCCTTCCTTCCTTCCTTCCTTCCTTCCTCTGTTCTCTTTTTTCTTCCTCCTTCCTTCCTGGCATCATAGCAAAGGAGCAAACCACAATTCAAGCAATTCATGTGCAGTACAATAAAACTGTGTTACATTAAGTTTGTCTTAATGGACTGCACAGGCAACGAATCCCATCTCTCCAGCTGCAAACTGGGCCGTCACATCAACCCAGGTCAAGTGAATGCTATCTGTGATCATGGGATTGCATTTATAGCAAGAATCCTCACAACATTACTATCTTTTATTGGGTGGGGGGGGGGTCATAGAGTCATAGAATCATAGAATCAAAGAGTTGGAAGAGACCTCATGGGCCATCCAGTCCAACCCCATTCTGCCAAGAAGCAGGAATATTCATTCAAATCACCCCTGACAGATGGCCATCCAGCCTCTGTTTAAAAGCTTCCAAAGAAGGAGCCTCCACCACACTCCGGGGCAGAGAGTTCCACTGCTGAACGGCTCTCACAGTCAGGAAGTTCTTCCTCATGTTCAGATGGAATCTCCTCTCTTGTAGTTTGAAGCCATTGTTCCGCGTCCTAGTCTCCAGAGAAGCAGAAAACAAGCTTGCTCCCTCCTCCCTGTGGCTTCCTCTCACATATTTATACATGGCTATCATATCTCCTCTCAGCCTTCTCTTCTTCAGGCTAAACATGCCCAGCTCCTTAAGCCGCTCCTCATAGGGCTTGTTCTCCAGACCCTTGATCATTTGGTCACTCTCCTCTGGACACATTCCAGCTTGTCAATATCTCTCTTGAATTGTGGTGCCCAGAATTGGACACAATATTCCAGATGTGGTCTAACCAAAGCAGAATAGAGGGGTAGCATTACTTCCTTAGATCTAGACACTATGCTCCTATTGATGCAGGCCAAAATCCCATTGGCTTTTTTTGCCACCACATCACATTGTTGGCTCATGTTTAACTTGTTGTCCACGAGGACTCCAAGATCTTTTTCACACGTCCTGCTCTCGAGCCAGGTGTCACCCATTCTGTATCTTTGCATTTCATTTTTTCTGCCAAAGTGGAGTATCTTGCATTTGTCACTGTTGAACTTCATTTTGTTAGTTTTGGCCCATGTTCGACTTATGATTGGAGGTCACAACATGAGGAACTTTTTTAAGGGGGTCACGGCATTAGGAAGGATGAGAACCACTGCTTTTATTGATGCAAAATATAGAAACAGTTTACACCCAATTTAACTCAATGGGGACGATAGAAGGGGTGGGTAGGCACAGGCAAAAGCAAACTGCTGCAGCCTTTTCTAACTTGTGTGCTCTTCCCCATTTATAACTTTTGACCACATCTTGATGCTTCTTGGCCACATGACTGTTCACTTTCATCTGTGAAACACTGGATATTGTAAAGGAGGAAAGTGCTTCATACTTATCTCCCCATGAATGTGATGTAGAGATAAAAATTTGGGGTCTTTGCCAGGAGGCAGAGACCAATTAGAGTCATCAAAGAGTTCTTTTTCCCTGGCGAGACAGAGAAGCATCTCATATTTTTCCCTGATTTCCCAATGAAAAGTCTCACCAGTTGAAGAAAAGCCATCGAGGTTTAATGCAATTCAGCTGAAACGGATGCAGAGCTGCAATCATTCGCCAAGCTAAGCATGAGGGGTGTACACCAATACAGTCATATTTATAGCAAATTCAAAGTTGCAGAGTTCAAACTCCCCGGCCCGACTTCCCTGTTGTTCCCTGCCATGATTGGGCAATGGGCGAACAGCTGGGAGGCGGTCCTCCCGCCCCCTGGTGCCTCTGGACCAATCAGGAAGCTCCAGTGGTCCGTAGGATGCAATGGGGAGACCTCTGCCACCAGGTGGTGACAGTCAATCAGGAGAGATAGAGGCAGGATGATCTTTAAACAAAGGAAATGCCATGTGGCCTGCGAGACAAAGAGCTCAAGCAGGGCTGCTTTGAGTGTTGTGAATCAACATGTGTAAAAATATCCAGATCCTTCCTGGCTGTGAGACAGGAGAACAATGATGGCAGCCTGAGGTTAATGCTAAGTAAACAAAAGCAGAGGGGAAGATTTCCCCTTATCTTACAGAAACTTTTGTCAAACAATTCTTTACTCTAGTGGGCCATTTCCGATGCTAGAGATAAGAATTTCCTTCTTTTATCCATGCAAGTGTGTCTTTGGCGGGAGGTTTCAGTAACCGCTAATGGCTTTTGTTTCTGAAGGCCAGGTGGTTCCCTTACATATTTCTTTGGAGGGAGAAGGGGCAAAGGGTCAGGAATACAAGGAAACATAAAAACATATAGAAATTATACACAGGGAAATCATATGCAGGTATCTTCCCATCCAGGGCCCCAGAGAGAAATTAATAATACCAATTATAAAGAGCAGACGATATCAGGCCACAGCATGAATTCATAAGTTGTCTTGAAGAAAGTTCATGGGTAGAGAGCAAGTCCTTGAAGAGAGTGAAGTCCAGGAATGTAGCAGAATTCAAAAAGCCACCAAAGGGAGTCTATGGAGTTCCACTGGGCCAAGACACAAAGCCCTGCAGCGCTGAGATGGAAGCCGGTACCATGGTCCTTGGAAAACTACAGCTCGAGAGAGAGGCAGAGACCCCAAGCTCTAGCTATTCCCAAAGTTTCATGGGGTCCTCATTGTTGTTAAGGCCTTGGCAAATTGACCAAGACTTAACCCCTATTGCGCAGTCTGGTACTTTTGTCCTTTGCAGAACTATAAGTCACCATCCCTTGTTGGGGGGGGGGGGCATGCTCGACTTCAAATGTGCCGGATGATTTCTGATACCGTTCCGCTTGAATATGTTTCCATTCCATTTACTTGCACAAGAGATATCTTTTTAAAATTTTCTCAGTCTGATTTAGATGCTAGATGAAACCATACAACCACACAACTGGGACAGCTGTTGAGTCTGTAAATCTAATACACTGTCTGTTTGCAAAAAGCAAGAATTGATTAGCTGTAGGTTTTTTCCTATGCCCTAATTTCATTCCCACCCACCTCCCTTCCTTTGAGCAGCAGGGATAATAAGCCCACAGTTTCTGGGCAGAAGAGGGGGGAATGTCTAATGAAATAATGGCTTCTACATACAAGGGCTGCAAATCCAATTGGGTCCCTCTGCTAATCATTGTGGGTTCCCGTATTGCACAGAACTGCAGCTTCCCAGAAAGGCTGCGGATAATATCTTATCAGAAATTAACTAGGTAAATAATGCAATGGCTTTCTGAATGATAAATGACAATGTCAGATAACAGCTATAGGAGCCATGTGATTCCCCACTGTTTACCGATGTCTCTGCAAAAGGCTGTAAATAAATCATTTCAATCTGGGAACAAATATATTATGAGAAGGGGGAAGAATGACTTCTGTTTTTACTTCATTCCTTCCTCCAGGGACCGAGGCTGCCAAATACCAACAACTTTTGATCTAGAGCTAAAATTTAGGGGTCTTTGCTAGGAGGCAGAGACCAATTAGACTCATCAAAGAGTTCTTTTTCCCTGGCGAGAAGAGAAGCACCCAATATTTTTCCTGATTCCCCAATGAAAGGTCTCACCAAGTTAAAGAAAAGCCATCGAGGTTTTATTTGCGATTCAGCTGAAAAGGATGCAGAGCTGCAATCATTTGCCAGCAGAGCATGAGGAGAATACACCAATGCAGTCATATTTATAGTAAATTCAAAATTGCAGAGTTCAAACTTCCCGCCCCGGCTTCCCTGTTGTTCCCTGCCGTGACTGGGTGATGGGCGAACAGCTGGGAGGCAGCCCTCCCGCCCCCGGTGCCTCTGGACCAATCAGGAAGCTCCAGTGGTTTGTAGGATCCAATGGGAGACCTCTGCCACCTGGCGGCGACAGCAAATCAGGAGAGAGGGAGGCGGGACAATAGAACACAAAAGAATCTGTGAATTCGTTTTGAAAAAATAATGCCATGTGGCTCGTGAGACAAAAAGGAAGTCTCCAGCAGGGCTGATCTATTGTGTTCATGAGTGTTGTAAATCAGCAGGTGCAAAAATATCCAGATCCTTCCTGGCTGTGAGACAGGAGAACAATTGATGGCAGCCTGGGGTTAATGCTATCAATGGGAAGTAAACAAAAAGCAGAGGGGAAGATTTCCTCTTATCTTACTTGAAGAGTGATAGAAACTTTGCCAAACAATTCTTTACTCTTGTGGGCCATCTCCGATGCTAGAGATAAGAATCTCCTCCTATTATCCATGCAAGTGTGTCTTTGGCTGGAGGTTTCAGTAATCGCTAATGGCTTTTGTTTCTGAAGGCCAGGTGGTTCCCTTACATACTTCTTTGGAGGGAGAAGGGGCAAAGGGTCAGGAATACAAGGAAACATAAAAAATCATATAGAAAATATACACAGGGAAATCATATGCAGGTATCTTCCCATCCAGGACCCCAGAGGGAAATTAATAATACCAATTATAAAAAGCAGACAATATCAGGACACAGCATGAATCCATAAGTTGTCTTGAAGAAAGTTCATGGGTAGAGAGCGAGTCCTTGAAGAGAGTGAAGTCCAGGAAGGTAGCAGAAATCAAAAAGCCACCAAAAGGAGTCTATGGAGTTCCACTGGGCCAAAACACAAAGCCCTGCAGCGCTGGGATGGAAGCTGGTCCCATGGTCCTTGGAAAACTGTAACTCTTTCCATCGGCTGGAGCCCAGGGACCAATCTACTCCCTGAAAGCCTCATGGGGTCCTTGCTGTTGTTAGTGTCTTTGCATATTGACCAAGACTCAACCCCTATTGTGCAGTCTGGTGCCCTTGCCCTTTGCAGAACTATAAGTTACTATCTCTTATTTGGGGGGGGGGGGCATGCTCGACTTCACTTTGATGCAATAATTCTCAGAGGGGACTTGTACATTGCAAAGTGGTGCATAGATAATTAAGCCATATTTTCCTAGTTCCAACAGACCTCACTACCTCTGAGGATGCTTGCCATAGATGCAGGTGAAACGTCAGGGAAAGATGCCTCTAGAACATGGCCATATAGCCCAAAAAAAACCTACAACCAAATTTTGCTACTGTTATGCATCATCATGTAAATATCTGATATGCACGATCCGGATAGCGGCATGACCTCCTGCTGTCAGCCCCAGCTTCTGCCAACCTAGCAGTTCAAAAACATGCAGATGTGAACAGTCAATAGGTGCCTGGCTCGAGAGCAGTACGTGTGAAAAAGATCTTGGAATCCTCGTGGACAATAAGTTAAACATGAGCCAACAATGTGATGTGGCGGCAAAAAAAGCCAATGGGATTTTGGCCTGCATCAAGAGGAGCATAGTGTCTAGATCTAAGGAAGTCATGCTACCCCTCTATTCCACTTAGACCACACCTGGAATATTGTGTCCAATTCTGGGCACCACAATTCAAGAGAGATATTGACAAGCTGGAATGTGTCCAGAGGAGGGCGACTAAAATGATAAAGGGTCTGGAGAACAAGCCCTATGAGGAGCGGCTTGGGGAGCTGGGCATGTTTAGCCTGATGAAGAGAAGGATGAGAGGAGATATGATAGCCATGTATAAATATGTGAGAGGAAGCCACAGGGAGGAGGGAGCAAGCTTGTTTTCTGCTTCCCTGGAGACTAGAACGCAATGGAACAATGGCTTCAAACTACAAGAAAGGAGATTCCATATGAACATGAGGAAGAACTTCCTGGCTGTGAGAGTCATTCAGCAGTGGAACTCTCTGCCCCGGAGTGTGGTGGAGGCTCCTTCTTTGGAAGCTTTTAAACAGAGGCTGGATGGCCATCTGTCAGGGGTGATTTGAATGCAATATTCCTGCTTCTTGGCAGAATGGGGTTGGACCAGATGGCCCATGAGGTCTCTTCCAATTCTTTGATTCTGTGATTCTATGCTCCAGTGGGAAGGTAACGGTGCTCCATGCAGGCCTGCCGGCCACATTATCTTGGAGATTTCTACAGACAATGGTGGCTCTTTGGCTTAGAAATGGAGATGAGTGCCAACCCCCAGAGTCGGAAATGACTGGACTTAATGTCAGGGGAAAACCTATACCTTTTCTTTTTTCTGTGTCTGTGACAATTCAATTTTGAACATTTTGGCTAGATGTTGAAATAAGCATTGGTGATAAACAGGGGCGGCTCGTCCATTACGTGAAGTAAGCGGTCGCAGAACACTTTTTTTTTTGCCAAGGGCTCAGAGGCGCCTCTGTAAATGCCCCTCGACCGCCACTTGAGGAGCGTCCCCTCAACTCACAACAGCCCTAGCAGTCCGGGGGGAGCCTCAGCTTTCTTGCCTCGCTGCCGGGCAATCCTCTTCCCAAAGTGGCCGGGCCTTTGAGCCTCGCCTAGCTCCTCTCGTTCCTGCTCCACCCGACCACCGGGTGCGCGAGCAGAGCCGGTGCTCAATCGTTCTCCACGTTCGATCCCTTCCCCATGACCGGCTCCCTTTCCTGATCTCCCGGTGCTCCACCCGCCTCCTTTCCTCTCCCCAATCTGCGGGTAGGCCAAGGGGCGGAGCCACCGCGCCTGGCCCGTTTTTGGGTCCGGAGGCATGTCTGAAGACCCCAGTGTGTGCACCAAAAGTCGCCTCTTCTCCTGACTTTCTCTTCAGCCATTGGGACCAAGAGAGAGAGAGAGAGAGCCCCTCCGGCTGGAGGTATCTCCCACCTCCGCTCCCTCCTTTGTTTTTGCACCTACCTTCAGGAAAGGTGGGCATCTCCACCTCTGTCTCTCTCTCTCTCTCTTGGTCCCAATGGCTGAGGAGAAAGTCAGGAGAAGAGGTGACTTTTGGTGCACATGCCAGGGTCTTCAGGCATGCCTCCGGACCCAAAGAGGGCCAGGCAAGGGAGCAAGTGCGGCAAGTGTAGTTACTGGGATGTATAGTTCACCTACAATCAAAGAGCATTCTGAACTCCACCAATGATGGAATTGAACCAAATATGGCACACTCACGACGAACAGAAAATATATATCAATGATTGGTTGGGGGGGGGGGGCGCGCCAAAATACTATTTGCTTACCGTTGAAAATTACCTAGGGCCACCTCTGGTGATAAAGCTTCGGTTGAGACCCCTTTCCCCCATAATGACTCTTTCAGAAGTTAATTTCCTTTCCAAGGAGTGAATTTCTGCTGTCTCACCCTTGATCCTCACTATGAGTTGGATGTAAGTTGGATGTCTGAACTCGGGGACTGTCTGTATATAGAAAAATAGTTACTGCAGATAAGCAGAGCTCCACTGGGGTTCCTCCCCACTTCTTATAGATTTTGCTTGGAGACAAGAAAACTGCATCCTTCTTCAAAGCAGCCCCACACAACTTGAGGCTGTGAGCCCAGACATTGCACCAAATGATGTCAGCCTTTCTTTTCTTATTTTCCCCCTTTCTTTCCTGGCTCACAGAGCGCTGAATTTACGACTCTCGAAATGAAATGGGAAGACAGCAGTAGAGCCAAGGCGGCTGTCTGAAGGGCACTGGCAAAGAGCTGCATGTTAAGCAGGGTGTGTCCAACCCACTTCTGCTGCAGTCTGTGCTGCAGTGAGATTTTACATCACCGTTCAGATCTCGCTCTTTGGTTAACTCTGTCTGCCCCAGGCAGGAAAAAAAAATGAAGGGGAGGATGACAAATTCAGCATTACTGTTAGGCCAAAGTTGACAATTGCCTTCCTAATGCCACAACCCCTTAATACAGTTCCTCATGTTGTGGTGACATTTATTTCGTTGGGTTGTTGTAGGCTTTTTCGGGCTATATGGCCATGTTCTAGAGCAGGGGTCCTCAAACTTAGGCCCGGGGGCCGAATGTGGCCCTCCAAGGTCATTTAACCGGCCCTCGCTTAGGGTGAACCAAAGTTTGTAATGACTTCAAAGCACACAACAACAACAACAACAACAAGAAATACCTTCAAAGAGGAAGTTACATTTTCCCTGAAGAGATCACACTGCTAGGTATCTCATAAGCCAAAAGCAGACCCACACTTCCCATTGAAATACTAATAAATTTATATTTCTTAAAATTGTTCTTCATTTTAATTATTGTCGAAGGCTTTCATGGCTGGAATCACTGGGTTGTTGTAGGTTTTCTCAGGCTATATGGCCATGGTCTAGAGGCATTCTCTCCAGGAGAGAATGCCTCTAGAACATTGCCATATAACCTGAAAAAACCTACAATAACCCAATTATTGTATTGTTTTAAAGTGGTTTTTGTACTACAAATAAAATATGTGCCGTGTGCATAGGAATTCTTTCATGTTTTTTTCAAATTACAATCCGGCCCTCCAACAGTTTGAGGGACTGTGACCTGGCCCTCTGTTTTAAAAGTTTGAGGATCCCTGTTCTAGAGCAGTGGTTCTCAACCTTCCTAATGCCGTGACCCCTTAATGCAGTTCCTCATGTGTTGGTGACCCCCAACCATAACATTATTTCCATTTCCATTGGTACCTCGTAATTTTGCTACTGTTATAAATCGTAATGTAAATATCTGATATGCAGGATGTATTATCATTCACTGGACCAAATTTGGCACAAATAGCCAATATGTCCAAATTTGAAAACTGGTAGGGTTGGGGGGGATTCATTTTCTCATTTGGGAGTTGTAGTTTCTGGGATTTATAGTTAACCTATAATCAAAGAGCATTCTGAACTCCACCAACAAAAGAATCAAGCCAAATTTGGCACACAGAACTCCCAAGAACAAGAGAAAAAACCAGAAGGGTTTGGTGGGCATTGACCTTCAGTTTGGGAGTTGTAGTTCACCTACACCCAGAGAGCACTGTGGACTCAAACAGTGATGGATCTGGACCAATCTTGGCATGAATACTAGGCCTGGTTGATCAAGAAAAAATTTGGTTCTAAAATCGATTTGTAATTGGGGTGTTTTTTTGTTTCGATATTTAAAATAATTACAAAACTTCCCCCCTACAATCTATTAATATTTACGAAAATTTCGTAAATATTAACGAATCGATTCGTTAAGATGACGGACCCCCGCGCATGCGCAAAAACACTTCCGAAGCGTCGTTATTGGCGCGGGGTCGTTTCGTTAAGGATGAATACGAATCGGTTCGTTAAAATGGCGGCCGCGATTGCGCATGCGCCAAAGCGACTTCCAAAACATCGTTATTAAATACGAATCGATTCGCTATTAGAATAATAACGAATCGATTCGTTAATATTTTCAGAATATTTTTTTTTTTTTAAAGAATAAAAGGCAGGTATTTTTAGAAAATATTCAGAAATGGAAAATTAACTAAAAACTGGCCCTGATGTAGAGCTAACACAGGCAGGAGACAGGGCAAATGAGAGCACACACCAACAAAAGAGTCTTTTCTTTTTTTGGAATATTTTTTGTATTTTTTTTAAGAATAAAAGACAGGTATTTTTAAAAAATATTCAGAAATGGAAAATTAACCAAAAACTGGCCCTGATGTGGACCAAACACAGCCACGAGACAGGGCAAACGAGAGCACACACCAACAGAAGAGTCTTTTCTTTTTTTAGAATATTTTTTGTATTTTTTTTAAGAATAAAAGACAGGTATTTTTAGAAAATATTCAGAAATGGAAAATTAACCAAAAACTGGCCCTGATGTAGAGCTAACACAGACAGGAGACAGGGCAATCGAGAGCACACACCAACAGAAGAGTCTTTTCTTTTTTTTAGAATATTTTTTGTATTTTTTTAAAGAATAAAAGACAGGTATTTTTAAAAAATATTCAAAAATGGAAAATTAACCAAAAACTGGCCCTGATGAACAGCTAACACAGCCAAAAGACAGGGCAATCGCGAGAGCAAACACCAACAGAAGAGTCTTTTCCAACCAAGCCAAGAGCCAACCCAATGCAAGTCTTTTTCCTACCCAAGCCAACCCAAAGCAAGCAGCCCTCCCGGACCTCTCTCCTCCCTCGCCTCCGCGCAACAAATGAGCTCTGCGGCCACGCGGAGCCGCTTTTAAAGGCCTTGCCGGCCAATCAAAATCAGCCACGGTGCACTGCTTGGGTGCTTGGGAGCGCCGGATTGGCTCCCAGGCACCAGCATCCTCCATCCCATTTCCGAAACGGGCGGAAGCTCGTTAAAAGGATGGGGGATGCCGCTTCGATATTTTTAAACCCTTCCGGGTTTGAAAAAGTGTTTTGTTATCGATTCGTAAATGCTAAAAATAACGAATGTTTAACGAATAACAAAATTAACGAACGAAACCACACAGGCCATGAATACTCAATATGCCCAAATGTGAACACTAGTGGAGTTTGGCGAAAATAGACCTTGACATTTGGGAGTTATAATTGCTGGGATTTATAGTTAACCTATAATCAAATAGCACTCTGAACCCAGCCCAAAATGGATCTGCACCAAACTTGGCACACTATTGACATAGCCAACATTAACTACTGGTGGGGTTTGGGGGGGGGGCTGTTTTTGAATTCTGGGAGTTGTCATTCACCAACACCAACAAGGATGAGGACAGGCAGAGAGATCTTCAGCCTTCTCTGCCAAAAGGGTTCCTAAGACCATCAGAAATATGTTTTCTGATGGTCTTTGGCGACCCCTCTGAAACCCCCTCATGACCCCCCCAGGGGTCCTGACCCCCAGGTTGAGAAACACTGTTCTAGAGGCATTCTCTCCTGACGTTTCACCTGCATCTATGGCAAGCATCCTCAGAGGTAGTGAGGTCTGTTGGAACTAGGAAAAAGGGTTTATATATCTGTGGAATGACCAGGGTGAGACAAAGGACTCTTGTCTGCTGGAGCTAGGTGTGAATGTTTCAACTGACCACCTTGATTAGCCTATAATGGCCTGACAGTGCCTAGAGCAATCTTTTGTTGAGAGGTTATTAGATGTCCTTGTTTGTTTCCTCTCTGTTGTTGTGCTGTTGTAATTTTAGAGTTTTTTAATACTGGTAGCCAGATTTTGTTCATTTTCATGGTTTCCTCCTTTCTGTTGAAATTGTCCACATGCTTCTTGTGGATTTCAATGGCTTCTCTGTGTCGTCTGACATGGTGGTTGTGAGAGTGGTCCAGCATTTCTGTGTTCTCAAATAATATGCTGTGTCCAGGTTGGTTCATCAGGTGCTCTGCTATGGCTGACTTATCTGGTTGAAGTAGTCTGCAGTGCCTTTCATGTTCCTTGATGCGTGTTTGGGCAACACTGCATTTGGTGGTCCCTATGTAGACTTGTCCACAGCTGCATGGGACACGGTAGACTCCTGCAGACCCACCAAGAAAATCCAACAAATGCTATGTTCAGCAAAGGACAAGAGGGATCCTCTCACTTCTGCAGGAGTCTACCGTGTTCCATGCAGTTGAAACATTCACACCTAGCTCCAGCAGACAAGAGTCCTTTGTCCCACCCTGGTCATTCCACAGATATATAAACCCTTTTTCCTAGTTCCAACAGACCTCACTACCTCTGAGGATGCTTGCTATAGATGCAGGCGAAACGTCAGGAAAGAATGCCTCTAGATCATGGCCATATAGCCCGAAAAAACCTACAACAACCCAGTGATTCTGGCCATGAAAGCCTTTGACAATACATTATTTTCGTTGCTGTTTCATAACTGCAATTTTTGCTACTGTTATAAATTGTAATGTAAATATCTAATATGAAGAATGTATTCACTGGAGCAAATTTGGTACAAATACCTTATGCACCCAAATTTGAATACTGGCGGGGTTGAGGGGGGTTGACTTTGTCATTTGGGAGTTGTAGTTGCTGGGATTTATAGTTCACCTACAATCAAAGAGCATTCCGAACTCCACCAGCAATGGAATTGAACCAAACTTGACACACAGATCTCCCATAACCAACAGAAAATACTGGAAGGGTTTGGTGGGCAGTGTCCTTTGTTTTGGAGTTGTAGTTCACCTACATCCAGAGATCGCTGTGGACTCAAACAATGATGGATCAGGACCAAACTCTACACAAATACTCAGTATGCCCAAATGTGAACATTGGTGGAGTTTGGGGAAAATAGAATCTTGACATTTGTAGTTGCTGGGATTTATAGTTCACCTACAATCACAGAGCATTCTGAACCCCACCAATGATAGAATTGGGCCAAACCTCCCACACAGAACCCCCATGTGGGCCACAGCAACGCATGGCAGGGGACGGCTAGTATCGATATAAATAAAAATATAATGTTAATTGGTGGGATTAACATAACTGAAAAACCACTTGACGAATTGACACCAGATTTGGACACAATATACCTATCAGTCTAACAAGTGACCATCACTCATAAAAATACTGAAAAACACAGCAGAAAAGACTTTAAAAGCCAAAAAATAAAAAAATGAATTACAATGCATGCGCAAAACCACATATTGTTGTTCATTCGTTCAGTCATCTCTGACTCTTCGTCACCTCATGGACCAGCCCACACCAAAGCTCCCTGTCGGCCGTCACCACCCCCAGCTCCTTCAAGGTCAGTCCAGTCACTTCAAGGATGCCATCCATCCATCTTGCCCTTGGTCGGCCCCTCTTCCTTTTGCCTTCCACTTTCCCCAGCATCATTGTCTTCTCTAGGCTTTGCTGTCTCCTCATGATGTGGCCACATATACACACACATATATACACACAAAACACATATACACAGACTGGGCCACAGCAATGCATGGCAAGGGGCGGCTAGTATATGTATAAATATCTATAGTTCCAATATCTCCACATCACTTGCAGATGACTAATTCTCTCACATCAGGAGCAACTTGCACTTTCTCAAGTCGTTACTGACATGAAAAAAAATCAAACTGCCAGTTCTGAAAGGCCTTTTACTGAGAAGGCCTGAGATAAAAGCTCTCTCCTGATAGTAATGCATCCATCTTTGGGGAGTTTCATGTCACAGTGGAAAGAGGCAGGAAATTGCTATGCAAGCATTATTATGCTGATTGATCTGTGCCTTAAGTAGGCCTCACTGTCAGGACTCCAGTTGCCTTTTGAGAGTGAAAAAACCCTCCAAGGACAAAGTACGAAATGCAAACTATACCTTTTGGCTGATGACAACAAAGAGGGAGGCTTGCCTGCATTTTTAATAATCTCAAAACCTTGAAGGGTGGATGAACAAGTGGGCAAAGGGGGAAATCATCATATTAGCAAAGCCGGAGATTAATTAAGGAAATCCATTTGGCGCCAAGTCCTGGACCTGTCTTTTGATTTCTCAAGTGGGTTGCAGAGTGTGGAAGGCGCCTTGTCTACATTGGCTGGAGATGATGGGAGCTGTACTCCAGAAGGCTAGCCATCGGATTGCAAGGATCTAAGCTGTTTTACAACTTTTTCACAGAGTTGTGCTGACCATAAGGTGACTCTTGTTCTTTGCAGCAGTAGGTAAAAAAATTGACATTACTGCTGATTCATCCATAACGTTTTTATCTTCACTTGTAGGCGCTTTACTGCCACCCAGTGCCTATTTGCAGAAAAGGAGAATGTGTATTGTCGAAGGCTTTCATGGCAGTGGACACAGTGAAGACATCTGCCCTTGCTCTATGCTACTGAGTATGCATGCCCAGTGCGGAACACATCTCACCACACTAAAACAGTGGATGTGGCTCTTAATGAGACATGCCGCATGATCACGGGGTGTCTGCGCCCTACACCACTGAAGAAACTACACTGCTTAGCCGGTATTGCACCACCTGACATCCGCCGGGAAGTAGCAGCCAATAGTGAAAGGACCAAGGCAGAGACATCTCCAGCTCTTCCCCTGTTTGGGTATCAGCCAACACGTCAATGACTTAAATCTAGAAATAGTTTTCTAAGATCTACAGAGATACTCGCTGGAACACCTCAGCAAGCGAGAGTCCAAAAGTGGCAGGCTCAAACCCAGAACCTCAATCCATGACTGATACCACATGAGAGACTCCCCCCTGGGCACACAGAGGACTGGGTGACTTGGAAGGTGCTGAACAGACTGCACTCTGGCACCACGAGATGCAGAGCCAACCTTAAGAAATGGGACTACAAAGTGGAATCCACGACATGCGAGTGTGGAGAAGAGCAAACCACTGACCACCTACTGCAATGCAACCTGAGCCCTGCCACATGCACAATGGAGGACCTTCTTGCGGCAACACCAGAGGCACTCCAAGTGGCTAGATACTGGTCAAAGGACATTTAATCAACTACCAAGCTTGCAAATTTTGTATTTTGTCTGTTTGTTTGTTTTGTTCTGTTAGAATTGTAATACAATTGACTGGTTGCCCTGACACGACAAATAAATAAAATAAATGGCTGGAATCACTGGGTTGTGTGTTTTCCGAGCTGTATGCTATGTTCCAGAAGCATTTTCTCCTGACATTTTGCCTGCATCTATGGCAAGCATCCTCAGAGGTTGCGACCTCACAAACATTAGGAAGAACTTCCTGACTGTGAGAGCCGTTCAGCAGTGGAACTCTCTGCCCCAGAGTGTGGTGGAGGCTCCTTCTTTGGAAGCTTTTAAGCAGAGGCTGGATGGCCATTTGTCAGGGGTGATTTGAATGCAATATTCCTGCTTCTTGGCAGAATGGGGTTGGACTGGATGGCCCAGGAGGTCTCTTCCAACTCTTTGATTCTATGATTCTATGATTCTAGGTGAATCGTCAGGAGGGAATGCTGTGTTCGACTTTCTATTATGTCATTTTGCACTGTTTATTTTATCTTGTTACTTTATGTATTTTATCGTGATGCAATTTTTTGTTGTTTTGTATTTTATTTTGTTGTATTGTATCTTTGGGTTTGGTCTCATGTTAGCCACCCCAAGTCCTTTTGAGAAGATGGTGGCGGGGTATAAATAAAGTTTATTATTATTATTATTATTATTATTATTATTATTATTATTTTACTGACACAAAAGCACAGTATGTCACAGCAAATGAGATCTATATGCTGGATTTCATATCACAAAATCACAAGTTGAACACTTCCAAAGCATCTAGGACTATGTGATGTATTTTCGAATGATGCGAGCATATCCAGTTAAGGTGACCTTGGCCTTGTTGTTGTTGTTGTTTGGAACATGGTCATACAGCCCAGAAAATTTACTTACTTATCTTCTCTTCCGATATCTGCCAGCACACCAATGCCTTAAATCAAGAAATATCTTCCTAAGATCTATAGCAGGGGTCCACAAACTTTTTAAACAGAGAGCCAGGTAACAGTCCTTCAAACTGTTGGAGGGCTGGATTATAATTTGAAAAAAACATGAATGAATTCCAATGCATGCTGCACATATCTTATTTGTAGTGCAAACAATACAATAATCAAAATGAAGAACAATCTTAACAAACAAGTATTTCAATGGGAAGTGTGGGCTTGCTTTTGGCTGATGAGATAGGATTGTTGTTGTTGTTGTTGTGTGCTTTCAAGTCATTTCAGGTTGACCCTTAGTGAGGGCCAGGTAAATTACCTTGGAGGGCCGTTTCCAGCCCCCTGGCCATAGTTTGAGGACCCCTGATCTATAGAGATATGTGACGGCGCGAGTGGCGCCACCTATGTATAGAACTGTTAGTTGTAAGACTTGAACTGTTGTATCATGCTTAATCCTGCCCCTTTTGCCATGTTTCTGTATATTTGTATGGATTGGTTACTTGTAGCTGTCAATCAGCACTGTTTGGCTCCACCTCTTCCTGCAAGAGGGGAGAACTTCCTTTTCTTTTCATTCTGCCATGAGAGTTCCTGCAACATGGACGTGAGTAAGACTTCATTCTAAAGGACCCTGTTAAGTTACCTCTTAGCACCAATTCTGAGGTTTTTTCCCCTGGGACTCATGCTTTATGTCCAGATCATCCTGGACGATACTGAGGAGACCCAGGCGCCTTCAAGCCAGTTCTTTTGGCACCAGAGGAAGATCCTGAATCTTCAAAATAGGCCATTTGAATTGGGGTTGTGGTTTTGCTCCGGCACTCACAACCATTGAGGAAGAGGAAACCTGGTGAGGCTTCTCAGCTTCAAACCCCTTGGACCCAGGACTAATAGAGACTGTAAAGTGTGTTTTTCCTTCACCCTGCTAAAGTTTTCCAGTTTACTGCATTGAAGAAATGACTTTGTGACAAATAAAACTTGTTTTGAGTTATTTACATCGTTTTGGGTTCTTGGGAGTTCCAGTTTCCTAAAGGAGGGCAAGAAGCAATCCCTTGGGGGAAAGATGCCACGTCCATCCTCCTTTTAAGACTAATAGCCCCCAAGCGCGATGGCATAAGATACTTGCAGGAACACCTCAGCAAGCAAGAGTCTAAAAGTGGCAGGCTAAAGCCCAGAACCTCAATCCACTGCTGATACCAAAGGAGAGACTCCCTCCTGGGCACTTTGGAAGGCATTGAATAGACTGCTTCTGGTACCATGAGATGCAGAGCTAACCTGAAGAAATGTGGCTACAAAGTGGAGTCCACGACATGCGAGTGTGGAGAAGAGCAAACCACAGACCACCTACTCCAATGCAGCCTGAGCCCTGCCACATACACAATGGAGGAGCTTCATATAGCAACACCAGAGGCACTCCAAGTGGCCAGCTACTGGTCAAAAGACATTTAATATTTCCAGCCCTGCCTACTTGATTGTTGCACTTTCCTTCTGCTCCCTTCAGAATGTATTGTCCTATGTGAGCCTGTACCTCAGCTATGTTCTTTATCTCAGCCATATTGTTTTGATGTTGTTTACAATTGCTATTGTTTTTATTTTTATATCTGATGTTTTTAATCTGTTGTGTTTCAATTGTAATTTTTGGACTTGTTCCTTGTAAGCCGCCCTGTGTCCCCTTGGGAATCTGGTTGGCGAGATATAAAAATAAAGTTATTATTATTATTATTATTATTATTATTATATAATGCCAAGTTTAAAAACTTTTTGTTTTTTTTAATACATTACAACTTTACCCTCAATACACTTCTGACATGATAAATAAATGCATGACGCTTTATTATTATTATTATTATTATTATTATTATTAAACTTTATTTGTACCCCGCTAGCATCTCCCGAAGGATTCGATGCGGCTTACACAGGCCGAGGCCTCAACACACAACACAACAATACAATCTAAGCAAATCAAACAATTAAAAACAGAATAAAGCAAAATAAACAACAGGCACAATACAGTAAACACAATAAAACTGGGCCGGGCCAGAGCAATGGGTACAAGATTAAATGTGCTGATGTGACAGGAGGTGTATATAGGGCTTCCAGGGCAAGTGCGATGTGCAATGTGCAGCAATCATTGGTTCTGGTAAAGTGCTTATTGGACTTGGTAGTGGAGATTTCCTAATCTGGGAAGGCGCATCGGAAAAGCCAGGTCTTCAAGTTCTTTCTGAAGACAGCCAATGTAGGGGCCTGTCTAAGGTCTTTGGGGAGGGTGTTCCAGAGTCGGGGGGCCACCATGGAAAAGGCCCTGTCCCGCGTCCCCACCAAGCGCGCTTGCGACGCCGGTGGGATCACGAGCAGGGCCTCTCCAGATGACCGAAGAGAACGTGTGAGTTCGTAGATGGAGATGCGGTCACTTTAACTGCCATTGCTCAATGCTATGGAATTGTGGAAGTTGCAGCTTGGTGCAACTTGCAGTTTGGCACCAGCACTACGTGGCAGAGGAGGCCAAGGGCCTTGCAAAGTGACAAGTCCCAGAATCCCAGAGCATTGATCCATGGCAGTTAAAAAGATGCCAAAGCACATTAATTCTACAGTGTAGATGCACCCCTAGTTTCCCACTCAACATGTCCGTTCTCTGTGCTTTGTTGTTGTTCATTCGTTCAGTCGTCTCCAACTCTTCGTGACCTCATGGACCAGCCCACGCCAGAGCTCCCTATCGGCCGTTACCACCCCCAGCTCCCTCAAGGTCAGTCCAGTCACTTCAAGGATGCCATCCATCCATCTTGCCCTTGGTCGGCCCCTCTTCCTTTTGCCTTCCACTTTCCCCAGCATAATTGTCTTCTCTAGGCTTTCCTGTCTCCTCATGATGTGGCCAAAGGACTTCAACTTTGTCTCTAGTATCTTTCCCTCCAGTGAGCAGTCGGGCTTTATTTCCTGGAGGATGGACTGGTTGGATCTTCTCGCAGTCCAAGGCACTCTCAGTGCTTTAGGCTTACGTAAATGCATCACAGTTGTCACCGAGTGCCATCTAGGGTTTATAAGGAGTCATGACAGGTGTACATGTGAGTTTATTTTGAAAAGAGCCGTAGATGTTGACAGGACTGCCTGACTCTAAAAGAGTGGCTCTTCTGCTCTTGAAAGTGGGAATTTAAATAGATAGATAGATAGATAGATAGATAGATAGATAGATATAGATAGATAGACAGACAGACAGACAGACAGACAGACAGAAAGATAGGAGGGTTAAATGAAAAGTAATGCCTCCACCTTCGTTACTTGGGTTTGGATGGGAATATTTTAATAAATCAAATGCAGAAATAATCCTTAGAACATGCTCTTTAACTACCACTATTCACTTTTCCACATAATCACCAGACAATTGGATACATTTCTGCCAACAATGAACAAGCTTTCTGAAGCCGTCACGGAAGAAGTCGACACTGTTTCCGCAACCAGTGTCTCACAGTTCTCTCAGTGTACCCTTCGTGCACAAATCTTCCAATAGCCAAGCAAAGCAATAATGTGATCCACACATTCTTGTGAAATGCCGATTATGCTTGAAATTTCTGTCTGAGTGATACGACAACCGTCCTGAATCAATCTGTCAACATTTTGTTTGAGAAACTCGGTGGTTGCTGTCACAGGACATCCAACTCTTTGTCACTGTTCTGTCATGTGCTGGGCCTGTAAAGAATTTCCTTTAGGACAGGACATGCAACCTTTGCCCAGCAGAAAACCAGGGGGCCCAAGGAGAGGTTCTCAGAGGTTTTCCACCACAAATAGTCTTTAGATGGCTTGTGAAGTACAACAAAGTCTTTTATTAATGAACAATCAGACAGAAACTTCTCTTGTCTTCAATAAACAAATGCTTCCAGGCTTTATGCAACTGGTGACTTCCTAAACTTGCCCACGAAGGACAGGCAACTGTCTTCAATAACTTCTTCTTTACTTTAAATGAAAAAAACCCTTTTTAACTTCTCCCAGGCTGAATGTAATCTAACCCTTACTGATGTGGGCTCCGCTACCGGGGTGAACTGCGTCTCGAAGCACCAAGTGGACCTACCAGCAAAGGTTAGATGTTCTCCAGCTGGAGTCCTTTGGTCTTTAGGGCTATTCTCCCCCGGAAAGTCTTCAAAGCTTTGGGGATGCTTCCCTGGAAATTCTTTCCCTGGAAATTCTTAAAGGTTGAAGCTTTTGTACAGGGGAAGTTTACACACGTCATGTATATTGGCTAACCTTGCTGAGACTAACTAAAAAATGGCTCCCTTCCCTTCCCAATTGCCCTGAGCAAGGGGCGGGACCAAACTTAACGATGATGGACAGGTGACTTGCCCTATCACTGCAACCAAAGGAAGCCACCTATCTGCAGAGTCCCTGAAACTTAGGACTGCAAACAAACATTCAATGCAAAGCAAACAAAATTGGAGCTCCTGGTAAAGCTGTACCAGAACAGTCACGCAACTCTGATGTTCCCACCTCAACATCTTTAAACTTTCTCGCCCAACAAGGCACAGTACTCACATTAACACAACCACCACAAACAGCTTGCATTCTCTGATGAATCTCCTTTGGGGTGACACCTTCTGCTGTCATGAATTTAAGCACTGCATGTTGCTTAAGTCACATCGACCAACCATCTGTGCAGGGTTCCATACTTTGCATTTTAACAACACAACTGTTCAATGCTAAGGCTTCCCGACAAAATGGAACTGTATAGGAGAGTCTACTGAACAAGCCAGTACCTGCAGCATACCAGTACCGCCTTCTGTTGAGGAGTTACGAAGGTGGAGGCATTACTTTTCTTTCAACCCTCTAGATAGATAGATAGATAGATAGATAGATAGATAGATAGACCGACCAACAGACAAGCCAGCTTTCAGAGTACAAGGTGGAAAAGCAAAAAATGGACAGGTGTGAAAAGACATATTTAAAAGTCACTTCTTTGTCAGAGTTTTTAACTGACAGTGCATCTACACTTTAGAATGAATGCAGTTTGACACTACTTTAAACACTTTGGCTCAATGCTATGGAATCGTGAGAGTTATAGTTTTACAAGGTCTTTAGCACTTGCAACTCACCAAACTACAGTTCCCAGGATTCCCTAACATTGAGCCATGGCAAGACAAGTGGTATCAAACCGCATCCATCCGACAGTGAAGATGCACCCTATGCCTGCTTTAGAGCATGAAAACCTAATTACTACATGAGCTCTTAAGTCTTGTTTTGGTTCTTGCTTATTGGTTCTGACTCCATCTTTGTTTTCTGAAATTGCTTTTCTTTGCCTGCTATTCTTGGTTCCAAGCTTCCGGCTTGTTTCTCATTGCGGTCTGCAAGCCCCGACAAGACATTGCATTTCAGAAAGTGTTTCTCCTCCACTACCAATCTTCTTCCTTATTCTTTATTATTAACCTGTATTTTACCTGTGTATATTTGTTATATGGATTTTAATAGTGTTTTGCTTTATCTTGCTGCTTTAACAATGCTGTTTCGAGCCACAAGGAGAGGTGGGTTGTTGTTGTTATCTGGCCACAAGGGTCATATTGATGGCCTCTATGGCCAGATCTACCCTGTCCTTATATCCCAGAATCTGATTCCTGATTATCTGCTTTGAAGTGGATTATATATGAGTCTACACTACCAGATAATCTGGAATAAGCAAATAATCTGGGATCAGAATCTGGGATATAGGGCAGTGTAGATCCAGTCTAAGCAACACAGGGTTGTTGTGAGTTTTCTGGACTGAATGGCCATATTCCAGAAGCATTCTCTCCTGATGTTTCGCCCACATTTACATCAGGCATCCTCAGAGGTTGTGAGGTCTGTTGGAAACTAGGTAAGTGGGATTATATATATATGTGGAATGTGCAGGGTGGGGGAAAGAACTCTTTCTCAGCCAAGCTTTGAAGGTGCAAGGCCATTCAGTGCTAATCAAGTTGGCCAATGGCACCATTCACACTTGCCTCCAACAGACGAGAGTTATTTCTCCCACACGGGACATTCCACATATAAATAAACCTCACTTGCCTAGTTTCAAACAGACCTCAAAACCTCTAAAGATGCCTGCCATGGAGGTGGGTGAAATGTCAGGAGAGAATGCTTCTGTGACATGGCCAGACAGCCCAGAAAACTCACAGCAACCCAGTCCAACTCTTGGAGGTGGATGCTCATCTCCATTTCTAAGCCAAAATTACAAGTCAAATACTTCCCAAGCATCTAGGACTGTGTCATGTATTTTCGAATTATGTGTGCAGATCCAAGTAAGGTGGCCTTTTGCAATTGATAGATCGTGATTTTGTCGATTTTAAAAAATTATTATTATTATTATTATTATTATTATTATTATTATTATTATTATTATCATCTTGAAATAACATGGTGGAAGGACTCTTGCTGCTGTAGCAAGGTAGGCATGGTATACTGGTTTGCGTGTTGGACTATAGCACTTGGCCATGGAAACCTAGTGGGTGATCTTGGACTTACTTACTTAGGCGATCCCTCGTAGTCTGAGAATGATGGTCCTCCAAGTGTAGTGTCCTGGTGGTGGGTCCGTAGGTGCCTGGGGAGCCCTATTCTTGATCTGCATGTTCTCCCACAGTGAGGGCATCGGTTTCCAGGTGGGAGGCGGTCTCGGTTGGGGATGGCTTGATGTGCCTTCCTTTTAGAACGTTTCTCCCTTTTGCCCTTTATTCGTGGCTCTTCAAATTCTGCAGCACTGCTGGTCACAGCTGACCTCCAGCCAGAGCACTCAAGGGCCAGGGCTTCTCAGTGTCTATGCCAGAGTTTTTAAGGTTGGCTTTGAGCCCGTCTTGGACACATCAAGCTCTATCAACCTCAGAAGGTTTGAAGTTGGAATACGGAAATAATGACTCTCACTTGACATTGCGGTCAAGGTGTGACAGTGCGAGTGGCGCCACCTATGTATAGAACTGTTAGTTGCAAGATTTAAACTGTTGTATCATGCTTAATCCTGCCCCTTTTGCCCTGTTTATGTACAGTTGTATGGATTGGTTACTTATAGCTGTCATTCAGTACTGTTTGGCTCCACCTCTTCCTGCAAGAGGGGAGAACTTCCTTTTTTCTTTTCATTCTGCCATCAGAGATCCTACTAGATGGACGTGAGTAAAAGACTTGATTCTAAAGGACCCTGATTTAAGTTACCTCTTAGCACCAGTTTTGAGGTTTTTTACCCCTGGGACTCATGCTTTATGTCCAGATCATCCTGGACAATTATTGACAAGACCCAGGCGCCGTCAAGCCGGTTCTTTTGGCTCCAAAGGTAGCTCCTGAGTCTTCAAAACATAGGCCATCTGAACTGGGGTTGTGGTTTGCTCCGGCATTCACAGCTATTGAGGAAAAAGGAAACTTGGTGAGGTTTCTCAGCTTCAAACACCTAGGACCCAGGACTAATTGAGACTGTAATGTATGTTTTCCTTCACCCCTCTAAGGTTTTCCAGCTCATTGCTTTGAAGAAATGACTTTGGACCCAGGACTAATTGAGACTGTAACGTGTGTTTTCCTTCACCCCTCTAAAGTCTTCCAGCTCATTGCTTTGAAGAAATGACTTTGTGATCAATAAAACTTATTTTGAGCTATTTACAGTGTTTTGGGTTTTTGGGAGTTCCAGTTTCCTATAGGAGGGCAAGAAGCAATCCCCTGGGGGAAAGATGCCATGTCCATCCCTCCTTTATTGAGAATAATAGCCCCCAGGCGCGACGGCACACAAGGCATGATTGAGCGCTCCGGCTGGAGGTCAGCTGTGACCAGCAGTGCTGCATAATTTGAAGAGGCATGAATGGAGGGCGAAAGAGAGAAACGTGCCAAGATGAAGGCGCATCAAGCCAACCCTGATTGGGACTGCCTTCTACCTGGAAACCGATACCCTCACTGTGGGAGAACATACAGATCAAGAATGGGGCTCCAAGGTCACCTACAGACCCACCGCCAGGACACCGAACTTGGAAGACAATCTTACCCGGACAATGAGAGATCGCCTATCTCGCTCTTGCTTATATGGCACAAGCTTTCATGGATTGGGAACCACTTCTGTGATTTTCATCCAGGAACTTACTTCTAATTCTTGGTTGATTTCTGTACTTCCTGTTGTGCCCAGGAGGTGGCAATAGACCCTTTCTTTCTATTTCTAAACAAACTACCAAACTTTATTCTTCCATCTTTCAGTCAAAGGGTTTCCTTCACATGCTTTTAATACAGTGGTTCTCAACCTTTCTAAACCCGTGACCCCTTAATACAGTTCCTCATGTTGTGGTGACCCCCAATCATAAAATTATTTTCATTGCTACTTTAGAACTATAATTTTGCTACTGTTATGATTCATAATGTAAATATCTGATATGCAGAATGTATTTTTATTGTTACAGATTGAACCTAATTAATAGGCTTGGGCGATCCAGTTCATTAATTTCGTTATTCGTTATTAATTCGTATTTAAATTAGCTTACGATCCAATATCGAACCATGCAAGAATAGTGTGAGGAGTAATTAAGAATCGAAACAATTTTTTCCAATTTTTGTAATTATTTCGTAATTATTTCGTAATTATTTTCGTATGTCTGGTGCAAGTTTTACAATCTCGCATTTACCCCACTTCTGGTCCCTTTGCTCTGCTGCTTCCCTCCTCTTTCCTCATGCTTCTTGCCTTGCTCTGGGCTGCACTGGGCTACCTATCTTCCTTCCTTCCTTCCTTCCTTCCTTCTTTCCTTCCTTCCTTCCTTCCTTCCTTCCAGCTGGCAAGTCCCACATTCCTCCCTCCCTCCTCTTTCTCCTGGCATCCTTCTTGCCCAAAATTTCTCATTACTTTATTTTTCATACCCTCACTCTATGCCACAGCAATGCGTTGCCAGGTACAGCTAGTATAAAATATAATATAATATAATATAATATAAAATACAATTATAATATAATATAATATACAATTATAATATAATGTATAATATTATAATATTATAATAATATAATATATATTATATTATATATTATATTATATTATTATAATACTATTATATTATAGTATTGTATATTATATTATTATATATTATATTATATTACTATATTATTATTATATTATATTATAATTGTATAATATAATATAATAATATATAATATATAATATAATATATTATAATAATATAATATACTATAATATAATAATATAATATAATATAATATAATATACAATAATATAATATAATAATATTATAATATAATATATAACAATATAATATAATAATATTATAATAATATAATATAATATAGTTGTTGTTTGTTTTATCACACCAACAGCCAACAACAGAGGGAGAGGGAAGCTTCAGAAGTTCCCCCTGTCCCATTTGGAGGGTTTTTTTAGCATATTGCGCAATCGTGTCCGCCATTAACGAATCGATTCGTAATTTACGAAAATTTCGGAAATTTTGAATTTTTGAAATCTTAAATTTCGGAAGTCCTCAGAATTTCGAAACGCTAGCGCACCCTAGAAATGAAACAAGTTTAGAACCAATTTTTTTCTTGATCACCCAAGCCTACTAATTAAAGCATAGTGATCAATCATGTTTTGGGAATATGGACAACAGATGATGGGATTTGCAGTACCTTCAATCGATTCAGCTCTGACTTCCATAGACCACTGAGACCCTCACAAATTACAGAACTGGACCAAACTTGGCACAGAGAAACCACATGACCAACAGAAAATACTGGCGGGGTTTGGGAGGAATTGGCAGTGATTTAGGGGAGATGTAGTTCACCTACATCCGGAGATAACAGAGAACCCAAACAACTGTGGACCTGGACCTAACTTGGCACGAATACTCATTATGCCTAAATTTGAACACTGGTGGAGTTTAGGGAAAATAGACCCAGATATTTGGGAGTTGTAGTTACTTAGAACTAAAGTTCACCTGTCATAAATGAGCATTCTGAATACCAACAACAATAGAATTGAACCAAATTTGGGATATAGAACTGCCATGACCAACAGGCCTCGAAGGGGGTGAAAGGAGGATGGCACGGGGCAGCCGTTTGGAGGTCCCCAAAGGGAGAAGAGGAGGAAGAGGAGCCCAGAGGAGAAGGGAGAGGGGAAGTCTCGCTGGTGCCGCCGCCCCACGCTTCTCTCGCCCCTTTTCGAGGCTTCCACCAGCGGCGGAGGTCTCGAGGGGGGAGAGAAGAGGCTGGCACAGGGGAGCAGCAGCAGGGTGAGTCCCGAGAAGGAGCATTTCTGGCGGCGGCAATGGCGGCAGGGAAAGCCTCCCCACCCAGCCAAAGCTCTCCTGCATTGCCTGGCAGCTAGTCCATGTAGTCCGAGGGGCAGGCCAAAGGAGACAGCATCGCGACCCCCCTGAAATGGCCTGGCGACCCCTCTGGGGGTCGCGACCCCCAGGTTGAGAACCGCTGTTTTAAGAAAAATATCTTATTATTATCTGCATAGACGCAATGGTTTACCTGCCAGTTTTCATTATTTTATTACGTTATTGTCATTTTAAGCTATCTTATATTTTTACTATCTTTAATACAGTTTCTAATGTTGTAGTGACCCTCAATGATAAAATTATTTTTGTTGCTACTTCATAACCGTAATTTTGCTCCTGTTATGAATCGTCATGTAAATATCTGACATGCAGGATGTGTTTTCATTCACTGGACCAAATTTGGCACAAATACGCAATATGCCCGAATTTGGAATGCTGGTGGGTTCGATTTTGTCATTTGGGAGTTGTAATTGCAGGGATTTATAGTTCACCTACAATCAAAGAGCATTCTGAACTCCACCAACGATGGAATTGAATCAAACTTGGCACACAGAACTCCCATGATCAACAGAAAATACTGAGCTTAATGGCCACTGACCTTGAGTTTTGGAGTTGACCTTGAAGGAGCTGGGGGTGGTGACGGCCAACAGGGAGCTCTGGCGTGAGCTGGTCCATGAGGTCACGAAGAGTCAGAAACTACTGAATGAATGAACAACAAACAACAATTTAGTTAAATTAGCCTCCCCCGCATAAGCGGTACCTAAATATCCTACTTGACAGATGCAACAGTCGTTTGGGCTGCAAAGGTTGACAGCAAGTTAGACAAATGGTCAGAAGCTTACTCCAACTCAGGCTGGCTTCGAACTCATGACCTTTTGGTCAGTAGTGATTTTAATGCAGCTGACTCCCAACCAGCTGTGTCACAACCTGGTCCATTCCATTCAAAGCAGTTCAAAGCAGATAATCTGGAGTTTATATGGCAGTGCAGAATGGGTTTTAGGATCCCACCCCTGGATTTATGTTGGCAGCCAGAATTTCTGGTCCAATCTGTTCCTTTAATCACCAGATTGACTTTGCTTGTGCAAACTGCCTCTTAGATCCACTGTTCATTAAATTCCCCCAACCTGGCCAATGCAGCCTTCTATTGCTGGATTTTGAGAGATACAATTGCACCAAAAGTCATGAGTAAAGTGCTTGCAGCAAGAAGGCGGCTGCTTGGAAGCCAAAGAAGGAGAGACATGGCTGTGCGAAACCCATGTCTGTTTGGATAGGAAAGAAACAGCCTGATACCATCCAGAAGTGGATGACTAATGCATCATGCATGCAACAAACCCTTGAGCTACATATCCTGAGCACAGCTGACCAGGTGTGAGCAGTCCCGAATTTAAAGGGACAGTGCACCATTTTGAAACCCCAGAAACAATGCCTAACACATTCCATCTGCCAAAGACCATCTCATTATGAATGCATGGCTTCTGGAGGCCCCTTCTACACTGTCATATAAAATCCAGATTATCCACTTTGAACTAGATTATATGGCAGTGTCGACTCATATAATCCAGTTCAAAGCGGATAGTGTGGATTATGTGGTAGAAGGGACCTGAAGGTGCATCTACATTGTACAATGAATACAGTTTGACCTATTGTTCAATGCTCTGAAATCCTGTAGTTTGATGAAGAACCAGCAGAGAAGATGAAAGGCCTTGTAAAACTACAGCTCCCTTTGATCTGTAGCATTGAACCATGACTGTTAAGGGCTCCTTCTACATTTCCCTATATGCCAGTATCTGAATCGCAGATTATCTGCTTTGATAATCTGGATTATATAGCCAAGTAGAAGGGCCCTGGAGGCATCTACATTGTACAATGAATACAGTCTGACCTATTGTTCAAGTCTCTGGAATCCTGGGAGCTGTAGTTTGATGAAGCACCAGCAGAGAAGATGAAAGGCCTTGTAAAACTACAACTCCCATTAATCTGTAGCATTGAACCATGACTGTTAAAGGCCTCTTCTACACTGCCATATAATCCAGTTCAAAGCAGATAATCTACACTGCCCTATATTCTAGGATCTGAATCCCAGATTATCTGCTTTGAATTGGATTATATGAGTCTCCACTGCCAGATAATCTGGAATAAGAAGATGATCTAGGATTTTTTCCCATGTCAGGACAGGACTTGAGAAACTGCAAGTCGTTTCTGGTGTGAGAGAACTGACTGTCTGCAAGGATGTTACCCAGGTGATGCCTGGATGTTTTACCATGCTGTGGGAGGCTTCTCTCATGTACCTGTATTGGAAGCTGGAGCTGACAGACAGGAGCTCACCCCATCTTGTGGATTCGAACCCCCGACCTCCAGGTCAGCAGTTCAGCTGACACAAGGGTTTAACCCATTGTGCCACCACATCTCCTTGGTAATTTGATATTTAATGTGATTTGATATTTCATGTTAGCCGCCCCGAGTCCCCTTTGGGGAGATGGTGATGGGGTATTATTATTATTATTATTATTATTATTATATGGTTATTGTTTATTAGCATTGTGGTTTAATAATTTGAGCATTGGAATATGGCTGTGGGAGGCTTCTCCAATCCTGTGGGAGGCTTCTCTCATGTCCCCGCATGAGAAGCTGGAGGTGACAGGCGGGAGCTCACCCCGCTCCCCAGATTCAAACCGCTCACTTTTTCGGTCAGCAATCCTGCTGGCACAAGGGATATAGGGCAGTGTAGATCCAGCCTAAAAGGAGCCAAAATGGTGTCAAACTGCAATCATTCTATACAGCCTCAATGCACCCATTATTTTTGCATTTGTAACTAAATATAGCCAAATATGATGTTGCCAATCATCATCATTACTCAAAAAAAGAAATCAACAACAACATAACAGTTTACGAAACTTGAAACAGTTACAGCTAAGAATTTACATTGTATAAAAATTAAAATATAATCAAACCATCAATAAACACTTTAGAAGAACAACAAATACAAACAAAGCAGAACATGAAAGGGTTTTTCTCCCTGAGAGGTCAACAAGGATTGGAGAGAAAGCTTCATTGGAGACCCCTTTCCCACAGGATAATGACTCTTCCAGGAATAAATTCCCTTTCCTTTCACTTCCTGTTGTCTCCGCCCCATTCTTAGCCATGAGTCGGTTGCAAATCGGATGTTTGTAACTCGGGGACTGCCTGTAATCCAGTTCAAAGCAGGCCCCTTTCACACAGTTGTATAAAAATCACATTGAACTGGATTATATGGCAGTGTGGACTCAGATAACCTAGTTGAAAGCCGATATTATGGGGTTATCTGCCTTGATAAAGGTAAAGGTTGTCCCCTAACATTAAGTCCAGTCGCCATTACCTTCCCACCAGAGGCGGCCCTAGGTAATTTTCAACAGTAAGCAAACAGTATTTTGGCGCCCCCCCCCCAACCAATCATTGATATATATTTTCTGTTTGTCGTGGGAGTTCTGTGTGCCATATTTGGTTCAATTCCATCATTGGTGGAGTTCAGAATGCTCTTTGATTGTAGGTGAACTATACATCCCAGTAACTACACTTGCCGCACTTGCTCCCTTGCCTGGCCCGCTTTGGGTCCGGAGGCGTGCCTGAAGACCCCGGCGTGTGCACCAAAAGTCACCTCTTCTCCTCTTTCTCCTCAGCCATTGGGACCGAGAGAGAGAGAGAGAGAGAGAGAGAGGGGGATGCCCACCTTTCCTGAAGGTAGGCGCAAAAACAAAGGAGGGAGCGGAGGTGGGAGATACCTCCAGCCGGAGGGGCTCTCTCTCTCTCTCTCTCTCTCTCGGTCCCAATGGCTGAAGAGAAAGTCAGGAGAAGAGGCGACTTTTGGTGCGCACGCTGGGGTCTTCAGACACGCCTCCGGACCCGAAGCGGGCCAGGCGCGGCAGCTCCGCCCCTTGGCCCACCTGCGGATTGGGGAGAGGAGAGGAGGTGGGTGGAGCACCAGGGGATCGGGAAAGGGAGACGGTCATGGGGAAGGGGTCAAACGCGGAGAATGATTGAGCGCCGGCTCTGCTCGCGAGGCCGGGTGGAGCAGGAACGAGAGGGGCTAGGCGAGGCTCAAGGGCCCGGCCCCTTTGGGAAGAGGATCACCTGGCAGCGAGGCAAGAAAGCCGAGGCTCCCCCCAGACTACTAGGGCTGTTGTGAGCTGAGGGGGTGCTCCTCAAGTGGCAGTCGAGGGGTATTTACAGAGGCGCCTCTGCGCCCCTGGCAAAAAAAAATGTTCTGCAACCGCTTACTTCGCGTAATGGACGAGCCGCCCCTGCTTCCTGCTGAAGCGATACCTATTGGTGTACTCACATTTTTTTTGTTTTCAAACTGCTAGGTTGGCAGAAGCTGGGGCTAACAATGGGAGCTCACCCCATCTGAGGATTCAAACCACCAACCACACAGTCATATAACCTAGAACCCTAACTCTGTGGTGCAGTGGGTTGAACCACTGAGCTGCTGAACTTGTTGACCGAAAGGTCGCAGGTTCAAATCCGGGGAGTGGTGTGCAGTTCTGCTGTCAGCCCCAGCTTCTGCCAACCTAGCAGTACAAAGAACATGCAAATATGAAATCAATTGGTACCACTTTGCTAGGAAGGTAATGGCACATCCATGCAGTCATGCTGACCACATGACCTTGGAGGTGTCTATGGACAATGCCGGCTCTTCGGCTTCGAAATGGAGATGAGCATCACCAACCCAGAGTTGGACACAACTGGACTTAATGTCAAGGGGAAGCCTTTACTTTTACTTATGGCTGTATGAAAGGGCCCGTAGATAATTAGGGCTCCTTTTACACTGCCATGTAAAATCCAGATTATCTGCTTTGAGCTGGATTATATGGTAGTGTAGGCTCATATAATGCAGTTTAAAGCAGATAGTGTGAGTTATCTGCTCTGATAATCTGGATTATATGGCAGTGTAGATCCAGCCCTAGAGGGCCCTTCCACATAGCCCTATATCCCAGAATATGAAGGCAGAAAATCCCACAATATCTGCTTTAAACTGGGTTATCTGAGTCCACATTCAGATAATGTGGGATTTCCTGCCTTGATATCTTGGGATATCTGCAGAATATCAAGGCAGGAAATGCTACACTCGCAGAGCTCAGGCAGTGATGTATTTCAGTGTCAGTGTTGACTTTTGTGGAGAGGTGGCTGCCAAGGTAGTGGAAATGGTATATAATCCAGTTCAATGTGTATTTTACTTTACTTACTTAGGCAATCCCTTGTTGTCTGAGTAGGATTGTCTTCCAACATCGGTGTCCTGGCGGTGGGTTCGTAGGTGACTGTGGAGCCCTATTCTTGACCTGCATCTTCTACCGCAGTGAGGACACCGGTTTCCAGGTGGAAGGCACTCCTGGTCGGGGTTGGCTTGATACGCCTTTCTCTTGGCACGTTTCTCTCTTTTGCCCTCCATTCGTGCCTCTTCAAATTCTACAGCATTGCTGGTCACAGCTGACCTCCAGCTGGAGCGCTCAAGGGCCAGGGCTTCCCAGTTCTCAGTGTCTATGCCAGAGTTTTTAAGGTTGGCTTTGAGCCCGTCTTTAAATCTCTTTTCCTGTCCACCAACATTCTGTTTTCCGTTCTTGAGTTCTGAGTAGAGTAACTGCTTTGGGAGACGGTGGTCGGGCATCCAGACAACGTGGCTGGTTGGTGACGGAGGACCATCACTTCAGTGCTGGTGGTCTTTGCTTCTTCTTCCAGCACGCTGACATTTGTCTGCCTGCCTTCCCAAGAGATTTGCAGGATTTTCCAGAGGCAGTGCTGATAGAATCGTTCCAGGAGTGTGATGTCTGTAGACAGTCCAGGTATATAGCGGGGTTGGGAGGACAATAGCTTTATAAACAAGCACCTTGGTATCCCTACAGATGTCCTGATTCTCAAACACCCTCTGCTTCATTCGGAAAAATGCTGCACTCACAGAGTTCAGACGGTGTTGTATTTCAGTCTCAATGTTGACGTCTGTAGACAGTCCAAGTCTCGCAGGTGTATAGCAGGGTTGGGAGAACGATACCTTTATAAGCAAGCACCTTGGTCTCCCTATGGATGTCCCAGTCCTCAAACACTCTGTGCTTCATTCAGAGAAATGCTGCACTCACAGAGTTCAGACGGTGTTGTATTTCAGTCTCAATGTTGACATCTGTAGACAGTCCAAGTCTCGCAGGCGTATAGCAGGGTTGGGAGAACGATACCTTTATAAACAAGCACCTTGGTCTCCCTAAGGATATCCCAG
The DNA here is from genome assembly GCF_025583915.1 of Anolis sagrei ordinatus. Taxonomy (NCBI): domain Eukaryota; kingdom Metazoa; phylum Chordata; class Lepidosauria; order Squamata; family Anolidae; genus Anolis; species Anolis sagrei. The sequence continues at coordinate 5,937,614 of NW_026847882.1, forward strand.
TCCTCAAACACTCTGTGCTTCATTCAGAGAAATGCTGCACTCACAGAGTTCAGACGGTGTTGTATTTCAGTCTCAATGTTGACGTCTGTAGACAGTCCAAGTCTCGCAGGTGTATAGCAGGGTTGGGAGAACGATACCTTTATAAGCAAGCACCTTGGTCTCCCTATGGATGTCCCAGTCCTCAAACACTCTGTGCTTCATTCAGAGAAATGCTGCACTCACAGAGTTCAGACGGTGTTGTATTTCAGTCTCAATGTTGACATCTGTAGACAGTCCAAGTCTCGCAGGCGTATAGCAGGGTTGGGAGAACGATACCTTTATAAACAAGCACCTTGGTCTCCCTAAGGATATCCCAGTCCTCAAACACTCTGTGCTTCATTCAGAGAAATGCTGCACTCACAGAGTTCAGACGGTGTTGTATTTCAGTCTCAATGTTGACGTCTGTAGATAGTCCACGTTTCGCAGTTGTATAGCAGGGTTGGGAGAACGATACCTTTATAAACAAGCACCTTGGTCTCCCTATGGATGTCCCAGTCCTCAAACACTCTGTGCTTCATTCAGAGAAATGCTGCACTCACAGACGGTGTTGTATTTCAGTCTCAATGTTGACGTCTGTAGATAGTCCACGTTTCGCAGTTGTATAGCAGGGTTGGGAGGACGATAGCTTTATAAACAAGCACCTTGGTCTCCCTACGGATGTCCCAGTCCTCAAACACTCTGTGCTTCATTTGGAGAAATGCTGCACTTGCAGAGCTCAGGTGGTTTTGTATTTCAGTCTCAATGATGATGTCTGTAGACAGTCCACGTCTCGTAGTCATATAGCAGAGTTGGGAGGACGATAGCTTTACAAACAAGCACCTTGGTCTCCCTAGGGATGTCTCGGCCCTCAAACACTCTGTGCTTCCTTTGGAAAAATGCTGCACTCGCAGAGCTCAGGTGGTGTTGTATTTCAGTGTCATTGTTGACCTTTGTGGAGAGATGGCTGCCAAGGGAGCGGAAATGGTCAACATTTTCTAATGTTACACCATTAAGCTGTGTTTCTGGCATTGGAGAGGGGTTGGTTGGTGAGTGCTGGAGGAGCACTTTGGTATTCCAGATGTGCAATGAACTACAAACTAGAAGAAAGGAGATTCCACCTGAACATTAGGAAGAACTTCAGCAGTGGAACTCTCTGCCCCAGAGTGTATACAGCTGTATGGAAGGGGCCCAAGGATTCCATAGAATCATAGAATCAAAGAGTTGGAAGAGACCTCATGGGCCATCCAGTCCAACCCCCTGCCAAGAAGCAGGAATATTGCACTTAAATCACCCCTGACAAATGGCCATCCAGCCTCTGCTTAAAAGCTTCCAAAGAAGGAGCCTCCACCACACTCCGGGGCAGAGAGTTCCACTGCTGAACGGCTCTCACAGTCAGGAAGTTCTTCCTAATGTTCAGATGGAATCTCCTCTCCATTATTCCATTATTCTGCCAGGTAGTAAGGCACCACCAAAGCCTTCCCGACAGATGGCCACCTAGCCTCTGCTTCCAAACCTCCAGAGAAGGAGGCTGAAGCAGCTGAAGCGGCTGGACCGTCCCCCTTGGGCAGTTCTATGGGGTGACGCTCCTCCTCCTCCTGCTCCTGCTTCCCTCCTGCTGGGCTCCTTCTCTCCCTCTGGCTCTGTTCCTGGGAACGGGGAAGGGCTTTGGGACTGTTCCGCCCCCGGCTCTGCGGCTGCCAAGGCGGGCCAGCCCAGCTCCCTTCCTGCCTGCTTGCCTGCTTGCCCAGCATGGCCGGAGGAGAGGCCACCGGGGCCGGAGGAGGGGGCTGAGACCCCCAACAGATCCCGGCATGGCCCGCTGGATCCCCACCAAGCGGGAGAAGTACGGCGTCGGTGAGTGACACGCGTGTGGACCCGGGACCCTTCCCACGTGACGCCCCTCCCTGCAAATTGCACCCTATCCCTCTTCTCCCAGGTTTTTCTCCCCGGACACGCATCCCGGGGCCGTTCCCACGTGCAACACGCGTCTCGCCCGCCCTGCCTGCCTCCCTTGTTCCTCTTCGCCAGTACTTTTCCTTTCGCTCCAACTCTTCCTCTTTCCTCCTCTCCCTGCAACCCTTTTGCACTTTGAATCCCTCCCCCCCCCAAAGATTTTCTGCTTTGAACTGGATTATATGGCAGTGTAGACTCCACTAATCCATTTCAAAGCAGATAATGTGCATTATCCGCTTTGTTACTCTGATTTGTATCTGTTTATCTCAGATTATATGGCAGTGTAGACTCCAGTAATCCATTTCAAAGCAGATAATGTGCATTGTCCGCTTTGTTACTCTGATTTGTATCTGTTTATCTCAGATTATATGGCAGTGTAGACTCCAATAATCCATTTCAAAGCAGATAATGTGGATTATCCGCTTTGTTACTCTGATTTGTATCTGTTTATCTCAGATTATATGGCAGTGTAGACTCCAATAATCCATTTCAAAGCATATAATGTGGATTATCCGCTTTGTTACTCTGATTTGTATCTGTTTATCCCAGATTATATGGCAGCATAGACACCAATAATCCATTTTAAAGTAGATAACGTGGATTATGCACTTTGTTACTCTGATTTATATCTGTTTATTCCCAGATTATATGGCAGTGGACTCCGATAATCCATTTCAAAGCAGATTATGTGGATTATCCACTTTGTTACTCTGATTTGTATCTGTTTATCCCAGATTATATGGCAGTGTAGACTCCACGAATCCATTTCAAAGCAGATAATGTGCATTATCCGCTTTGTTACTCTGATTTATATCAGTTTATCCCAGATTATATGGCAGTGTAGATGCCAATAATCAATTTTAAAGTAGATAATGTGGATTATTCACTTTGTTTCTCTGATTTATATCTGTTTATTCCCAGATTATATGGCAGCGTAGACTCCGATAATCCATTTTAAAGTAGATAATGTGGATTATGCGCTTTGTTACTCTGATTTATATCTGATTACGCCAGATTATATGACAATGTAGACTCTGATAATCCAGTTCAAAGCAGATAATGTGGATTATCCACTTTGTTACTCTGATTTATATCTGTTTATCCCAGATTATATGGCAGTTTAGACTCCGATAATCCATTTCAAAGCAGATAATGTGGATTATGCTCTTTGATAATCTGGTTTATATTGATTTATCCCAGATTATATGGCAGTGTAGACTGATAATTCATTTCAAGGCAGGTAATGTGGATTATGCACTTTGTTACTCTGATTTATATCAGTTTATCCCAGTTTATATGGCAGTGTAGACTCTGCTAATTCATTTCAAAGCAGATAATGTGGATTATGTGCTTTGTTACTCTGATTTATATCTGTTTATCCCAGATTATATGGCAGGGTAGACTCAGATAATCCAGTTATCAGATTTGCTTTGATAATCTGATTTATATCTGTTTCTCTCAGATTATATGGCAATGTAAATGCCAATAATCCATTACTAAGAAGATTATATGGATTATGTGCTTTGATTATCTGCATTATATCTGTTTATCCCAGATTATATGGCAGTGTAGACACAGGGCCCATCCACACAGACATATAACCCAGAATATCATGGCAGATAATGCACAATATCTGCTTTGAACTGGATTATCTGAGTCCACACTGCCATATAATCCAGTTCAATGTGGATTTTATACAGCTGTGTGGAAGGGGCCTCATATAATCTAGTGCAAAGCATATAACCTGGGGTCAGATCCTGGGATATCGGGCAGTGTAGATCGCAGCCTTTAAAGTTGTTTTCTGTCAAAGTAAGAACCTCCCCAATTATTTTGTGTATATATTGGGATATATTATAGCTAAAGGTAAAGGTTTTCCCCTGACATTAAGTCCAGTCATTTCTGACTCTGGGAATCTCCATTTCTAAGATGAAGAGCCGGCGTTGTCCGTAGACACCTCCAAGGTCATGTGGCTGGTATGACTGCATGGAGCGCTGTTACCTTCCCACCAGAGCAGTACCTATTGATCTACTCACATTTGCATGTTTTCAAACTGCTAGGTTGGCAGAAGCTGGGGCTAACAGCAGGAGCTCACGCCACTCTCCGGATTCAAACCTGTGACCTTTCGGTCAGCAAGTTCAGCAGCTCAGCTGTTTAACCCACTGCGCCACCAAGGGCTCCTACGACATATTATAGGATGCATCTACACTATAGAATGAATTCAGTTTAACACCACTTTAAACTACCATGGTTCAACGTATATGGTCTTGGGAGTCATAGACCCCTTTCTGCATTGCCATATAATCCAGATTATCAAAGCAGATAACCCACATTATTTTGATCTGGATTATATGAGTCTACACTGCCATATAATCCAGTTCAAAGCAGAGAGTCTGGATTTTGAATGGCAGTGTAGAAGGGGCCATAGTTTTCCCAGGTCTTTCTTTTTCTTTGCCTGATTCTTCCCCCACTCTACAACACCAGGAGCCATGGCAATTAAAGTGGAATCGAACTGTGTTAACTTTAGAGTGTAGATGCTGATCTCGCCTTATTTTTGATGTGCCTGCTGCAGACTCATCCTGAGTTTTGTAAGGGAGAGTCCTCAAGATCCTTGTAAGCAATGGGTTACCCATTAACACGTCTTTATCTCTGCTATGGGCAGGATGTTGTGGAAGCAGCAGAAAGAGAGAGAAGGAATGAATGAATGGCCAACTGGTTCTCCTTTCCCTTCCTCCTCCAGATTACATATTCAGACTGCAAAAGGGAATCCAGTGCATGCCAGGGACTGAAAATTAGAAATACAGAAGTGATATACATGAGTGATATGTTCCTTCTATATGACTTACTAGCTGTCCCCTGCCAGGCGTTGCTGTGGCTCAGTCTGTTGATCTGGAAAATAAAGTAATGAGAAAGTGTTGGTTTCTAATAGATGTAATTCCTTTCTGCTTGTGGGTAAACAGTATTTCTTGCTGTTTCTTTGTCAGTGTCGATGTGGAGAGTGTCTGGTTTGCCTCCTCTGGAATATGCAACATATCATTGTCCTTCTTCAGGGGTCCCTTTCAAATCTAGGATACTATATATCTCTGTGTGTGAATCATATATATCTATCTATATCTATGGCTGGATGGCTCTTTGTCAGGAGGGCTTTCATGCCCTAGTGAAGGGAATTGGACTGAATGGCCTTGAGTATTTTCTGTTGGTCATGGGGGTTCTGTGTGGGAAGTTTGGCCCAATTCTGTTGTTGGTCTGGTTCAGAACACTCTTTGATTGTAGGTGAACTATAAATCCCAGTAATGACAACTCCCAAATGTCAAGGTCTATTTCCCCCAAACTCAATCTGTGTTCATATTTGGGCATATGGAATATTCGTGCCAAGTTTGGTCCAGATCCATCATTGTTTGAGTCCATGGTAGTCTCTGGATGTAGGTGAACTACAACTCCCAAACTCAAGGTCAGTGCCCACCAAACCCTTCCAGTATTTTCTGTTGGTCATGGGAGTTCTGTGTGCCAAGTTTGGTTCAATTCCATCGTTGATGGAGTTCAGAATGCTCTTTGATTGTCGGTGAACTATAAATCCCAGCAACTACAAATCCCAAATGACAAAATCATAATTTTTTGAGTGATGGTCACTCCTTGTGTTGTGAGACGTTTTGTTGCCAAATTTGGCATGATTTCGTTCATTGGTTCTTTTGCTTTTAAGGTACTCATTATGCACAGAGCATTTTATATATATAGATGGTGATGCCATGAAATTTAAAGGAGTTTCTTAGAATGGAAAAGAGTACCATCAATGGAACTGGTATCTGTGGTTTCATTTATTGACATCCAACAAAATATGTCCTTTCTAAGCACACTATAAGTCAGTGTTCCTCAACCTGGGGATCGGGACCCGGGAAGGGGGTGGTCATGAGGAGATGTCAGAGGGGTCGCCAAAGACCATCAGAAAACACAGTATTTTCTGTTGGTCCTGGGGGTTCTGTGTGGGAAGGTTGGTCCAATTCTCTCATTGGTGGGGTTCAGAATGCTCTTTGATTATAGGTGAACTATAAATCACCAAAAGACCATCAGAAAACACAGTATTTTCTGTTGGTCTTGGGGGTTCTGTGTGGGAAGGTTGGCCCAATTCTCTCATTGGTGGGGTTCAGAATGCTCTTTGATTATAGGTGAACTATAAATCACCAAAAGACCATCAGAAATCACAGTATTTTCTGTTGGTCGTGGGGGTTCTGTGTGGGAAGGTTGGTCCAATTCTCTCGTTGGTGGGGTTCAGAATGCTCTTTGACTGTAGGTAAACTATAAATCACCAAAAAGACCATCAGAAAACACAGTATTTTCTGTTGGTCGTGGGGATTCTGTGTGGAAAGTTTCAGTTCTCTCATTGGTGGGGTTCAGAATGATTTTGATTGCAGGTGAACTATAAATCCCAGCAACTCCCAAATGTCAAGGTCTTTCCCCCCCAAACACTACCAGTGTTCAAATTTGGGCATATTGAGTATTTGTTTGGTCCAGATCCATCATGGTTTGAGTCCACAGTGTTCTTTAAATGAAGGTGAACTACAACTCCAAAACTCAAGGTCACTGGGTTGTTGTAGTTTTTTCGGGCTATATGTCTATGGTCTAGAGGCATTCTCTCCTGATGTTTCGCCTGCATCTATGGCAAGCATCCTCCGAGGAAGTGAGGTCTGTTGGAACTAGGGGAAAAGGGGTTTATATATCTGTGGAATGACCAGGGTGGGACAAAGGACTCTTGTCTGCTGGAGCTAGGTGTGAATGTTTCAGCTGACCACCTTGATTAGCATATAATGACCTGACAGTGCCTATAGCAAACTTTTGTTGAGAGGTGATTAGATATCCTTGTTTCTTTCCTTTCTGTTGTGCTGTTGTAATTTTAGAGTTTTTTAATACTGGTAGCCAGATTTTGTTCATTTTCATGGTTTCCTCCTTTCTGTAGAAATTGTCCACCTACTTGTGGATTTCAATGGCTTCTCTGTGTAGCCTGACATGGTGGTTGTTGGAGTGGTCCAGCATTTCTGTGTTCTCCAATCATCTTCTGTGTCTAGGTTGCTTCCTCAGGTGCTCTGCCACCTCCTCCAAGATGAACTGAACCACCTCAACTGGGTTCTCCAGGCCAATGGAGACTCCACCTCAGACATCAGAAGAGCTGCAAGACAACCGAGAACAAGCCACGAGAGTCAAGACGAAGATCCACCCAGAGGAAAAGTGTTCTTGCCATACATCAAGGGAACCACTGACCGCAGAGGGAAGCTGATGAGGAACACAACATACAAACAATCTACAGACCCACCAAGAAAATCCAACAAATGCTACGTTCAGCAAAGGACAAGAGGGATCCTCTCACCTCTGCAGGAGTCTACCGTGTACCATGCAGCTGTGGACAAGTCTACATAGGGACCACCAAACGCAGCAGCATTGCCCAACACACGAATCAAGGAACATGAAAGGCACTGCAGACTCCTTCAAGCAGAGAAATCAGCCATAGCAGAGCACCTGGTGGTATGGAGTTATGAGATTTGCTGTTATATGACGATTTTCGCCTTTTCTGCTGAGTGCTTCATCAAACATAACTCCCAGTCTTCCATGGTATTGAGCAGGGGTCTTCAAACTAAGGCCTGGGGGCCAGATACGGCCCTCCAAGGTCATTTACTCGGCCCTCACTCAGGGTCAACCTAAGTCTGAAACGACTTGAAAGCACACAACAACAACAACAATCCTATCTCATCAGCCAAAAGCAGGCCCACACTTCCCATTGAAATACTAATAAGTTTATATTTGTTAAAATTGTTCTTCATTTTAATTATTGTATTGTTTTTGAGTGTTTTTTGCACTACAAATAAAATATGTGCAGTAGGGCTGGGTAACCACGGAAAAATTTGTTTCTAAACTCGATTCGTTTCCAGGGAGCGCTAGCGTTTCCAAATTCTAAATACTTCCGAAATTTTGAGATTTCAAAGTTTCGTTATTTACGAAATTTCGTTAATTTCGAATCGATTCGTTAATGGCGGACGCGATTGCGCAATATGCTAAAAAAACCTCCAAATGGGACAGGGGGAACTTCTGAAGCTTCCCTCTCCCTCTGTTGTTGACTGTTGGTGTGATAAAACAAACAACAACTATAAAACTTGCACCAGGCATGCGAAAATAATTACGAAATAATTACGAAATTTCGAAATAATAACAAAATAATTACGAAATAAATTGAAAAAATTGTTTCGAATCTAATTTACTCCTCACACTATTCCAAAATGGCTCAATATCGGATTGTAAGCTAATTTAAATACGAATTAATAACGAATTACGAAATTAACGAACGAAACCGCCCAGCCCTAATGTGCAGTGCGCATAGGAATTCATTCATATTTTTTTCAAATTATAATCCGGCCCTCCAACAATTTGAGGGACTCTGACCTGGCCCTCTGTTTAAAAAGTTTGAGGACCCCTGGTATTGAGCAATGGCAGTTAAGGTGGTCTTAAACTGCATTCATTCTACAGTGCAGATGTACCCCTTGGCAGCTGCTGCCCAACAAAGTAATGTCTCCAAGCTCTGATGTTAGCAGTAGTCTCCACATCTGGGTGCTTTGCCTTTCTGGTTACTCTCTGCCTATAGTTGTTGTTACTTTGTGTCTCTGTCCTTATTTTTTCCACCCAAGTCATTCTTTCCACACCAGGCTCTCTGTTCTGTGTAGTGTGCATGAGTTGAACTCTGCCTAGAATAGTCATTCTCAGCCTTCTCTCCAACTTGCTCTAGAGCAGTGTTTCTCAACCTGGGGGTCGGGACCTCTGTGGGGGTCATGAGGGGGTGTCAGAGGGGTCACCAAAGACCATCAGAAAACATAGTATTTTATGTTGGTCATGGGGGTTCTGTGTGGAAAGTTTGGTCCAATTCTATCGGTGGGGTTCAGAATGCTATTTCATTGTGGGTGAACTATAAATCCCAACAATTACAACTCCCAAATGGCAAGGTCTATTTTCTCCAAACTCTACCAGTGTTCACATTTGGGCATATTGAGTATTTGAGCCAAGTTTAATCCAGATCCATCATGGCTTGAGTCCACAGTGTTCTCTGGGAGTAGGTGAACTACAACAAAAAACTCAAGGTCAATGTCCACCAGAACTTCCCACTATTTTCTCTTGGTCATGGGAATTCTGTGTGCCAAGTTTGATTCAATTCCATCATTGGTGGAGTTCAGAAGGCTCTTTGATTTTAGGTGAACTATAAATCCCAGCAACTCCAGCATTAACAAATGACAAAATCAATCACCCCCAACCTCACCAGTATTCAAATTTGGGCGTATTGGGTATTTGTGCCAAATTTGGTCCAGTGACTAAAAATACATCCTGCATATCAGATATTTACATTACGAATCATAACAGTAGCAAAATTACAGTTGTGAAGTAGCAACGAAAATAACATTATGGTTGGGGGTCACCACAACATGAGGACCTGTACTAAGGGGTCGCGGCATTAGGAAGGTTGAGAACCACTACTCTAGAGTCTAGTTGAACCATATATTGCATAGATGCTGCTTAAAAAAATCACACACACATACACACACATACACTAGCTTGGGGACCCCGCGCTGCCCAGGTTATTTGAGAAAGGCATTGTTTGTCTATGCTGCAAGTTTAGTCTAGATGCAATGTTGACTGGGTTCAGTGGGTGCAGGTGAAGTATAGCTCCATGGTCCATCTTTCTCCAAAAAGCACCAAAATGTAGACTGGGTCATGAGGGCTCTGGGTGCCAAGTTAGGTCTTGATCAGTTATAGATGTGGGTCGCAATGGTCTCAGGAAGTGACTGAAACTACTGCAAGTTCTCATCATCCCTGGTCCACTGGCCCACAAACCCCACCCAGATGTAGAGTGGGTCATGGGGGCTCTGTGTGCCAAGTTTGGTCTTTTATCGGTTATTGGATGAGGGTCGCAGTGGTCTCAGGAAATGAGCGAAGGTACTGCAGGTTCCATCATTTGTGGTCCATCCTCCCCCAAATCGCACCAGAATGTTGAGTGGGTTATGGGGGCTCTTTGATTGTAGGCGGACTATAAGTCCCAGTAACCAAGTTTGGTCTTTATCGGTCTTTGTTGGGGGCCACAGTGGTCTGTGGGAACCAAAGCGTTTGAAAGTACTACTAATCCCATCATCCATTGTCCATCCTCCCCCAAACCTCACCAGGATGTAAAGGGATCATGGGGGTTATGTGTGCCAAGTTTGGTCCAGGTCCGTCACCTGTGCTGGTCGCAGTGATCTGTGAAAGTGGGAGCCAATCAGAAAGCTGCCACATACACCACCACATACAAACATTTACTTTTATTATGTGTGTGTGTATATGTATATGTGTATACACACACACACACACACATATATAGCTGAGGGTCAGACTGCTCCATCTGCCAGCTAAGATCCATGTCTTTGGCAAGATGTCTTCATATGTTGTGCCTTCCAGATGTGTCCCACTTCAACTCTCTTCCCACCAGACATCACAGGGATAATGAGAGTTATAGTTTGGCCAGTCAGGACCCTGCCAGCCTGGGGAATGCTGCCTTAAAGTTAAAGGTTTCCCCTTGATATTAAGTCTAGTCGAGTACGACTCTTGGAGGAGATGCTCATCTCCATTTCTAAGCTGAAGAGCTGGCGTTGTCCATAGACAATGTCATGTAGCCAGCATGACTGCATGGAACACTGTTACCTTCCAGCCGGAGTGGTACCTATTCATCTACTCATATTTGCAAGTTTTTGAACTGCTAGGTTGGCAGAAGCTAGGGCTAACAGTGGGAGCTCACCTTGCTCCCTGGATTTGAACCGCTGACCTCTCAGTCAGCAAAGTTCAGCAGCTCAGCGTTTAACCAACTGCACCACCGGGGGCTCCTCTTTGATTGATTGTAGGTAAATAATAAATCCCAGCAACTATAACTTCCATATGTCAAGGCCTACTTCCGCCAAACTCCACCACTGTCTAGGTTGGCAGAAGCTGGGGCTAACAGTGGGAGCTCACCCCGCTCCCAGGATTTGAACCACTGTCCTTTTGTCAGCAAAGTTCAGCAGCTCAGCAGTTTAACCTGCTGCACCACAAGAGGGCCCGCTTTACTATATACATCCATACATTTATTGGAAAGTTTACTATAGAGCAAGCCTGGGCAAACTTCAGCCCCCCGGGTTTTGAATTGTGGGAGTTGAAGTCCAAAACACCTGGAGGGCCTAAGTTTGCCCATACCTGGTATGGAGTCATAGTGGAAGACATATCGAAACGTAAAGAGGTTGCGCTTGGGTGAAAAAAATGCAGTAAATGTGGAGGGTTGACTCTAGTTTTGCTTTCTCTAACTCTTGATGATTCCAGAAAATTGACATCACCGTTGCCTTTGATATCAGTTCGGAACTTGTTTGCAATATACGCATCTGCACTTATCTAACAATATGGGTGTGTTAAGCTTGTTTGCTCTGAACTTTGTTTCTTTCTGTAGCTGCGGATGATTCATTCAACAAACTGGCTTGGGTTGTGTTACTGTAGCTTCCATTGGAGGCTACAAAAGGTGTGGTGTGATGGAACTAAAAGGTGCTTCAGTTACACATGAGACACACATTTCTCTCTCAGAAGAACACAATCTTAGAGCAGGAAAAGTCTTCCATACCCAGTAAAATACTGCAATGGAGCATTGCTCTCCCACCCAGTGTTTTTGAACTTTCAATCTCTGCAACCGGCCCTGCCCACTGTGATCAACTTTCTGTGTTCAAGTTTTGTGGTTTGCTTATTTATACTGTTTCTTGTATTTTATTTTATTTCCTTATATTTTTTTCCCGTTGTATTCTTATGTGTATATGTGCATTGTTGTATTGCTGGGCTTGGCCTCATATAAGCCAACCCGAGTCCCTTTGGGGAGGTGGTGGCGGGGTATAAATAAAGTATTATTATTATTATTATTATTATTATTATTATTATTAGCCATCCCCTGCCATGCATTACTGTGGCCCAGTTTGTTTATATGTGTCTTGTGTGTGTATATATATGTGTGTGTTTATGTGTGTGTGTGTATATTTGTGTATATATGTGGTTTTTGTGTGAATATACATGTGTACATGCATATTGTATATATGTGTGTGCTTGTCTATATGCATATTTGTGTGTATATGTGTGTATGTATGTGTATATATATGTGTGTGCATGTGTGTGTGTGTATATATATGTGTGTGTGTGTGTGTGTGTATGCATGTGTACATGTATTCCATCTGAACATGAGGAAGAACTTCCTGACTGTGAGAGCCGTTCAGCAGTGGAACTCTCTGCCCCAGAGTGTGGGGGAGGCTCCTTCTTTGGAAGCTTTTAAGCAGAGGCTGGATGGCCATCTGTCAGGGGTGATTTGAATGCAATATTCCTGCTTCTTGGCAGAATGGGGTTGAACTGGATGGCCCAGGTGGTCTCTTCCAACTCTTTGATTCTATGATTCTATGATTCTATGTACATGTGTATATGTGTGTGCTTGTCTATATGCATATTTGTGTGTATATGTGTGTATGTATGTGTATATATGTGTGTGCATGTGTATATATATATGTATGTATGCATGTGTACATGTATATATGTGTACATGTATATGTGTATGTGTGTGCTTGTCTATATGCATATTTTGTGTATATGTGTGTACATGTATGCATTTGTACATGTATATATGTGTACATGTATATGTGTATATGTGTGTGCTTGTCTATATGCATATTTGTGTATATATGTGTGTATGTATGTGTATATATATGTGTGTGCATGTGTATATGTATATATGTATGTGTGCATGTGTACATGTATATATGTATGTATGTATATGTATGTGTGTATATATGTGTACATTTGTGTGCGTTTGTGCATATATATAAATCCGTGTGTGTGTATGAATGTGTGCATGTGTATATGTATATGAGTGTATGTGTATATGTATATATGGTGTATTTTGGGGGGATTTTAAGTCTGTTCTGCTGGAGTTTTGTGTTTGTGTGTGTGTTTAGGGGTGATGGATACTCATTGGACTGTTAGGTGTATTGTTTCCAAATTTCGTGTCAATTCATCCAGTGGTTTTTGAGTTATGCTAATCCCACAAATGAACATTACATTTTTATTTATATAGACTAGCCGTCCCCTGCCACGCATTGCTGTGGCCCACTCTGGTGGTCATGGGGGTTCTGTGTGGGAGGTTTGTCCTAATTCCTAATTCAATCATTGGTGGGGTTCAGAATGCTCTGTGATTGTAGGTGAGCTATAAATTCCAGCAACTACAACTCCCAAATGACAACATCATTTTTTTTGAGTGAAGGACATACATTGGGTTATTAGGTGTCTTGTGTCCAAATTTGGTGTCAATTCGTCCAATGGTTTTTGAGTTCTGTTAATCCCACAAACGAACATTACATTTTTATTTATATAGATTTAATTTGTTATTGATATAATTGTTATTCAATTTGTTTTGTTTGTGAACCTGTGATTTCTCCTAAATCTTTGAATTGGAGACCCTGATGTTGCAAGGGGTTAAACCCTTGTGCCGGGAGGTCAGCAGTTTGAATGCGAGGATAGCGCAGATGAGCTCCCTCTATCAGCTCCAGCTCCCCATGCAGGGACATGAGAGAAGCCTCCCACAAGGATGGTAAAGCATCAAAAATATCTGGGCGTCCCCTGGGCAACGTCCTTGCAGACAGCCAATTCAATCACACTAGAAACATCTTGCAGTTTCTCAAGTTGCTCCTGACTTGAGGAGATTCCATCTGAACATGAGGAAGAGCTTCCTGACTGTGAGAGCCATTCAGCAGTGGAACTCTCTGCCCCGGAGTGTGGTGGAGGCTCCTTCTTTGGAAGCTTTTAAGCAGAGGCTGGATGGCCATCTGTCAGGGGTGATTTGAATACAATATTCCTGCTTCTTGGCAGAATGGGGTTGGACTGGATGGCCCACAAGGTCTCTCCCAACTCTAGGATGAACTTCCTGACTGTGAGAGCCGTTCAGCAGTGGAACTCTCTGCCCTGGAGTGTGGTGGAGGCTCCTTCTTTGGAAGCTTTTAAACAGAGGCTGGATGGCCATTTTTAAACAGAGGCTGGATGTGAGAGAAACTGCAAGATGCTTCTAGTGTGCAATTTTCCTTCTTCTTGGCAGAATGGGGTTGGACTGGATGGCCCAGGAGGTCTCTTCCAACTCTAGGATTCTATGATTCTATGACACTGAAAAAAATTATAATGATAACCCTTCACAAAATAAATCCCATTTTCATTACTTTAAAATAACCCTTTGTGTTTTTCTGTAATAGAAGCCTGTTTAGTAGCGTATTATTTTTAGTAACCCAAACATGCATTTTGCCCCTTGCTTTTCTTCCAGGCGCAACCCCTCAATTGCCTTTCTCTAACTTTTTCTTGGATGCAGAGTTATAATTTCATAGTGGTTTTGCAGAAAGCTGGTGGTGAGTGACATACTGGCCTTCCGTGAAATCTTTTTTGCTTTTCTTAGCGCAAAGGTGGGGATCCAGAGACATTGCTGAGCTCTGAATTACACCTGGCTCTTTTGGTTTGGCTAACGGGTAATGGAAGAGGCAGGTTATTGGCATTGGATGGTTCCCACATTTCTGAATTTTCCTTTGATCTATCTCTGGGGTTCTCAGACTTTTTCAGCCACGGAGCCCTTTTTTGAAACAAAATGTTTATATATTACTAGCTGTCCCCTGCCATGCGTTGCTGTGACCCAGTCTGGTGATCTGGAAATAAAGTAATGGGAAAGTGTTAGTTTCTGATATATGTAATGTCTTGATGCTTGTGGGTAAACAGTATTTCTTGATGTTTCTTTGTCAGTGTTGATGTGGAGAGTGTCTGGTTTGCCCACCCTGGAACATGCAAGATATCATTGTCCTTCTTTAAGGGTCCCTTTCAAATCCATGATACTATATCTGTATGTGTGTAAATCATATATATCTATCTATATCTATGGATGGATGGCTCTTTCTCAGGAGGGCTTTGATTACGTTTTCTTGCCCTGGTGAAGGGAGTTGGATTCGATGGCCTTAAGTATATTCTGTTGGTCCTGGGGGTTCTGGGTGGGAAGTTTGCCCTGATTGACAGTTCATAGGGTTCAGAATTTATTTATTTATTTACTTCGCTTATATACCGCAATTCTCAGCCTAATAGCAACTCATTGCGGTGTACAACATAGAAAACAGGTGCAAAATACAACATAAAATAAAATAATCCACAGTACATCATTATCAAAACATCTCATCAAAAACAACAACATTACTACAAGCCATTCCGAGTCGTCTCATCGTCAAATTCACAAACCGATACCATTTCCGTTGTTCCATTCCTATGGTCGAGTTACCAGTCATTGCACTTCTATTCAAATGCCTTCTTAAACAACCAGGTCTTTAGCTTCCTGCAGAATATCAACAGGGAGGGGGCTAGCCTGATGTCTACGGGAAGGGTGTTCCACAGCCGAATGCTCTTTGCTTGGAGGTGAACTGTGAATCCCAGTGACTACAACTCCCAAATGTCAAGGTCTATTTTCCCCAAACTCCATCTGTGTTCATATTTGGCCATATTGAGTGCTTGTGCCAAGTTTGGTCCAAATCCATCATTGTTGGAGTCCACAGTGCTCTCTGGATGTAGGTGAACTACAACTCCAAAATTCAAGGTCAATGCCCACCTAACCCTTCCAGTATTTTCCGTTGGTCATGGGAGTTCCGTGTGCCAAATTTGGTTCAATTCCATTGTTTATGGAGTTCAGAATGCTCTTTGATTGTAGGTGAAATATAAATCCCAGGAACTACAACTTCCAAATGACAAAATCATAATTTTTTGAGTGATGGTCACTCTTTGTGTTGTGAGACGTTTTGTTGCCAAATTTGGTGTGATTTCATTCATTGGTTCTTTCGTTTTTAAGGTACTCATTATGCACAGAGCATTTATATATATATATAGATGTTGTATCAGGCATGGGCAAACTTTTAGACCACTGTTTCTCAACCTTCCTAATGCCGTGACCCCTTAATACAGTTCCTCATGTTGTGGTGACCCCCAACCATAACATTATTTTCGTTCCTACTTCATAACTGTCATTTTGCTTTTGTTATGAATCGTAACGTAAATATCTGACATACAGGATGGGTTTTCATTCACTGGACCAAATTTGGCACAAATACCCGATACGCCCAAATTTGAATACTGGTGGGGTTGGGGCGGATTGATTTTGTCATTTGGGAATTGTAGTTTATTTATTTATTTATTTAACTTGTATACCGCTACTCCCAATGTGGCTCGGAGTGGTTTACAGAAACAGATTAAAACAATACAATTAGCTTTTTAAAAAACCCATAACAATAACAATAGGCAGTGAGGAAAGACATAGCCTGGGTTGTTCACCCATCAAAAGTAAACGGCTGAGATTTCTGGGAGTTGTAGGCCAAAATACCTGGGGTCACCAAAGACCATCAGAAAACACAGTATTTTCTGTTGGTCATGGGGGTTCTGTGTGGGAAGTTTGGCCCAATTCTATCATTGGTGGGGTTCAGAATACTCCTTGATTATAGGTGAACTATAAATCACAGAAAGTACAACTCCCAAATGTCAAAGTCTATTTTCCCCAAACCCCATCAGTGTTCACATTTGAGCATATTGAGTATCCATGCCAAGTTTGGTCCAGATCCATCATTTTTTGAGCCCATAGTGCTCTCTGGATATAGGCAAACTACAACTCCCAAACTCAAGGTCAATGCCCACCAAATCCTTCCAGTATTTTCTGTTGATCATGGGAGTTCTCTGTGCCAACTTTGGTTCAATTCCATGGTTGGTGGGGTTCAGAATGCTCTTTGTTTACATGTTAACTACAAACCCCTGTAACTACAGCTCCCAAATGTCAAAATCAATCCCCCCCAACTCCACCAGTATATAAATTTGGGCATACCGGGTATTTGTGCCAAATTTGCTCCAGTGAATGAAAATACATCCTGCAGATTATTATTTACATGGCGATTCATAATGTTAGGGTTATGGTTGGGGGTCACCACAACATGAGGAACTGTATTAAGGGGTCGCGGCATTAGGAAGGTTGAGAACCACTGCCATAGAGGAACCTTTACCTTTACCTACAATCAAAGAGCATTCTGAACTCCACCAATTTTAGAATTGAGCCAAACTTCCCACACAGAATTCCCCATGACCAAAAGAAAATACTGTGTTTTCTGATAGTCTTTAGCGACCCCTTTGACACCCCCCTCGCGTCCCCACTCGTCTCTACCCGAGGTTGAGAAGTTGATTTGACAACAATCATTTATGATAGCTAATTGCTTTAAAAAAGAGCTTAGAACTACAAATCCTTTTTTGCTTATTCGTTTTTTTCGGCATTCCAAGTTCTTGTCTTCTTCCAAATGTTAATTCTTGCATGTGTATTGATTCATTCTTGATTGAGTGCCAGCTCTCCCATCAATGCCTTTTCTGAACGGTATACTTGGAACAGTGGTTTCTTCAAAGTCACCATGGCTTATTATTTATTTCTGCAAAAATTGTATGATGCCCTTGCCTTAGAGTTGTATAGAATCATAGAATCAAAGAGTTGGAAGAGACCTCGTGGGCCATCCAGTCCAACCCCCTTCTGCCAAGAAGCAGGAATATTGCATTCAAATCACCCCTGACAGATGGCCATCCAGCCTCTGTTTAAAAGCTTCCAAAGAAGGAGCCTCCACCCCACTCCGGGGCAGAGAGTTCCACTGCTGAATGGCTCTCACAGTCAGGAAGTTCTTCCTCGTGTTCAGATGGAATCTCCTCTCTTGTAGTTTGAAGCCATTGTTCCATTGCGTCCTAGTCTCCAAGGAAGCAGAAAACAAGCTTGCTCCCTTCTCCTCCCTGTGGCTTCCACTCACATATTTATACATGGCTCTCATCATGTCTCCTCTCAGCCTTCTCTTCTTCAGGCTAAACATGCCCAGCTCCTTAAGCCGCTCCTCATAGGGCTTGTTCTCCAGACCCTTGATCATTTTAGTCACCCTCCTCTGGACACATTCCAGCTTGTCAATATCTCTGGGCGTATTACAGGCTGCTCTGAAGTTTAACCACGCAGGGAGTGATGAAGTCATGGCGTCATGGCCATGCGGTATGCCTGAAGAACCACAGAAGAGGTACAAAGCTAGGCGTTGGCTTGTCGAGGCAATTAAAACTAAGCCAAATTGTTGTCAGCAAGTTCTGACACACTCGTTGCTTCTTAATCCGGCACCAGACAAAAATCCAGAAAGAGGCAAAGGGAGATACAAAACCAAACGTGTCGACCTTGCAAATGCATTGCTTGCCACAGTTGTTTATAACTAGCTTGGATAGCCAGCATTGCCCGTATTATTTGAAAAAGTCAATTTTTAATGATACAAAATGCATAAGGTTGTGGGTGATCTACAGCTCACATCATGTTCGGTTAGCACTGGAGAAATGCAAAGGAATGCTATCCCATGCAGCGAAAAGGCAATGTAAATCATGCTCCTGGAAGATGGAACATGCATCTATAAGACAGGTAAAGATAAAGGTTTTCCCCTGAGACCAGATACATTTTTGGCAGAAAAAATGAAATGCAAAGAGACAGAATGGGGCACAATGCCTGGCTCGAGAGCAGTACATGTGAAAAAGATCTTGGAGTCCTCGTGGACAACAAGTTAAACATGAGCCAACAATGTGATGTGGCGGCAAAAAAAGCCAATGGGATTTTGGCCTGCATCAAGAGGAGCCTAGTGTCTAGATCTAGGGAAGTCCTGCTCCCCATGCTCTATTCTGCTCTGGTTAGACCACACCTGGAATATTGTGTCCAATTCTGGGCACCACAATTCAAGAGAGATATTGACAAGCTGGAATGTGTCCAGAGGAGGGCGACTAAAATGATCAAGGGTCTGGAGAACAACCCTATGAGGAGCGGCTTAAGGAGCTGGGCATGTTTAGCCTGAAGAAGAGAAGGCTGAGAGGAGATATGATAGCCATGTATAAATATGTGAGAGGAAGCCACAGGGAGGAGGCAGCAAGCTTGTTTTCTGCTTCCTGGAGACTAGGACACGGAACAATGGCTTCAAACTACAAGAGAGGAGATTCCATCTGAACATGAGGAAGAACTTCCTGACTGTGAGAGCCGTTCAGCAGTGGAACTCTCTGCCCCGGAGTGTGGTGGAGGCTCCTTCGTTGGAAGCTTTTAAACAGAGGTTGGATGGCCATCTGTCAGGGGTGATTTGAATGCAATATTCCTGCTTCTTGGCAGAATGGGGTTGGACTGGATGGCCCATGAGGTCTCTTCCAACTCTATGATTCTATGAAAACATGCAAATGTGAGAAGATTAATCGGTACCGCTCTGGCGGGAAGGTAACAGCGCGCCGTGCATTTATGCCGGCCACATGACCTTGGAGGTGTATATGGGACTGGATGGCCCATGAGGTCTCTTCCAACTCTTTGATTCTATGATTCTATGATTAAGTCTAGTCGTGTCCGGCTCTGGGGGTTGGTGCTCATCTCCATTTCTAAGCCGAAGAGCCGGCGTTGTCCGTAGACACCTCCAAGGTCATGTGGCCAGCATGAATGCATGGGACGTTGTTACCTTCCCTCTGGAGTGGTACCTATTGATCTATTCACATTTGCATGTTTTCAAACTGCTAGGTTGGTAGAAGCTGGGGCTAACAGTGGGAGCTAACGCCGCTCCCTGGATTCAAACCTCCGACCTTTTTGTTAGCAAGTTCAGCAGCTCCGGGGACTCCTACATGTACAAAATACACCTACAAGACAGAATTAATGTAATTTGATGTTAATTTTAACTGCCATGGCTCAATGCTAAGGAATCCTGGGAATTGTACAAGAGTTATATGGAAAGTAAGGTTACAAGATTTTTCTTAATACAAAGAATGAATATATTTTAATAAAACGTACATGGCACAGTGGGTTAAAGCACTGAGCTGCTGAGCTTGTTGACCAAAAGGTCTCAGGTTCGATTCCAGGGAGCGGCGTGAGCTTCCGCTGTCAGCCCTAGCTTCTGCCAACCTAGCAGTTCGAAAACATGCAAATGTGAATTATTTATTTATTTATTTATTTATTTACTTTGCTTATATACCGCTGTATCTCAAGCCCGAAGGCGACTCACAGCGGTTCACAAACAGTAAAAACAGTAGAAACAGCAGTGGTTCCATGCAACATATAACAATTGACTTAACACATTATCCATAAATTACCAATAAGCAATTACAATGCACAATTATTACAAAAAACAACCGTACCCAATCTTCTCATCATCCAAGCGTAGTCCAGGTTCGTCGTCCATTGTTCCATTCCTATATTCCATTACCAGATTGCACTAAATTACTCAAACGCCTGCTCAAACAGCCAGGTCTTCACCTTTTGCGGAATACCATTAGAGATGGTGCTAGTCTAATGTCCGTAGGAAGGGCGTTCCACAGCCGAGGAGCCACCACCGAGAAGGCCCTATCTCTCGTCCCCGCCAGCCGAGCTTGAGAAGCAGGCGGGATCGAGAGCAGGGTCTCCCCGGAAGATCTCAAAGTCCTGGTGGGTTCATAGGCAGAGATGTGGTCAGATAGGTAGCTTGGGCCGGAACCGTTTAGGGCTTTAAAGGCCAACGCCAGCACTTTGAATTCAGCCCGGTAGCAGATCGGTAGCCAGTGGAGTTGGCGCAACAGTTTGTTTTAACAGGTACCGTTCCGGCGGGAAGGTAACGTGCTCCATGCAGTCATGCCGGCCACATGACCTTGGAGGTGTCTATGGACAACGCTGGCTCTTCTGCTTAGAAATGGAGTTGAGCACCACACCCCAGAGTCAGACATGATTGGACTTAATGTCAGGGGACAACCTTTACCTTAAATGGATTGTAGCATAGGTATTACATTTTTTTCCCACATAATCACCATTCAGTTCAATACATTTTCTCATCCATGGGACAAGTTTTGGATGCCTGTTTCATAGAAGTTTCCCTCCGCCTTTTTCAGCCAGTTCATCACTTTGATTTTCATCTCATCGTCATCGTAAAAGTGTTTTCCGCCCAGGTGTTCCTTCAATTTAGTGAACAGATTATAGTCACTGGGTGCGAGATCAGGGCTGTGAGAGGGGTGGTTTAAAGCAGGGATCCTCAAACTAAGGCAGGATACGGCCCTCCAAGGTCATTTACCTGGCCCTCGCTCAGGATCAACCTAAGTCTGAAATGACTTGAAAGCACACAACAACAACAACAACAACAACAACAACAATCCTATCTCGTCAGCCAAAAGCAGGCCCACACTTCCCATTGAAATACTAATAAGTTTATATTTGTTAAAATTGTTCTTAATTTTAATTACTGTATTGTTTTAAAGTATTTTTTGTACTACAAATAAGATATGTGCAGTGTGCATAGGAATTCATTAGTGTTTTGTTTTTCCAAATTATAATCTGGCCCTCCAACAGTTTGAGGGACTGTGACCTGGCCCTTTGTTTAAAAAGTTTGAGGACCCTGGCTTAAAGCATCCTGTAAACCAGATTAAGGAACGAGGGGTCCCTTAACACATGTGTGACAGGGGGGAAACCTTTCTATCCAGGCCTGTAGCCAGTAGGGCTGGGCGGTTTCGTTCGTTAATTTCGTAATTCGTTATTGATTCGTATTTAAATTAGCTTACGATCCGATATTGAACCATTCAGGAGCAACTAAAAATCGAAACAAATTTTTCAATTCATTTCGTAATTGTTTCATAATTGGTCCGAAATCGTTTCGAAATTGTTTCGTTATTATTTCCGTATGTCTGGTGCAAGTTTTATAGTTGTTGTTTGTTTTCTCAGTGATAAAAAAAATAAGTGATCACACCAACAGTCAACAACAGAGGGAGAGGGAAGCTTCAGAAGTTCCCCCTGTCCCATTTGGAGGGTTTTTTAGCGTATTGCGCAATCGCGTCCGCCATTAACGAATCGATTCGTAATTGTTTCGTAATTTCTGAAATTTCGTATATTTCGAACTTTTTTAAAGAAAATTTTCGGAATTCTTTTAAAAAACGAAACGCAAAAACCCCCTAAAAACGAATCGAGTTTAGAAACAAATTTTTCCGTGGTTGCCCAGCCCTAGTAGCCAGGATTTCATTTCGGGGGGGGGGGGGTGAATTTTTTTCAAGGGGGGCTTCGGGCAGGGGGGGGGGGTCGGGGGGGCTGAGTTTCGGGGTGGGGGGCTGAGTCTGAGTGAAAGAGGGTCTAGCCTAGCAAACCTTTTGTATCATTACCCCAATACATATGGGATATATTGAGTATGGTGATCAGATCATGATATGAATAAACATAACAGTTTAAATAATGCACCAGTAAGGCCTTTTCGCGAACCACCATGAGAATTGGGGGGGGGGCTGAAGCCCCTCAAGCCCCCCCCCCCCCCGGCTACATGCCTGTTTCTATCCCACCGCTGCCACCAATGTAATAAAGAACGCGAGGCGAGGTGTCTCTAATCACACCTGTGTGACAGGAATTTGAGTGAGGGAATGACTAATGATATGAGAGACCGATGATACTGGTAGATTTTTGCCGCCACCACCTCAATTTTATTGTTTGAGGAAACAAAGGTGTGAATGTATTTGAGGTAATATGCACCCAGGCTTCTGGTTCTTCTTTTTGGGCTCCTTTGCTTGCTGACTGGACTATAAAGAGGTTTTTAGGCTGACTTGGTTTCACTAAGTATGACAGACCGAGGCAGACACCAGTTAACGATGAACTAATAACAGGTTTATTGAACTTCAAGAAGATGACAACTCATAAAATGAGAGGTACACATGCGTATTTCTGTTACTGAGGCTCAGGCTTACTAGACATAAGGTTTCTACAGACGGAGTAGCTTTTATTTGAAGTGAGATATCTTCTTCACACTATTCAACCCTTTGAAACAGTGTGTTTCTAAGATCAGTCCCCCTGACTGTCTTACAGAGTAACCAGACTTTCTCCAGTCTACTCTCCACTATAGGGCAATAAGCTCACTTGTACTCTCTATTAATACAAGTTGACAAGTCTTCTCACTGACTCTCCTAGTACAGTAATACTGAAGCCCTTGTCCCTTTCTTATTCCCTAACAGCTCCACTCACTCAAAAGCTTCCTTCTCCCTGTCTAAAATACAGGGTTAGTCAAAATGAATAGGCCAATAAGAAAATTAATTTTAGACGAATGTATGTTTACTGTAACCAAACCACAGCTACGTAGCGACAGATAAACTATCAAAGTTTATTTTGAGCAACACACATGTACGTTAATGCCGCTAGGCGTCGCTAGGGGTCGCTGTTTTCAAAATGGCGGATTCAAGCAAAGAGAAGGCGTTTTGTGTGATGACATTTGCTAAAACAATGTCAGTAATTACGGTCCAGCGAGAATTTCGAGCCAAGTATGGCAAGGAACCACCTCATCGACATTCCATTGCGAGGTGGGTAAAGCAATTTGAGGAGACGGGCTGCTTATGCAAGGGTAAAACCACAGGACGACCACGTGTCTCCGAAGACACAGCTGCATTCGATGCCATTACGTCGGATGTGCTGCAACGGATGTGGAATGAACTGGACTATCGCTTGGACATCTGCCGTGTCACACGGGGCGCCCATATCGAACATCTCTGAAGGTGAGACAAAACTTTGATAATTTATCTGTCGATACGTAGCTGTAGTTTGGTTACAATAAACATACATTCGTCTAAAATTAATTTTCCTATTGGCCTATTCATTTTGACTAACCCTGTACTTCTTCTCTGTTGAAATCCTACTTCTCTCTCTGTTAGACCCTTCTCTCTGTTCGTTAGAACCCTTCTCCCTCCTGTCAGAAGTGACAGCCTTTTTCACTCTCACCCAACTCCTCCCCTTGGTGCTTAAACCAATCAGGAGTTGGCTGACTCCTCCCCTGCCTCCATGCCTCTCCTAAGATGTCGGCTATTTCTAAGCTTCTCCATCAAGATGGAGACCCAGCCCACTGACTCTCAGGCTTTGGCCTAGCTGGCAAAGGTTAGAATCTATTACACATCCCAACCAAATGAAGTCAACAACTCTTGTGTTGTATGAGCGGTTTGCAAACATGCATTGTCAGCAATGAGACCGACTCCTGCCATCAGCATCCCACAACATTTGTTTTGAATGGCTCTGGAGAAGTTTCTTCATGGTCTCACAATATGGCCCATGCCCATTTTGTCACATGCTGTCTTGCCATTACGTCCTCTCCATAAACAGAAATGATTTTGTGATGAATTATTAATGCCTTTAGCATTTCGATAGCTTATTACAGTGCAAACTTTGCACTTGGAGGGAAACGGAATGAAGACGCTCATCTCTAACCTTCACCGCAACGGCAGTCAATGAGCTACTGACGACTGGCACTGCTCATTCGCTTCCGCTAGCTTCCTACTACACAGCAGTGATACCAATTTCCCCTTAGAAAATTTCCCATGAAAGCTACATGCTTGTAATCTTACTTTCCAGATAACTCTCCTAGTTTAGGTAGCAGCACTCTTTGGTAAGGTAAAGGTTTTCCCCTGATATTAAGTCCAGTTCTGTCCGACTCTGGGGGTTGGTGCTCATCTCCATTTCTAAGCCAAAGAGCTGGTGTTGTCCGTAGACACCTCCAAGTTCATGTGGCTGGCATAAATGCATGGAGCGCTGTTATCTTCCTGCCAGAGTGGTACCGATTAATCTACTCACATTTGCATGTTTTCATAGAATCATAGAGTTGGAAGAGACCTCGTGGGCCATGCAGTCCAACCCCATTCTGCCAAGAAGCAGGAATATTGCATTCAAAGCACCCCTGACAGATGGCCATCCAACCTCTGTTTAAAAGCTTCCAAAGAAGGACCCTCTACCACACTCCGGGGCAGAGAGTTCCACTGCTGAACGGCTCTCACAGTCAGGAAGTTCTTCCTCATGTTCAGATGGAATCTCCTCTCTTGTAGTTTGAAGCCATTGTTCCCTTGCGTCCTAGTCTCCATGGAAGCAGAAAACAAGCTTGCTCCCTCCTCCTCCCTGTGGCTTCCTCTCTCATATTTATACATGGCTATCATATCTCCTCTCAACCTTCTCTTTTTCAGGCTAAACATGCCCAGCTCCTTAAGCCACTCTTCATAGGGCTTTTTCTCCAGACCCTTGATCATTTTAGTCGCCCTCCTCTGGACACTCAATATCTCTGTTAGGTTGGCAGAATCTGGGGCTAACAGTGGGAGCTCATCCCGCTCCCTGGATATAAAGCAGCCTTTTCAGCAAGTTCAGCAGCTCAGCAGTTTAACCCACTTATAATAATAATAAAATTCTTCTTTTATTATTAATTATATTATACTAGCTATCCCCTGCCACGCGTTGCTGTGGCCCACATGGCTTTTCTGTGTAGGAGGTTTGGGCCAATTCTAATGTTGGTGGGGTTCAGAATGCTCTGTGATTGTAGGTGAACTATATATCCCAGAAACTAAAACTCCCAAATGTCAAGATTCTATTTTCCCCAAACTCCACCAGTGTTCACATTTGAGCATATCGAGCATTCGTGTAGAGTTTGGTCCAGATCCATCATTGTTTGAGTCCATGGTGATCTCTGGATGTAGGTGAACTACAACTCCAAAACCAAAGGACACTGTCCACCAAACCCTTCCAGTATTTTCTGTTGGTCATGGGAGAACTGTGTGCCAAGTCTGGTTCAGTTCCATCGTTGGTGGGGTTCAGAATGCTCTTTGATTGTAGGTGAATTATACATCCCAGCAACTACAACTTCCAAATGACAAAATCAATTTTTTTGAGTGAAGGACATACATTGGCTTGTAAGGTGTCTTGTGTCCAAATTTGGTGTTAATCCGTCCATTGGTTTTTGAGTTCTGTTAATCCCACAAATGAACATTACATTTTTATTTATATAGATTATATATTATATTAATTTTATATATTATATCAATATATTATATTAATTATATAATAATAATAATAATAATAATAATAATAATAATAATAATAACACTTCTCCACCAGGGGCTCCACTCTTTGGTAGAGAGGGTGAAAGCCTTGGAAAACTACAAGTGCCATGATCCCATAGCATTGAGATAAAGCATTTAAAGTGGTGTCAAAGTAAACGCACCCTAGGGAGGGACACCGTAATATCAAATATCACTTTAACCCATGTACTGGAGCCAGCATTCTTCCTGTTTTTGTAAAAAAAAAAAAGGTCTCTGTGAAAAATAAATTAAAACAAAACAAAAAGACAAAGTATTGTCGAAGGCTTTCATGGCCGGAATCACTGGGTTGTTGTAGATTTTTTCCGGGTTATATGGCCATGTTCTAGAGGCATTCTCTCCTGACGTTTCACCTGCATCTATGGCAAGCATCCTCAGAGGTAGTGAGGTCTGTTGGAAGTAGGAAAATGGGTTTATATATCTGTGGAATGACCAGGGTGGGACAAAGGACTCTTGTCTGCTGGAGCTAGGTGTAATGTTTCAACTGACCACCTTAATTAGCATTTGATGGCTTGGCAATGCCTGGGGGAATCTTTTGTTGAGAGGTGATTAGATGTGCCTGATTGTTTCCTCTCTGTTGTTGTGCTGTTCTAATTTTAGATTTTTTTTAAATACTGGTACCAGATTGTGTTCGTTTTCATGGTTTCCTCCTTTCTGTTGAAATTGTCCACATGCTTGTGGATTTCAGTGGTTTCTCTGTGTAGTCTGACATGGTCGTTGTGAGAGTGGTCCAGCATTTCTGTGTTCTCAAATAATATGCTGTGTCCAGAGGATGCTTGCCATCGATGCAGACGAAACGTCGGGAAAAAATGCCTCTAGAACATGGCCATATAATCCGGAAAAGCCTACAACAACCCAAAAAGACAAAGTTACCACAAGTACCACAAGTAACATGAACTCAGAATTCCTCCGTTCACGTCTAACACTCTATCAACTCCGTGGTATTGACCCTGAAGTGACAATAGCCATTGTCCGTGTCTCCTTGTGGCTTGTTTTCTTCCTCAACAATGAATTCTCTCTCTTTTTTTTCACTCAGTTTTTTTCCATGGCACAAGTTTGAAAAGAAGGGAGGGGCAAGGCAAATGAGAGGATTTTTTGTATCATGAGGATTGTTTAAAACCATTGCCTTTTTATTTCTCCTCGGAGGAGCCAGAGCTGGGGAACCTTTCATAGAATCATAGAAACATAGAATCAAAGAGTTGGGAGAGACCTCATGGGCCATCCAGTCCAACCCCATTCTGCCAAGAAGCAGGAATATTGCATTCAAATCCCCCCCCCCCTGCCAAGAAGCAGCAATATTGCATTCAAATCACCCCTGACAGATGGCCATCCAGCCTCTGCTTTAAAAGCTTCCAAAGAAGGAGCCTCCACCACACTCCGGGGCAGAGAGTTCCACTGCTGAACGGCTCTCACATAGTCAGGAAGTTCTTCCTCATGTTCAGATGGAATCTCCTCTCTTGTAGTTTGAAGCCATTGTTTCGCGTCCTACTCTCCAGGGAAGCAGAAAACAAGCTTGCTCCCTCCTCCCTGTGGCTTCCTCTCACATATTTATACATGGCTATCATATCTCCTCTCAGCCTTCTCTTCTTCAGGCTAAACATGCCCAGCTCCTTAAGCCGCTCCTCATAGGGCTTGTTCTCCAGACCCTTGATCATTTTAGTCGCCCTCCTCTGGACACATTCCAACTTGTCAATATCTCTCTTGAATTGTGGTGCCCAGAATTGGACACAATATTCCAGGTGTGGTCTAACCAAAGCAGAATAGAGGGGTAGCATTACTTCCCTAGATCTAGACACTATGCTCCCATTGATGCAGGCCAAAATCCCATTGGCTTTTTTTGCCGCCACATCACATTGTTGGCTCATGTTTAACTTGTTGTCCACGAGGACTCCAAGATCTTTTTCACACGTACTGCTCTCGAGCCAGGCGTCACCCATTCTGTATCGTTGCATTTCATTTTTTCTGCCAAAGTGGAGTATCTTGCATTTGTCACTGTTGAACTTCATTTGTTAGTTTTGGCCCATCTCTCTAATCTGTCAAGATCGTTTTGAATCCTGCTCCTGTCCTCTGGACTATTGGCTATCCCTCCCAATTTGGTGTCGTCTGCAAACTTGATGATCCTGCCTTCTAGCCCTTCATCTCAGTCATTAATCAAGATGTTGAACAGGACCGGGCCCAGGACGGAACCCTGCGGCACTCCACTTGTCACTTCTTTCCAAGATGTAGAGGAAGCATTAGTGAGCACTCTCTGTGTTCGTCCACTTAACCAATTACAGATCCACCTCACCGTAGTTTTGCCTAGCCCACATTGGACTAGTTTCCTTGCCAGAAGGTCATGGGGGACCTTGTCGAAGGCCTTACTGAAATCCAGGTACGCTACATCCACGGCATTCCCCGCATCTACCCAGCTTGTAGCTCTATCGAAGAAAGAGATCAGATTAGTCTGGCATGACTTATTTTTGATAAATCCATGTTGACTATTAGCGATGACTGCATTTGTTTCTAAGTGTTTGCAGACCGCTTCCTTAACAATCTTTTCCAGAATCTTGCCCGGTATCGACGTGAGGCTGACCGGACGGTAGTTGTTTGGGTCATCCTTTTTTCCCTTCCTGAAGATTGGGACCACATTGGCCCTCCTCCAATCTGCTGGAACTTCTCCCGTTCTCCAAGCACTCTCTTTGGATTCATTGCAGAGCATGCTGCATGCCTAGTGTGACCCTGGTGTATCAAGTTCACTCATGATGTGTGTGTGCGTGCATTTCTTGTGCAAATGGCTTGCCTGACTAAAAGAGGCATTGAATTGCTGGGGAGCCCATACAAACTGATTGCAGTAACAATGGTTCCTTTCTCCCCTGTGTTGACACTTTTTTATAGCGTTGGGATTGTTGATATGTGCCTTCAAGTTGATTCAGACAATTCCTTGGCAAGATATGTGCCTTGCCAGAGAAAGAAAATATGTATTGTCGAAGGCTTTCATGGCCGGAATCACTGGGTTGTTGTAGGTTTTTTCGGGCTGTATGGCCATGGTCTAGAGGCATTCTCTCCTGACGTTTTGCCTGCACGTTGGCAAGCATCCTCAGAGGTAGTGAGGATGCTTGCCAAAGTGCAGGCAAAACGTCAGGAGAGAATGCCTCTAGACCATGGTCATACAGCCCGAAAAAACCTACAACAACCCAAAGAAAATATACCACGCTGGTGAACAGTAAATTACAAAAGGTTTACTCTTCTTAGTGTCATCAGTTGCATAAACTCACATAATATTCTTTTTTGAGATATCTAAAATTGTCTTTCTTTGTCCATGTGGATAAACACCTTCAGCAGCTCATGAAGTAAGAGTATACTCCAAACTCTTTGTGTCTCTCTGCTTCTCTCTTCTTCTTTCTCTGAGCACCTGCATAACTCAAACCTGAACAAAAATGTAACAATAACCAAAAGTCCCAGGCTCAGCCACCTCCCTGAGAATTGCCCGGCCAATCAGCTTATTTATTTTACAGTTGACACATACACACACACTGATTCCTTGCATGCTCCAACAAAAATTTCTGTAGAGGAGATTTTCCCCTGGCCTCAACCACACCGTAAAATGAATGTCACTTCAACTGCTGTGGCTAAATCCCATTGAACATGGAAGTTGTAGTTTTGTAAGGTCTTCTCTACCAAAGAGTGCCAGTGGTGTGGACTAGATGACCTTGTGGTCCCTTCCAAGTCTGCAATTGCATACATTCTTGCTTTCTTGTAGCAGGGATTATGTATAAAAAGAACCAGAATGATTGATAATCTCCCTTACCAAATAATAACAACAGCAGCAACAACAACAACAACTGGAAAAGCTGACACGATATGAGGATTTAAAGATCGAATTGCAAAGACTCTGGCATAAGCCAGTCAAGGTGGTCTGAGTGGTGATTGGCACACTGGGTGCAGTGCCTCAAGACCTTGGCCTGCACTTAAACACAATCAGTGCTGACAAAGTTACTATCTGCCAGCTGCAAAAAACACCTTACTGGGATCTGCACACATTATTCGCCAATACATCCCACAGTCCTAGACACTTGGGAAGTGTCTGCTGTGGACTCATCTTGTTGTGTTTCTAATAATAATAATAATAATAATAATAATAATAATAATAATAATTGTATTTCTTACCCGCCTCTCCCCATGGCTTGAGTCAGGTTACAACATTGCTAAAACATTGGAGCATGTAAAATTTAATTGGTGAGTGTTTTAACTGAAAAATGAAAAGCACAAAGCTGATTGGTGGGGCTGTGCCCAGAAGCTAGCTGAGCCTGGGAGTTTTGGCAACAGTTACATGTTTAAGTTTTCTGTGCAGGAGCTTGCCAAGACAAGTTAGTATATTTTCTGCTTCTGAGCTGCTGGAAGAAGACTCTTCAAATGGACACCTTGTGTGACTTAATGCAACTGTCTACATGACTGTATATATGTTGCTCTGCATAACAAAGAGTAAACACTTTATTCTCTACTGATCATCTGCGTGGCATATCTTTTCTCTAGCAAGACAGTGTGTGGATTGTTAAAGACGTGAACTACGCATGACTTTCATTGTGCTACATAAATCACAAAATCAGAACATATAAATCATTTAAAAACAATCCGAAGAATACCCATATTAAAACACATTTCCATAATATACATATTAAAATACACTAAGCAAAAGTTAAGACATAGAGTGGATGTTTAAAATTAGTCTATGGAATAGACTAACTCCATATCCATGGTTCCGGTATCCATGGAGTTAACCTTCATCATCCACAGCTTGAAAGTATTGCAAAAACTAGGAATACCCACCTCCCCTAGGAGGACTCAAAGCGATTAATGGTGTAACATTAGAAAATGCTGATCATTTCCGCTACCTTGGCAGCCACCTCTCCACAAAAGTCAACATTGAGACTGAAATACAACATCGCGTGAGCTCTGCAAGTGCAGCTTTTTTTCCGAATGAAGAACAGAGTGTTTGAGGACTGGGACATCCATAGGGAGACCAAAGTGCTTGTTTATAAAGCTATTGTCCTCCCAACCTTGCTATATGCCTGCGAGATGTGAACTGTCTACAGACGTCAACATTGAGACTGAAATACAACACCACCTGAGCTCTGCGAGTGCAGCTTTTTTCCGAATGAAGCAGAGAGTGTTTGAAGACCGGGACATCCATAGAGTAGACCAAGGTGCTTGTTTATAAAGCTTTTGTACCCTGCTATATGCCTGCGAGATGTGGACTGTATATCAACGTCAACATTGAGACTGAAATACAACACCACCTGAGCTCTGTGAGTGCAGCTTTTTTCTGAATGAAGCAGAGAGTGTTTGAAGACCGGGACATCCATAGAGTAGACCAAGGTGCTTGTTTATAAAGCTATTGTCCTCCCAACCCTGCTATACTCCTGCGAGACGTGGACTGTCTACAGACGTCATCATTGAGACTGAAATACAACACCACCTGAGCTCTGCGAGTGCAGCTTTTTTCCGAATGAAGCAGAGAGTGTTTGAAGACCGGGACATCCATAGAGTAGACCAAGGTGCTTTTGTACTCCCAACCCTGCTATATGCCTGTGAGACATTGACTGTCTACAGACGTCAACATTGAGACTGAAAGACGTCAACATTGAGACCACCAGCATTGAAGTGATGGTCCTCCGCTATCAACTCTGCTGGACCGGCCATGTTGTCCAGATGCTCAACCACCGTCTCCCAAAGCAGTTGCTCTACTCCGAACTCAAGAACAGAAAAGGGAATGTTGGTGGGAAGCCCTGGCCCTTGAAGGTCAGCTGTGACCAGCAGTGCTGTAGAATTTGAAGAGCCACGAATGGAGGGCAAATCAAAGAGAGAAATGTGCCAAGAGGAATGTGCATCAAGTTAACCCTGACTGGGACTGTCTTCCACTTGGAAACCGATACCCTCACTGTGGGAGAAGATGCAGATCAAGAATAGGGCTCCACAGTCACCTATGTACCCACCTCCAGTACACTGATCTTGGAAGACTATCCTAATTGGACAACAAGGGATTGCCTAAGTACCTCGGGAAGTCTGACTTGGCCATGGTGGTACACGCTCTGGTCACATCCCGCCTTGACTACTGCAACGCTCTCTACGTGGGGCTGCCCTTGAAGACGGCCCGGAAGCTTCAGCTAGTCCAGCGCGCGGCAGCCATGTTACTAACAGGAGCGGGACGCAGGGAGCACACTACGCCCTTGTTGTTCCAGCTCCACTGGCTGCCGATCTGCTACCGGGCCCAATTTAAGGTGCTGGTGTTATCCTACAAAGCCCTAAACGGTTCCGGCCCAAAATACCTTTTGGACCGCATCTCGGCCTATGAGCCCACGAGGGCCTTGAGATCGTCTGGGGAGGCCCTTCTCTCGATCCCGCCTGCTTCACAGGCACGTCTGGCGGGGACGAGAGAGAGGGCCTTCTCGGTGGTGGCCCCCCGGCTGTGGAACACCCTCCCTGTTGACATCAGACTGGCGCCCTCCCTTATGTCCTTCCGTAAGAGCCTAAAGACATGGCTATTTGAGAAGGCATTTAACTGAGTGCTACATTAACTGGTAATGACGACTGGAACGGAATATGGATTACGAGACTGGTTATGATTCTACGATGAGACGGAGCGGATTATTTAGTGTAATTATATTATTGTGGTATTATTGATATGTTGTTTTTTCGTTATTGCTTTATTGTAAATTGTCTTTTATATGTTGTACACCGCCGTGAGTCGCCCTAGGGCTGAGAACGGCGGTCAACAAATGCAGCAAATAAATAAATAAATAAATAAGTAACTAATGAGTTACTTCCAAATCCTGTTCCATAACAGCTTGCCTTTGTGTCCTTGTTTATAACTGATTTATCTGACCTTATAACCCTTAGCATGCTCCAGGTCTGAAATGTCTGGGCACAGTAGCCCAAAACTTTCATTGGGAGATCAAAAGGCTTTTGTAGCAGCGAAGGACCTTTTCTGTGAGCAGTTCTTCTCTCCGTTCTGAGTACATTTGCCCTTGTTTGGGTGAAGCTTGGCACTTGGCTGTGCAACTCCCTTCCCCTCCAGCACCGTCCAAATGCCAGCTTTCAATGCATGGCTTGAAAGTGCATCAGTTCTCCCTGCCACACAATGGTTTGTGCTCGAAAGACGTAATGAGGCTGGAGATGTTCAATGCCAAGGCTATCAATGCGGCTCTTTGTCTGGCGACGAAAGCCAGGGATGGCCCGCTCTCGATTGGATTACGAGTTCAAGCCGAAATGCCACTGGAGAGGCTCTGAAAGGGAAGGCTTCTTCTGCCTCTCTTGAAGAATGGGATTGTTTTCTCAATCAGATGCAAAATCACGGAGATTGTGCTGCGTGAGATGCATGCTGGCATGGTTATTGGCTCCCAAGGTCGTTCTCTTCTGGCTGGAATTCGGCGGCGGAGATGAAAAGCAATGGGGTGAAATCACTTTCAGCCTCTCTGCCTGGAGATGTTTGACCGCACACGCAATTGCCTGCTTTTTGTGCTTCTTAAAAAAGAAGCTTGTGCAAAAGCATCTGAAAATCCATAGCATGTAATTCAGTATTTCTCAACCTTCCTAATGGCACGGCCCCTTAAAACAGTTCCTCATGTTATGATGACCCCCAACTATAACATTATTTTTGTTGCTACTTCACAACTGTCATTTTGCTACTGTTGTAAATTGTAATATAAATATCTGATATGTACTATGTGTCTTCATTCACTGGACCAAATTTGGTACAAATACCCAATACGTCCAAATCTGAATACTGGTGATGTTGAGGCAGGGGAAGGGGTGATTTTGTCATTTGGGAGTTGTAGTTTCTGGGATTTATAGTTTACCTACAATCAAAGAGCATTCTGAACCCCACAAACAATGGAATTGAACCAAACTTGACACACAGAACTCCCATGACCAAGAGAAAACACTGGAAGGGTTTGATGGACACTGACCTTGAGTTTTGGAGTTGTAGTTCACCTAAATCCAAAGAGCACTGCGGACACAAACAATGATGGATCTGGACCAAACTTGGCACCAATACTCAATATGCCCAAATGTGAACATTGGTAGAGTTTGGGGGGGGGGGGGGAGACCTTGACATTTGGGAGTTGTAGTTGCTGGGATTAATAGTTCACCTACAATCAAAGAGCATTGTGAACCACATCAACGATAGAATTGAACCAAACTTGGCACACAGAAGTCCCATGACTAACAGAAAATACTGGAAGGGTTTGGTGGGCATTGACTTTTAGTTTTGGAGTCGCAGTTCACCTACATCCTGACAGCACTGTGGACTCAAACAGTGATGGATCTGGACCAAACTTGATACAAATCCTCAATATGCTCAAATGTGAACACTGGTGTAGTTTGGGGAAAATAGACCTTGACATTCGGGAGTTGTAGTTACGGGGATTTATAGTTCACCTGCAATCAAAGAGGATTCTGAACCTCATCAACGTTGGTGGAGTTTGTGGGAAAATGACCTTGACATTTGGGAGTCGTAGTTGCTGGGATTTATACTTCACCTACAATCAAAGAGCATTCTGAACTCCACCAATGATGGAATTAAACCAAACTTGGCACACAAAAGTCCCATGACTAACAGAAAATACTGGAAGGATTTGTTGAGCATTGACCTTTAGTTTTGGAGTTGTAGTTCATCTACATACAGAGAGCACGGTGGACTTCAACAATGACGGATCTGGACCAAACTTGGATGTTGGTGAATTGGGCCAAACTTCCCACATAGAATCCCCATGACCAACAGGAAACACTGTGTTTTCTGATGGTCTTTGGCAACCTCTCTGACACCCCCTCACAACCTCTCCAGGGGTCCCGACCCCCAGGTTGAGAAATGCTGCTTTACAAGGTTCATCCATTTAACTAATAGTCTTCCTAAAAGGCAAATAGCACTAGTAGGCACAGCCAAATCATATATTTAACGTATTGTCGAAGGCTTTCATGGCCGGAATCACTGGGTTGTTGTAGGTTTTATTGGGCTATATGGCCATGGTCTAGAGGCATTTTCTCCTGACGTTTCACCTGGATCTATGGCAAGTATCCTCAGAGGATGCTTGCCATAGATGCAGGTGAAACGTCAGGAGAAAATGCCTCTAGACCATGGCCATATAGCCCAAAAAAACCTACAACAACCCATATATTTAACAGTTTTAGCAGTAAGCTAGCATTCTTAAAACTGTACTAAAAGGATGTTGCTATCAGTTAGTGGGTGTTCCTTATATAAAATGGCAAAAAATCAAGATTTGCCTTTTGGAATTTTTGGGGAAATATTTCCAAGCTGTGACTATAGAATCCGTGGGTAGAAAGAGCCAACTGTACTGCTTTTAACCTTTTGTTATGCTGTTTCTTGATAGATAGGCAAGGTAGAAAATAAACATATTCAGCATTTTAGTCAAATAAAATATTTTGTTTGATTCCAGAAGTTGATTAATTTGGCAATGCTGCACCCCATAATATCTAGGAGCCCCCGGTGGCACAGTGGGTTAAACCCCTGTGCTGGCAGGACTGAAGACTGACAGGTCACAGGTTCGAATCCGGGGAGAGGCGGATGAGCTCCCTCTATCAGCTCCAGCTCCCCATGCAGGGACATGAGAGAAGCCTCCCACAAGGATGATAAAAAACATCAAAATCATCCAGGCGTCCCCTGAGCAACGTCCTTGCAGACGGCCAATTCTCTCACAACAGGAGCGACTTGCAGTTTCTCAGGTCGCTCCTGACACGACAAAAAAAACCCAAAACCCCATAATATTATTATTCTTACCTGATTAAAATTAACGATGAATGGCATTTGAGGTCCATGGAAGAACTAAAGAGGGAGGATAAAGAACTAAATTGGCTACAATATTTACAAATCAAAGAAACCCTAAAGGTAGACCTAAAAGTGGGCTTTAGTGAACAGGATACATGCTGGGACATAATTATGAAAAAAGACAAGAAGCTGATTGGGACTTTATACCGAAGACTGCTAGAATGGAGTAACGAAAAGGAACTAGTAAAAGAAAAACATGGTTAAGTGGGCCAGAGACATCAGCCACACTATACTGCTAAGCGAGTGGGAACAAGTATGGAAGGTTAAACTAAAATACACCAAAGCAAGTAGTGTAGTAGAGAACTGGTACAAAGTCTTCTATAGATGGCACTTGACACCTGTTCAATTAGCGAAATTTAGTAAAAACTACAACACACAATTTTGGAAGTGCGGAAAAGAGGCTGGAACATACTTCCACTTGTACTGGAGCTGCAAATTGATCAAAAAATTTTGGACAATGGTTCATAAGCATACACAAAATATTATCAAAACTAAGTTTGATATCAAACCTTAATACTACTTACTGAACATAACAGATCTAGGTTTAAAGAAAAATGAAGAAAAATTTTTGTTTTACCTATTGTCGGCGACCAAAATACTAATAGCACAAAAATGGAAAAGTAAAGAAATTCCAACGGAGGAAGATTGGATAAAGAAGATAATAGACTTTAAGAACTGTGACAAATTATCGAGTCAATTAGAAGAACAAAATAAATTCAAACAAACAAACTGGAATAATCTGGAAGAATATTGGAAAAACAAACTCAATCTAGACATATAAGGTCTATGGGTAAGAAGAATTGGAGTAGTAAAAATAAGGAAAAGGAACAAGGAAACGAAACAATTACCCCTTTGTGGACTGAACGGAAGTGACGCACACGCTTGTTTGATCCGCACCCCCTACTTCCCCCCCCCCACCCTTTACCTATAACCCCCCATCTTCTCCTTCCCTCTCTATCTTACCCTCACGGCCTGTCTAAATTTCATAACTTTCTATCACTATGATTGTTCTCCCTCTTTCCCTGTAAAGGAAAATGGCATAAAAATAAATTAAAAAAATATTATTATTCTTACACTTGCATGTATTATAAAACTGGACTTTTTAAAATTAGAGCAAACAGGAAGATGTGATTATAAGTGCACAAACTTCCTCCTTAATTGTGTTTTAAATGCAGGAAAAATAGTTAATTTAAAACACATGCAGACTGGCAGTCGGGTTAATACCTGGCCAGATACTGACTTGATTACGAACCCTGATCTTGAAGTTGTCATGGCGAGAAAATCCCTGCCATTTTTTCCACAATCTCTCATGTAACAGCTGCTTGAAAGATTTTATATACAGGGCTCTCTGTGTTCTCAGTCAAGGCAATTGGGCAAAAGTTGCTACTTCAAGTCCTTCTCTGACTGTGAGCTGCTCTACTATTATGTTTCCTTTGCTGGTGCCGTGGGGAATGTGGGACACCCCCCTCCCTCAGGGCCAAACAAGATATTACTTTAAAGATATCCCCAGCAGCTATTCTTTCCTCTCTTGTATTTATGATCTCAGTGCAAGAGATAGATCTCTAGATGAAGGCTAAGGGACCTTTAACCTTTTGTTTCCACCGCAGTCCATTTAGGTTGCGACATAGTGGTTCTATACCTTTAGCTGTCACTATTTGCCAGAGACAGCCCAATTAACCCTATGCCACCTTTGGGGGAGGTTTTTTTTTGTCATGTCAGGAGTGACTTGAGAAACTGCAAGTCGCTTCTGGTGTGAGAGAATTGGCCGTCTGCAAGGACTTTGCCCAGGGGACACCCGGGAAATGAAAGACTGCTCAAACTTGTACAGTGGCCCTTATTTCTCATGCCAGTAAGGTAATGCTCAAGATCCTGCAAGGTAGACTCCAGCAATACATAGAACAAGAGTTGCCAGATGTACAAATTGGGTTTAGAAAAGGCAGAGGAATGAAAAACCAAATTGCCAATATTTGTTAGATAATAGAGGCAGGGAGTTTCAGAAAAACATATATTCCTGTTTTATTGACTATTCTAAAGCCTTTGTGTGGATCATAATCAATGGTGGCAAGTTCTTGGAGGTATGGGGATACCAAATCACCTTGTCTGTCTCCTGAGGAATCTGTACAAGGACCAAGTAGCAACAGTAAGAACTGACCATGGAACAACAGAGTGGTTCAAGATTGGGAAAGGCGTACGGCAAGGCTGCATCCTCTCACCCAACCTTTTTAACTTGTATGCAGAACACATCATGCGAGGATGTGCGGGGCTGGATGAATGCAAAGCTGGGGTGAAAATTGCTGGAAGAAACATTAACAACCTCAGATATGCAGATGACACCACTCTGATGGCCGAAAGCGAGGAGGAGCTGAGGAGCCTTCTAATCAAGTGAAAGAAGAAAGCGCAAAAGCCGGGTTGCAGCTAAACGTCAAAAAAACCAAGATTATGGCAACAAGAATGATTGACAACTGGAAAATAGAGGGAGAAACCGTGGAGGCCGAGACAGACTTTGTATTTCTAGGTGCAAAGATTACTGCAGATGCAGACTGTAGCCAGGAAATCAGAAGACGCTTACTTCTTGGGAGGAGAGCAATGTCCAGTCTCGATAAAATAGTGAAGAGTAGAGACATCAGACTGGCAACAAAGATCCGCCTAGTCAAAGCCATGGTTTTCCCTGTAGTAACCTACGGATGTGAGAGCTGGACTTAGGGAAGGCTGAGCGAAGGAAGATAGATGCTTTTGAACTGTGGTGTTGGAGGAAAGTTCTGAGAGTGCCTTGGACTGCGAGAAGATCCAACCAGTCCATCCTCCAGGAAATAAAGCCCGACTGCTCACTGGAGGGAAGGATACTAGAGACAAAGTTGAAGTACTTTGTCCACATCATGAGGAGACAGGAAAGCCTAGAGAAGACAATTATGCTGGGGAAAGTGGAAGGCAAAAGGAAGAGGGGCCGACCAAGGGCAAGATGGATGGATGGCATCCTTGAAGTGACTGGACTGACCTTGAGGGAGCTGGGGGTGGTAACGGCCGACAGGGAGCTCTGGCGTGGGCTGGTCCATGAGGTCACGAAGAGTCTGAGACGACTGAACGAATGAACAACAACAACAATGACGTTGCCCAGGGGATGCCCGGATGTTTTTGATGTGTTACCATCCTTGTGGGAAGCTTCTCTCATGTTCTCACATAGAAGGGCTCTCAGTCTCCTACTTTCTCTCTTCATTCTGAGCTTTTATTTATTTAAAATATTCATTTTCCACCCTAATAATAATAATAATAATAATAATAATAATAATAATAAAAATAATCTTTATTTATACCCCGCCACCATCTCCTCAACAGGGACTCTGAGCAGCTTACATGGGGCCAAGCCCGAACAACAACTTCAATATAAAAATACAAATTGCAGTAAAATTAAAGTGTAGCACATCAAAATATATGAAACAGTATACACAGAGCATAGAAACCAAACAAATGACAGAGAGCAAGTCGCATGTACATAAAATGAATTAAAAACTCCGGGTGAGATAAGGGGGCAGAACTAATTGTAAGGGAGAACTCATAGAGAGACAGGAAAATAAACAAACCTTCATAGGTGGGGTGGGGGGACAGGGAAACTCCTGGGACAAGAACATTGAGGGAACAGTAGTATAAATTATGTGGCTACTCTCCGAAAGCGCAGCAGCACAGCTAGGTCTTGAGACTCTTTTTAAAGGTTTCTAACATAGGGGCTTTCCTAATCTCTCCGGGCAATGAGTTCCAGAGTCAGGGGGCAACAGAGGAGAAGGCTCTCTCCCTTGTACCCACAAGGTGAGTCTGAGGGACTGGCAAGGGCAAAAGGAGGGCATTGCCCAAGGATCGAAGAGTTCGGGCTGGTTCATGGAATGAGATATAGTCATGGCGGGTCCCAAACCGTTTAGGGCTTTATAGGGAACCTGTGCCTTGAATTGGGACCGGAAGATAGAATCATAGAATCAAAGAGTTGGAAGAGACCTCATGGGCCATCCAGTCCAATCCCATTCTGCCAAGAAGCAGGAGTATTGCATTCAAAGCACCTCCGACAGATGGCCATCCAGCCTCTGTTTAAAAGCTTCCAAAGAAGGAGCCTCGGGATGATTGTCTGTTCTTAAGGTGAAAGGCACATGTCTGTGTTTTAGATGGGTTGGGGATCAGCTGGTTTTCCCTGTAATAGGCAGTAAGAGCACCTAGGGCTTCGGAGAGCTTCTGTTCAACCATCTCAAAGCTCCCTGCTTGAGCGGTAATGGCACGATCATCAGCATAGATGAAATCATCTATTACCTGGGAAGGAATCCCACTGGAGCATTGCAGTGTACCCAAATACCTGGGAGTCACTCTGGACCATGCTCTGACCTACAAGAAGCACTGCCTGAACATCAAGCAAAAAGTGGGTGCTAGAAACAATATCATACGAAAGCTGACTGGCACAACCTGGGGATCACAACCAGATACAGTGAAGACATCTGCCCTTGCGCTATGCTACTCTGCTGCTGAGTACGCATGCCCAGTGTGGAACACATCTTACCACACTAAAACAGTGGATGTGGCTCTTAATGAGACATGCCGCATTATCACGGGGTGTCTGCGCCCTACACCACTGGAGAAATTACACTGCTTAGCCGGTATTGCACCACCTGACATCCGCCGGGAAGTTGCAGCCAATAGTGAAAGGACCAAGGCAGAGACATCTCCGTCATCCCCTGTTTGGGTATCAGCCAGCACGTCAACGACTTAAATCAAAAAATAGTTTTCTTAGATCTACAGAGACACTCGCTGGAACACCTCAGCAAGCAAGAGTTCAAAAGTGGCAGGCTCAAACCCAGCACCTCAATCCGTGGTGATACCAGATGAGAGACTCCCCCCTGGGCACACAGAAGACTGGGCGACTTGGAAGCGCTGAACAGACTGCGCTCTGGCACCACGAGATGCAGAGCCAACCTTCAGAAATGGGGCTACAAAGTGGAATCCACGACATGCGAGTGTGGAGAAGAGCAAACCACTGACCACCTGCTGCAATGCAACCTGAGCCCTGCCACATGCACAATGGAGGACCTTCTTGCAGCAACACCAGAGGCACTCCAAGTGGCCAGATACTGGTCAAAGGACATTTAATCAGCTACCAAGTTTGCAAAATTTGTGTGTTTTTTTATCTGTTTGTATGTTTTGTTCTGTTAAAAATGTAATACAATGTTCTGGTTGCGGATGACACGATAAATAAAATAAACCGACTGGGAATGACCCTCCAGGAGGGACCGGAGCCACAGGAGACTCAGGGCAGAGCACAACATATATACGGCAAGCATTCAATGCCGGAACATAAAATAAGCGATAAATATACATAAACACTAAAATAAATTATCTCCGCTTTAAAATCAATTGTTTAAACTATCTCGGAAAAGCCATACCAGATCCGGTCATTTGCTCCAAACAGAGGCCTCATCTACACAACAACAACAACAACAACAACAACAACAACAACAATTTATTTATATACCAAGGAGACTCAGGGGAGACTCACACTGACATATAATGCATATAATATAATATAATGAATATAATGGATTTAATGCATTTTCAGAATGCTGATTAGCTGCATTGAACTAGATTACCTTGTAGGCTTGGGCAATCCATGGTTCTAAATGGTTCTAAAGTACTTACAAAACTAAAGTTCTGGTGGTGAAAATTTCAGAACTCTAACAAAACTTTCAAAATTTAATTATTATTTCATTATTGGTGATGATTTTAATGACAGAACCAATTAGGAACTGCCATTTATTATGAAATTTTGAGAGTTTTGTTAGAGTTCTGAAATTTCCACCACCAGGACTTTAGTTTTGTAAGTACTTTAGAACCATTTAGAACCATGGATTGCCCAAGCCTATTACCTTGCAGTGCAGACTCATATAATCCAGTTCGGTCTGACCACACAATGCAGTTCGAACTAGGACACTAGCACAATTTTGTGCATAAGCCAGCAAGAGTTCTAACAACATTGCATTATTCTGTTATCCTGATTTTTTTTCCACAAACATGAAGCATAAGAGTTAGTTTGGGAAGACTTTTGCTTAAGAAATAGCAGACATAACACACAAAAGCAGAGAGGAACTTAAAATAGCTGGCTTTTAACCTAGCGTTTGAACTCCAAAAACGTCAGCCAACCATCTCTGTTTGTTGCTACGTTATTTATAGTTTCCTTGTTTGATGAGAACTTTGTGAGTTTATTGTTTCCTGTATTTTAACTTGCAATGTGTCTGTTTATATGGGCTCCACGCCAGGAAGTAATATACCTCACTATAGAGTTGATCTGGTACATTTATTCGGTGGTTACTTTCTTACTGATTTGTGTCGCTTCCAAAAAGTAATGTTTTCAAAAACATCCATAATCAGGTGCCTCCAGTTTCCATCTTAATGTTGCCTGATATCCATTTGCATCAGCCTTGTTTTCATTTTGAATTTTGGAATTCCAGATAAGGGATGCTCGACCAATACCAAAAGGTTGAACCCTGATCTCTTAAGTAAATGTAAAGGTTTTCCCCTTGACGTTAAGTCCAGTTGTGTCCGACTCTAGGGGTTGGTGCTCATCTCCATTTCTAAGCCAAAGAGCCGGCGTTGTCCGTAGATGCCTCCAAGGTCATGTGGCCGGCATGACTGCATGGAGTGCTGTTACCTTCCTGCAGACACGGTCCCTATTGATATACTCATATTTGCATGTTTTCGAACCGCTAGGTTTGCAGAAGCTGGGTCTAAAAGCAAGAGCTCACCTCACTCCCCGAATTCAAACTCCTGACCTTTCGGTCAGCAAGTTCAGCAGCTCAGTGGTTTAATCCACCACGCCACCATAAGAAAGACTCTTCCAAACAAACTGAGGAATGAGGAAGGGTTTCTTTTGTTGTTGTTAAAGGCTCACTTGCTCTGTGGTTTATTGGTCTTTTGTTGACTCTATCAGCACCTGAAATAATATAATCAGTCCTCTGCATCTGCAAGTTTGGCTTTTGCAGATTTGATTATTTATGTCCCGTTTTAGGAATCATAGAATCATAGAGTTGGAAGAAACCTCATGGGTCATCCTATCTGCGTGACAGCATCTCCATATACGAACCCACACGATCCCTCCATTGATCTGGAGATGTCCTGCTCACTATCCCACCTGCGTCACAAGCACGATTGGTGGGGACAAGGGACAGGGCCTTCCCTGTGGGGGCCCCCCGACTCTGGAACTCTCTCCCCAAGGACATCAAACAAGCCCCAATGTTGGTAGTCTTTAGGAAGAGCTTGAAGACATGGCTGTTCCAGTGTGCCTTCCCAGAATAGGAATCTCCTAGCATCATGTCCCAAATGCACTTTATTAGAATCATAGAATCATAGAATCAAAGAGTTGGAAGAGACCTCATGGGCCATCCAGTCCAACCCCATTCTGCCAAGAAGCAGGAATATTGCATTCAAATCACCCCTGACAGATGGCCATCCAGCCTCTGTTTAAAAGCTTCCAAAGAAGGAGCCTCCACCACACTCTGGGGCAGAGAGTTCCACTGCTGAACGGCTCTCACAGTCAGGAAGTTCTTCCTCGTGTTCAGATGGAATCTCTTGTAGTTTGCTTTAGGGGATTGAGCTTTTGGGGGTCCTTGGCTAATTTAAAGGTTTGCTATCGGCCTGAGCTGGAAGGGTACCAATACCCAAGCTTCCCATAATGCCCAAATCGTGTGGCAAATTCAAAATGGGAACTGGAAGATACCAATTGTGGTTGCTTGAGAGGGAGTTGAGAGATCGAAGGATTGTAAACGCTGGCCTTGACCATGGTTCCTA
The DNA here is from genome assembly GCF_025583915.1 of Anolis sagrei ordinatus. Classification (NCBI taxonomy): domain Eukaryota; kingdom Metazoa; phylum Chordata; class Lepidosauria; order Squamata; family Anolidae; genus Anolis; species Anolis sagrei. The sequence goes on from NW_026847882.1 coordinate 5,981,175, forward strand.
ATTCCCTCTTGGCTTCTTCTCTCATTGCAGCCATCTACAACTATGACGCTGCCCAAGATGTGGAGCTTTCTCTGCAGGTTGGCGACACAGTTCACATTCTGGAGATGTATGAAGGTAAACGCTCCTTTCCTTACTACTATGGTATGGGAAGGCTCTCAGTCCAATTCTATTCCAAATGCACATGTTTAAAGATTATTTTTTCATGTCAGGAGTGACTTGAGGAATTGCAAGTCGCTTCTGGTGTGAGAGAATTGGCAGTCTGCAAGGACGTTGCCCAGCGGACATTGCTTGGATGTTTGATGTTTTACCATCCTTGTGGGAGGCTTCTTTGGGTTGCCTTTGAAGACGGCTCGGAAGCTCCAACTAGTCCAACACTCGGCGGCCATGATTTTAACAGGAGCGGAGCGCAGGGAGCATACAACCCCCCTGTTGCGCAAACTCCACTGACTACCGATCTGCTACCTTGGGAAGTCTGACTTGGCCACGGTAGTCCACGCTCTGGTTACATCCCGTTTAGACTACTGCAACGCTCTCTACGTGGGGTTGCCTTTGAAGACAGCTCGGAAGCTCCAACTAGTCCAATGCTCGGCAGCCATGATTTTAACAGGAGCGGAGCGCAGGGAGCATACAACCCCCCTGCTGCGCCAACTCCACTGGCTACCGATTTGCTACCGGGCTCAATTCAAAGTGCTGGCGTTGGCCTTTAAAGCCCTAAACGGTTCCGGCCCAAGCTACCTATCCGACCGCATCTCTGCCTATGAACCCACCAGGACTTTGAGATCTTCCGGGGAGACCCTGCTCTCGATCCCGCCTGCTTCTCAAGCACGGCTGGCGGGGACGAGAGATAGGGCCTTCTCGGTGGTGGCTCGGCTGTGGAACGCCCTTCCACAGACATTAGACTAGCACCATCTCTAATGGTATTCCGCAAAAAAGTGAAGACCTGGCTGTTTGAGCAGGCGTTCGAATAATTAGTGCAATGATTGGTTAATGAACACTGGAATGGAACAATGGATGACGAATCTGGAACATGTTTTTGATGATGAGACGACAGTGAATGGGTATTGTAGTAACTGTTTATTAATTGTGTAATGTGTTAGGTTGTTAACTGTTTTTATACTGTAGCATTGAATTTTTGCTGTTCGTATTTGTTGTGAACTGCTGTGAGTCGCCTTTGGGCTGAGAACAGCAGTATATAAGTAAGGTAAATAAATAAAAATAAATTCTCTCGTGTCCCTGCATGCTTCCCATAACAGTGGAGCCTTGGGACTGAATGTGACCTCTAAAACCTTTTTGGCTATTGACTGATCCAGGGTTTTTTCCCCCATTTTCAGCAGGGCCCTGTGCCCATTACTTCAATGAATGTAAAGGGCTGACGGTACGAGAGTTGAATGAAAAGTAATGCCTACTAGGCTTGGTTGATCCAGCTTGTTAATTTCTAATCTCGTTATGAAATCGTAAATAAAATACGATAGAAACGATATCGACACGTTTGGCAACCCGGAAGTGTTTTTGCCATATCGAAGCCGCGTCCGCCATCTTCCTTACGACTTCCGGCAGTGAATCGTAAATGCTGGGGGCGCGGCCTTCAGGAACAGCTGTTCTTACCCATGCCCACTTACTTCCTCTTTGCATCGGCGGCTTTGCAAGGTGGGCTTTGCGAGGTGGGCGTGGCTACCTCCCTGGCGACAAGCGGTGATGCGGAAGAGCTGGGTGTAATGGACTCGCACCTTTGTAGGCCGAAGCCAAAGCCTAGAAGTCAGTAAGCCAGCCTCCATGTTAGTGAGGGAATGCAATGAGAGGCAGATCAGCAGAGGGGAGGAGCTCAGCTATCCCAGGATTGGCTAGGACAGATGGGAGGAGCTGGAGCTGGGAGTGTGAAAAAGGCAGGCAGCTTCTGACAGAGAGAGAGATTGGATTTTTGATCTGAAGGGTAGTGGGTGGATTTCGAGTGAGCTGAAATTTTTCCTGAGAGAGAGTGTTAGAAGGCAGGTGTGTCTAGAGAGAGTGGCCTGGAGGGTCGATAGCCACCTGTGAACTGGTGTGGGTGTTAACACACCAATTGTTTATACTCTCTAAGGGACAGGGTATTCTAGGGAAGCTAGATACTCTGGGGGACAGCCAGGGTGGCTGGTCCTAGAAACACACTGTTTCATGTGATTGATTAGTGTGGAGAAAAATAGCTCACGTCAGGGGAAAGTTACCCCTTCTTAAGAAACCAGTTAATTAATAAGTCTGTCCTTCTGAAACAAACTACGCTTATGTACTAGGCTTGGGCGGTTTCGTTCGTTAATTTCGTAATTCGTTATTAATTCGTATTTAAATTAGCTTACGATCCAATATTGAGCCGTGCTGGAATAGTGTGAGGAGAAATTAAGATTCGAAACAATTTTTTCAATTTATTTTGTAATTATTTCGAAATTATTTCGTAATTAATTCATAATTAATTTTGGACCGCATCTTGGCCTATGAGCCCACGAGGACCTTGAGATTGTCTGGGGAGGCCCTTCTCTCGATCCCGCCTGCTTCACAGGCACGTCTGGCGGGGACGAGAGAAAGGGCCTTCTCGGTGGTGGCCCCCCGGCTGTGGAACGACCTCCCTGCTGACATCAGACAGGCGCCCTCCCTTCTGTCCTTCCGTAAGAGCCTGAAGACCTGGCTATTTGAGAAGGCATTCAACTGAGCGCTACGGCAACTGGTAATTGACAACTGGAACGGAATACGGATTACGATATTGGTTATGATTCTATGATGTGACGGAGCGGATTATTTAGTGTAACTAGATTATAGTGTATTATTGTTGTATTGATTTCCTGTTTTGCCCTTTTGTAAACTGTTTTTATATGTTGTGCACCGCCGCGAGTCGCCCTAGGGCTGAGAGCGGCGGTCAATAAATGCAGTAAATAAATAAATAAATAAATAAATAAATTATTAATTATTTTCGCATGTCTGGTGCAAGTTTTATAGTTGTTGTTTGTTTTATCACACCAACAGTCAACAACAGAGGGAGAGGGAAGCTTCAGAAGTTCCCCCTGTCCCATTTGGAGGTTTTTTTAGCATATTGCGCAATCTCGTCCGCCATTAACGAATCGATTCGTAATTTTACGAAATTTCGTAAATTTCGAAATTTTTAAAAGGAAAATTTCGGAATTATTAAAAAAAACGAAACGCAAGGGCCCCCTAAAAACAAAACGAGTTTAGAACCAAATTTTTCCGTGGTTACCCAAGCCTATTATGTACCTCTTTATAATGAGTAGTCAGCTTCATAAATTTCAATAAACCTGTTCTTAGTTAATTGTTAACCAACCTCTGACTCGTTCTGTCAAGTCAGTCTATACATCTCTGTAATCCAGTCAACAGTAAGGGAGCCGAAAAGAAGACATAGGAACATTTTACCTCAGATACAATCACAAGTATATTCCTCAAGCAGTAACTTGAGGTGGTGGCGGCAAAAACCTACCAGTCCAACACCCGTCGTTCTCTCTCATCGCCCAGTAATTTCCTCCAGGCAGGGAGGTGGTCGGTTTTCTTTTACATTGGTGGCAGCGGTGGGATTGAAAGGTTCCCCCCTGTCACACAGATGCAATAAGAGACCCCTCGTCTCTCATTCCGCTTTACACTGGGCATAGCCACACCCACCTTGCAAAGCCCACCTTGCAAAGCCGCCGATGCAAAGAGGAAGTAGGTGGGCGTGGGTAAGAACAGCTTTTCCTGAGGGCCACGCCCCCAGCGACCTCCAAGGAGTGCTGTGCTTGGCCACGCCCACCTCTCCCTTCTGCATGACTGACAGCTTGCCGGGAAGGGAAGGAAAGGTGAGAGAAGCACACCGCAAGGGAAGGAAGGGAAACTGCGAGATTTTATTTGTTCTGTAGGGAGGGAGGAGCACCTTCCATTAACGAAACAAAGGAAGCGATTAGTATTTCCTGGTATTTCCGATCTTTTTTTAAAGAAAATTTCGGAAATAATTTCAAAATTGAACCACCAGCGCCCCCTATATACAAAACGAGTTTAGAACCATTTTGTTTCTTGATCAACCAAGCCTAATGCCTACCCCTTCGTAATTCCTCAACAGATGGCAGTACTGGTATGCGGCAGGTACTGGCTTGTTCAGTAGACTCTCCTCTACAGTTCCATTTTGGTGGGAAGCCTTAGCACTGAACAGTTGTGTTGTTAAAGTGTGAAGTATGGAACGTTGTACAGATGGTCAGTCAATGCAACTTAAACAAGGTGCAGTCATTGAATTCTTGACAGCAGAAAGTGTCACTCC
>NW_026847882.1:5990438-6007938 GCF_025583915.1 Anolis sagrei ordinatus
AGTGTGCAGTTCGTGCTGTATGAAGGTTATCTGGAAAGTAAGGTTACAAGGAATGTAGCTCTCGTGGGGAATTTTCTTAGGGGAAGTTGGTCTCATTGCCATGTAGCAGGAAGCCAGCGGAAACGAACGAGCAGTGCCAGTCGTCAGTAGCTCATCAACTGGCATTGTGGTGAGGGTTAGAGATGAGTGTCCTCATTCCTTTTCCCTCCAAGTGTGAAGTCTGTGCTGTATGATCATCCGGAAAGTAAGGTTAGAAGGAATGTAGCACTCGTGGGGAATTTTCTCAGGGGAAGTTGGTCTCACTGCCGTGTAGCAGGAAGCCAGCGGAAGTGAACGAGCAGTGCCAGTCGTCAGTAGCTCATCGACTGGTATTGTGGTGAAGGTTAGAGATGAGTGTCCTCATTCCTTTTCCCTCCAAGTGTGCAGTTTGTGCTGTTTGAAGGTTATCCAGAAAGTAAGGTTATAAGGAATGTAGCTCTCGTGGGGAATTTTCTCAGGGGAAGTTGATCTCACTGCCGTGTAGCAGGAAGCGAGCAGAAGCGAACAAGCAGTGCCAGTCGTCAGTAGCTCATTGACTGGCATTGTGGTGAAGGTTAGAGATGAGTGTCCTCATTCCTTTTCCCTCCAAGTGTGCAGTTCGTACTGTTTGAAGATTATCCGGAAAGTAAGGTTACAAGGAATGTAGCACTCGTGGGGAATTTTCTCAGGGGAAGTTGGTCTCACTGCCGTGTAGCAGGAAGCCAGCGGAAGTGAACGAGCAGTGCCAGTCGTCAGTAGCTCATTGACTGGTATTGTGGTGAAGGTTAGAGATGATTGTCCTCATTCCTTTTCCCTCCAAGTGCGCAGTTCATGCTGTATGAAGGTTATCCGGAAAGTAAGGTTACAAGGAATGTAGCTCTCATGGGGAATTTTCTTAGGGGAAGTTGGTCTCACTGCCATGTAGCAGGAAGCCAGTGGAAGTGAACGAGCAGTGCCAGTCGTCAGCAGCTCATCGACTGGCGTTGTGGTGAAGGTTAGAGATTAGTGTCCTCATTCGTTTTCCCTCAAAGTGCGTAGTTCGTGCTATATGAAGGTTATCCGGAAAGTAAGGTTACAAGAAATGTCACTCTTGTGGGGAATTTTCTTAGGGGAAGTTAGTCTCACTGCTGTGTAGCAGGAAGCCAGCGGAAGCGAACGAGCAGTGCCAGTCGTCAGTAGCTCATCGATTGGCGTTCTGGTGAAGGTTAGAGATGAGCGTCTTCATTTCGTTTCCTTCCAAGTTCATTACTTAAAGGGCATGAACCATTGTGAAATCATTTCAGTTTATGGAGAGAGAGGATGTAATGTCAAGACAGCATGTGACAAAATGGGTACGGAATATATCGTGAGACCATGAAGAAACTTCACAGAACCATCCAAAACAAACGTCGTGGGACGTTATCAGCAGGAGTCTGTCTCCTTCATGACAATGAGCGTCTGTCCGCACACTGCTCATTTAACATAAGAGTCTAAACTTCATTTGGTTTATTTATTAGGGCTGGGCGGTTTCGTTTCGTTAATTCGTAATTCGTTAATAATTCGTTAATTTTTTCAATTACAAAATGATAACGAACCATTCTGGAGCAATTATTAAAAAAATGAATTTTCAAAAACGTTTTGTAAATGCTTCGTATTTCGATATTGTATTCGTTTCGTTATTGTTTTGAGGTCGTTTCGTTATTATTTCCGCATGTCTGGGCCAGTTTTATAGTTTAATTAGTGAAAAAAAATTATAATATCACACCAACAGTCAACAACAGAGGGAGAGGGAAGCTTCAGAAGGTTTTGGAGGTTTTTTAGCGTATTTCGCGGTCGCGTCCGCCATTAACGAATCGATTCGTTATTGTTTCTGAAATCGATTCGTTAATTTTTTACCATTTACGAAATTTCGTAAATATCGAACTTTTTAAAAGGAAAATTTTGTAATTATTTTAAATATCGAAACAAAAAAACCCCCCAAATACAAATCGATTTTAGAAACAAATTTTTCCGTTGTTACCCAGGCCTATTATTTATTATTTAATCTTTTGTGCCTCTCCCCTCTTGACATCCCAGTTGCTTTAGCACTAGAAGAGGGTTAGTGTCGCTCTTGTTGCTGCGTTGTTTTGAGGCAACGGTGTAGTAATGGTGAGGCTGTGGACCATATTTTTGTTCTTGCGGGCCACTGGTGGTCCACGGACCATAGGTTGGGAACCACTGGGTAGAGTGACCAGTGTAAAAGAGTTGGTTGGAGAATTTGGATAAGTTCATCGCCATGACAAGGGACCCCATTTTGTGAGATAAAAAGTTCTCTCAGGTGGGTAGCTTTTATTATTTATTTATTTATTTACTGCATTTATTGACCGCCGCTCTCAGCCCTAGGGCGACTCGCGGCGGTGCACAACATATAAAAACAGTTTACAAAAGGGCAAAACAGGAAATCAATACAACAATAATACACTATAATCTAAGTTACACTAAATAATCCGCTCCGTCACATCATAGAATCATAACCAATACCGTAATCCGTATTCCGTTCCAGTTGTCAATTACCAGTTGCCGTAGCGCTCAGTTGAATGCCTTCTCAAATAGCCAGGTCTTCAGGCTCTTACGGAAGGACAGAAGGGAGGGCGCCTGTCTGATGTCAGCAGGGAGGTCGTTCCACAGCCGGGGGGCCACCACCGAGAAGGCCCTTTCTCTTGTCCCCGCCAGACGTGCCTATGAAGCAGGCGGGATCGAGAGAAGGGCCTCCCCAGACGATCTCAAGGTCCTCGTGGGCTCATAGGCCAAGATGCGGTCCGAAAGGTATTTTGGGCCGGAACCGTTTAGGGCTTTGTAGGATAACACCAGCACCTTAAATTGGGCCCGGTAGCAGATCGGCAGCCAGTGAAGCTGGAACAGCAAGGGCGTTGTGTGCTCCCTGCGTCCCGCTCCGGTTAGTAACATGGCTGCCGCGCGCTGGACTAGCTGAAGCTTCCGGGCCGTCTTCAAGGGCAGCCCCACGTAGAGAGCGTTGCAGTAGTCAAGGCGGGATGTGACCAGAGCATGTACCACCGTGGCCAAGTCAGACTTCCCAAGATACGGGCGCAGCTGGCGCACAAGCCGAAGCTGTGCAAATGCTCCCCTGGTCACCGCTGAAACCTGGGGATCCAGGCTCAATGATTCCAGGGTCACACCCAAGCTGCGAACCTGCGCCTTCAAGGGGAGTGCGACCCCGTCCAGCACAAGCTGTAACCCTATACCCTGTTCGGCCTTGCGACTGACCAGGAGTACCTCTGTCTTGTCTGATGGATTTGGCTACCTAGAGAAAACATTTTCAGTTTACAACACAATTTGACTATAGAGTCATGCTGGAGGAGTTACATATTCCTGGAGAGGGTTAAAAACATAGCAAATTCTTGCTTTGTTGCTTTTCACTTTCACGGGATTCCGGTGCTCCTAATCCCCAGTGAATGTGGAGGACTGACTGTATTTCTGAGCAAGCCCGACACAATGCACGTATTGAAACATATGAATAGATAAAAGGCATATATGTATTTAAAAGTAATATCCATAAGCATGCCCATAGGGAAAAGCTGAGTGAATGAAGCCGTTGTTCAAATCAGCACGCGCATGACTGCAAACACATTTTTGAAAACAGCCTTGACATACATTTCAGTGGGAAGAAAACACAAAGGCCAAATCCCAACTAGACTAGATAGACTGAATTTGTTTCCAATGTATTGCAACTTAAATTGATTTAATGAGCCTGATCTAGTCAGAATTGTGAATAGATTGAAGGTAAAGTCCAGTAACCTGATACAGAATGAAGACAGGGGAAAAAAAAAATACAAGCAGAGGTTGGTGAACTTAACTCAATCCTTAGACTATACATTCCTTTTTTTCCTGTCATTTACTACCAACAGGTTTGTTGATTTCTCCCCCAGCTGATCCTGAGAGAATACTCATAAATACATCCAGAACTCATTCTGTATTTTTCCTTCTCTGACAGATTGGTACAGAGGATATACGCTCCGGAACAAATCCAAAAAGGTATAGCATCCTCTTTCTCTCCATGTGTGTGTTTCTCCAAGAGTATGCTTTAAATGGAACTCTTATCTGATTTGGCTCTTGTTCCTCTACAAAGTGCTCTTGTACTGCTAGAATGTAACTTCCTCTTTCCTAAATTTACTTTCTTTGAAATCTTTTCAAAATTAGAAATATTTGCAAGCCAGACTGTGCTAGTTTTGCTATCAATTTCCAAATGTGTGAACTCTGATATTAGACGAAGGAGTGAGGATTGGGAGACTCTGGAGAGACATCGTTCCAGGATTCATTCTTAAGCTGTTTCTGCCTCCTTTGATTTTGGAAACTATCCTAAATTGTGTTCAGTGCTTGGTAAAACCTGGAAAATTAGAACAGCATTAATGGAATAGTTGGTATAATTGCCATGACAGAATGTTGTGGAATTCTGCGATTTGTTGCAGGCCCCATCTACACTGCCATATAAAATCCAAATGATCTGCTTTGAACTGGACTATATGAGTTTCTCTCTCTCTCTATATATATATATATATATAATTACACACACACACACACATACACTTTACTTACTCACTTACTTAGACGATCCCTCGTTGGCCAAGTAGGATAGTCTACCAGGATCAGTATTCTAGTGGGTCCGTAGGTGACTGTAGAGCCCTATTCTTGATCTGCATCCCGCAGTGAGGGCATCGGTTTCCAGGTGGAAGGTGGTCCCGGTTGGGGTTGGCTTGACGCGCATTCCTCTTGGCATGTTTCTCTCTTTCACCCTCCATTCGTGTCTCTTCAAATTCTGCAGCACTGCTGGTCACAGCTGACCTCCAACTGGAGCACTCATGGGCCAGGGCTTCCCAGTTTTTAGTGTCTATGCCAGAGTTTTTGAGGTTGGCTTTGAGCCCATCTTTCAATCTCTTTTCCTGCCCACCAACATTCCATTTTCCATTCTTGAGTTCAGAGTAGAGCAACTGCTTTGGGAGACGGTGGTCGGGTATCCGGACAATGTGGCCGGTCCAGCGGAGTTGATGGCGGAGGACCATTGCTTCAATGCTGGTGGTCTTTGCTTCTTCCAGCACGCTGATGTTTGTCCTCTTGTCTTCCCAAGAGATTTGCAGGATTTTCCGGAGGCAGCGCTGATGGAGTTGCATGTGATGTCTGTAGACAGTCCACGTTTCACAGGCATAGAGCAGGGTTGGGAGCACAATCGCTTTATAGACAAGCACCTTGGTATCCCTATAGATGTCCCAGTCCTCAAACACACTCTGCTTCATTCGGAAAAATGCTGCACTCGCAGAGCTCAGGCAGTGTTGTATTTTGGTGTCGATGTTGACTTTGGTGGAGAGGTGGCTGCCAAGGGAGCGGAAATTTTCTAATGTTACACCATTAAGCTGTATCTCTGGCATTGGAGAGGGGATGGCTGGTGATTGCTGGAACAGCACTTTGGTTTTCCCGATGTTCAGTGACAGGCCGAGCTTCTCGTATGCTTCTGCGAAGGTGTTTAGAGTGGCTTGTAGATCTTCTTCTGAATGTGCACAGATGACGTTGTCATCAGCATACTGGAGTTCTATAACGGATGTTGTTGTAACCTTGGTTTTGCCTTTCAGTCTGCTGAGGTTAAACAGCTTGCCGTCTGTCCAATAGATAATTTCCACTCCGCTGGGAAGCTTCCCATCAACAAGCAGCAGTCAGGGTTGTCATGACAGATGGATGGGAAATTCTGCGATTTGTTGCAGGCCCCATCTACACTTCCATATAAAATCCAAATTATCTGTTTGAACTGGACTATATGAGTGTGTGTGTGTGTGTATACATTCACACACACACACTCACTCATATGAGAGAGCCCCTGGTGGCACAGTGGGTTAAAGTGCTGAGCTGCTGAAATTGCTAACCGAAAGGTCACGGGTTCGAATCCGGCTAGCGGCATGATCTTCCGCTGTTATCCCCAGCTTCTGCCAACCTAGCAGTTCGAAAACATGCAAATGTGAGTAGATCAATAGGTACTGCTTCGGCGGGAAGGTAACAGCGCTCCATGCAGTCACACCAGCCACATGACCTTAGAGATGTCTATGGACAACGCCGGCTCTTTGGCTTAGATATGTAGACATTAGAGCCCCCGGTGGCACAGCAGTTTAAACTGCTGAGCTGCCAGACTTGCTGACTGAAAGGTGTGTGATTAGAATCTGAGGAGTGGGGTGAGCTCCCGCTATTAGCCCCAGCTTCTGCCAACCTAGCAGTTCAAAAACATGCAAATGCCAGTAGATCAATAGGTATCACTCCGGCAGAAAGGTATCAGCTCTCCATGCAGTAATCCCGGCCACATGATCTTGGACGTGTCTAAGGACAATGCGGGCTCTTCAGCTTAGAAATGGAGATGAGCACCACACCCCAGAGTCAGACAATGGGCTTAATGTTAGGGAAAAACTTTTACCTTTACTATATGAGTCTACACTGCCATATAATCGAGTTTAAAGCAGATAATCTGGATTTTATTTAGCAGTGTGAATGGGGCCGTAGCTGCACCCTAGGATAGACTCTCCTATTCTAGGCTATCACTCAGATCCAAAACTTGGGAAAAGTTACTTTGGGGAGCCATAGTTTTTGGAAACTTCCAACTACCATGCCCAATGTAACTATGTTGGCCAAACAATTTGAGGTGTATAGTCCAAAAAAGGGATTTTCCCAAGGTCTGTTTGGAGCCATACAAAAAGTGGGTTTGAAAATCCACCTCTTACTCAGAGCTTTGTATATGTTCAGGATCTGTTCAAATAGACAATGGGATGGAGCCTTCTCCATACCCCCCCCCCCAAATCACATCTTTGTCCCTTCTGTTTTCCATTTACTGCACCAATTTTTCATTTCCCAAATAGTATCCTATATTAGCTCGACCATGGACAGCAATGCGGATTTTTCATCTTGTATCCTGCTCCCTCGGAGAGCTTTTACAAGACTGCGGCTTGTGCCAGTGTGTATTTTCATGGCTAATAGAGTAGCTGTAATGCTGCCAAAACTCTCCATCTCTGTTGCCAAAATATAATGGAGGATATAATTTACTTTAATCAATAGCACCCCTTATGGGGTCTAAAAGAGACAATTCTCATCCTGTTGGTTTAAAGACTTTGAAGGACTCAGATTTGCTACATCCTGGTGATCTTAAATGAATATGTGACCTCTAAAAGGCTAGATTATTTGTTGTTAAAACTGCATAAAATCTTTGAAGCAATGTGTATAAGCAGAACAGTGGCAAAGCTTGGAGTACAGTCCATATAATTGTTATGACAGGCTTCCAAGTTAATACAGATGTGCATCTGTACTGTAGAATTAATGCAGTTTGATAATACTTTAACTGCCATGGCTTAATACTACAAAATCCTAAGTTTTGAAGTTTTAGAAGGTCTTAAGGGGCTGTGGTGATGCAACGGGTTAAACCAGTGGTTCTTCACCTGTGGATCCCCAGATGTTTTGTCCTTCAACTCCCAGGACTCCTGATCTATGCTGATGATCATGCCATCACCACTTAAGCAGGGAGCTTTGCAATAATTGAACAGAAGCTCTCCAAAGCTCTAGGGCAGTGGTTCTCAACCTGTGGGTCCCCAGATGTTTTGTCCTTCAACTCCCAGGACTCCTGATCTATGCTGACAATCATGCCATCARCACTTAAGTAGAGAGCTTTGCAATAGTTGAWCAGAAGCTCTCCAAAGCTCTAGGGCAGTGGTTCTCAACCTGTGGGTCCCCGGATGTTTTGTCCRTCAARTCCCAGGACTCCMGATCTATGCTGARGATCATGCCATCACCACTTAAGRAGYGAGCTTTGKAYTAGTTYAWCAGAAGCTCTCCAAAGCTCTAGGGCAGTGGTTCTCAACCTGTGGGTCCCCAGATGTTTTGTCCTTCAACTCCCAGGAATCCTAACAGCTGGTAAACTGGCTGGGATTTCTGGGAGTTGTAGGCCAAAACACCTGGGGACCCACAGATTGAGAACTCCTGATCTATGCTGACGATCATGCCATCACCACTTAAGCAGGGAGCTTTGCAATAGTTGAACAGAAGCTCTCCAAAGCTCTAGGGCAGTGGTTCTCAGCTTGTGGGTCCCCATGTGTTTTGTCCTTCAACTCCCAGAAATCCTAACAGCTGGTAAACTGGCTGGGATTTCTGGGAGTTGTAGGCCAAAACACCTGGGGACCCACTGGTTGAGAACTCCTGATCTAGAGAGAGAAGGGTGGAATATAAATAAAGTGTGTTGTTGTTGTTGTTGTTGTTGTTGTTGTTGTTGTTGTTGTTATAGAATTAATACATTTAGATACCACTTGAACTGCTACTCGTGAGAGCCGTTCAGCAGTGGAACTCTCTGCCCCGGAGTGTGGTGGAGGCTCCTTCTTTGGAAGCTTTTAAACAGAGGCTGGATGGCCATTGGTCAGGGGTGATTTGAATGCAATATTTCTGCTTCTTGGCAGGGGGTTGGACTGGATGGCCCATAAGGTCTCTTCCAACTCTTTGATTCTATGATTCTATGATTCTATCCTCAATGCTGTGGAGATTTAGGAGTTGTCATTTGATGAGTCATCACAACTCTTTGACAGAGAAGGCCAGCTGACCGTGCTTTCATGTCTGCTACTCCGTAATTGTGTAACTCCTTGTCCTTTTCATACAGTATTGTTGTCTTTCTCTTAGGGCATCTTCCCATCAACATACATCCATTTGAAAGAGGCAACCGTGCAAGATGGCGGGTAAGTAGCTACGATGTTTGGACCCAATGCCTAGATAGGAACACAGTTATTTGCCTTCTGTTAATGGCCAGATCTGGTTTGCAGTACAGTCACAGCCATGCAGAAAGATATCTAACTCTTCTGCTTCAACGTTTTGAAAAAGTATTATCTGGTTTCCCAATCCCATGTATTTATTTATTTATTTATTTATTTGTTACTAGCTGTCCCCTGCCACACATTGCGGTGGCCCAGTCTGTGTATATGTCTTTTGTGTGTATATGTGTATTTATATATTTGTGTATTTATTCGCATGCGTTGCATTTTTTTTTTTTTGCTTTTTAAGTCTCTTTTGCTGTGTTTTTCAGTGTTTTTAGGAGTGATGGTCACTTGTTGGCCTGATAGGTGTACTGTGTCCCAATTTTGTGTCAGTTCACCCAGGGGTTTTTGAGTTATGTTAATCCCACAAACAAACATTACAGACACACACACACATACATTCACACACTAGACATCCCCTGCCATGTGTTGCTGTGGCCCAGTCTGGTGATCTGGAAAATAAAGTAATAAGAAAGTGTTGTATTCTAATATATATATTTTTTTATGCTTGTGGGTTAACGTTTTCTTGCCCTGGTGAAGGGAGTTGGACTGGATGGCCTTAAGTATTTTCTTGGTCATAGGGGTTCTGTGTAGGAAGTTTGCCCCAGTTCTATCGTTCGTGGGGTTCAGCATGCTCTTTGATTGTAGGTGAACTATAAATCTCAGTAACTACAACTCCCAAATGTCAAGGTCTATTTCCCCCAAACTCCATCTGTGTTCCTAGATCAGTACATGGAAGATTCGTGCCAAGTTTGGTCCAGATTCATCATTGTTTGAGTCCACAGTGTACTACAACTCCCAAATGCGACGTCAAACCTCACCAAACCCTTCTAGTATTTTCTGTGGGCCATGGGAGTTGTGTGCACCACGTTTGGTTCAATTCCATCATTAATGGAGTTCAGAATGCACTTCGTTGTTGTAGGTTTTTCCGGGCTATATGGCCATGTTCTGGAGGCAATTTTTCTCCTGACGTTTCGCCTGCATCTATGGCAAGCATCCTCAGAGGTAGTGAGGTCTGTTGGAAGTAGGAAAAATTGGTTTACATATCTGTGGAATGACCAGGGTGAGATAAAGGACTTTTGTTTGCTGGGGCTAGCTGTGAATGTTTCAGCTGATCACCTTGATTAGCATTCAATGGCTTGGAAGCGCCTGTTCATTTTCATGGTTTCTTCCTTTCTGTTGAAATTGTCCACATGCTTGTGGATTTCAATGGCTTCTCTGTGTAGTCTGACATGGTGGTTGTTGGTGTGGTCCAGCATTTCTGTGTTCTCAAATGCTGTGTCCAGGTTGGTTCATCAGGTGCTCTGCTATGGCTGATTTCTCTGGTTGAAGAAACCATGAAAATGAACAAAATCTGGCTACCAGTATTAAAAAAACTCAAAAATTACAACAGCAAAACAACAGAGGGGAAACAAACAGGCACATAAAATCACTCTCAACAAAAGGTTCGCCCCAGGTGCTTCCAAGCCATTGAATGCTAATCAAGGTGATCAGCTGAAACATTCACACCTAGCCCCAGCAGACAAAAGTCCTTTGTCTCACCCTGGTCATTCCACAGATATATAAACCCATTTTTCCTACTTCCAACAGACCTCACTACCTCTGAGGATGCTTGCCATAGATGCAGGCGAAACGTCAGGAGAAAAATTGCCTCCAGAACATGGCCATATAGCCTGGAAAAACCTACAACAACCTAGTGATTCCGGCCATGAAAGCCTTTGACAATACATAGAATGCACTTCATTTGTAAGTTAACTTTAATTCCCAGCAACTATAACTCCCAAATGACAAAATAAAAAAAATGAGTGAAGGACATACATTGGGTTGTTAGGTATATGCTGTCCAAATTTGGTGTCAATTGGCCCACTGGTTTTTGAGTTCTGTTAATCCCACAAACGAACATTACATTTTTATTTATATAGATTTACAATATTTATATTCCACTCTTCTCACCCTGAAGGGGAATCAGAGCAGATCACAGAACACAAATATGACAAACATTAAATGCTATTATAAACTGACAAGACAAACAACTGTACATAGATAGAGGTATATACGAGCTTTTCCATCTTCGGCATCTTGGAGGCTGTGCTCGATTCCGACCACTGGTGGTTGTTGCTCCACTTTTCCTGCCAAAAACTTCCTCCTTGATCGAATCATTGGCATTTTTCTGGCATTTTGTTATGGACACCTTAAATACCTCTCCGCTTAAGCGGTACCTATTTATATACTCACACTTGGGTTTAAAACTGTCAGCCTTTTGGTTGGCAGGATTTACTGCAGCTGGCGGTTAACCTGCTGTGCTAAAGCTCGGTCCAGTGTCAGCCCCATTATGGAATTGCCAGATAGAAAACCAGAGCTGGCTTCTAGATCTTGTAGTTGCTAGGATTTATAGTTCACCTACAATCAAAGAGCATTCTGAACTCCATCAACGATATAATTGGACCAAACTTGGCACACAGAACCCCCATAACCAGGAGAAAATACTGGAAGGGTTTGATGGGCATTGACCTTGAGTTTTGGAGTTGTAGTTCACCTACATCCAGACAGCACTGTGGACTCAAACAATGATGGATCTGGACCAAACTTGGCACAGATACTCAATATGCCCAAATGTGAACACTGGTGGAGTTTGGGGAAAATAGACCTTGACATTTGGGAGTTGTGTTGCTGGGATTTATAGTTCACCTACAATCAAATAGCATTCTGAACCCCACCAACGATAGAATTGGGCCAAAGTTGGCACACAGAACTCCCATGACCAGAAAATACTGGAAGGGTTTGGTGGGCATTGACCTTGAGTTTTGGAGTTGTAGTTCACCTACATCAGAGCACTGTGGCCTCAAACAATGATGGATCTGGACCAAACTTGGCACGGATACTCAATATGCCCAAATGTGAACACTGGTGGAGGTTGGGGGAAATAGATCTTGACATTTGAGATTTGTAGTTGCTGGGATTTATAGTTCACCTACAATCAAAGAGCATTCTGAACCCCACCAACGATAGAATTGGACCAAACTTGGCACACAGAACCCCCATAACCAGGAGAAAATACTGGAAGGGTTTGGTGGGCATTGACCTTGAGTTTTGGAGTTGTAGTTCACCTACATGCAGACAGCACTGTGGACTCAAACAATGATAGATGTGGACCAAACTTGGCACAGATACTCAATATGCCCAAATGTGAACACTGGTGGAGTTTGGGGGAAATAGATCTTGACATTTGAGATTTGTAGTTGCTGGGATTTATAGTTCACCTACAATCACAGAGCATTCTGGACCCCACCAGCAATAGAATTGGACCAAACTTCCCACACAAAACCCCCATAATCAAAGGGAAATACTGTGTTTTCTGATGGTCTTTGTCGACCCCTCTGACACCGTCCTTGTGACCACCCCCCCAGGGGTCCCTACCCCCAGGTTGAGAAATACTCCCTTAATGGTATTGGATCTATCTCTACTTTTTACTATAGCAACCCTATCCACATATGCATACTACTGACACCTTAAATTATCAAAGTACTCATTTGAAACCTTCTTTCTCCTTCTGCAGGCAACACGAAACAGTCATTCCAAATGAGCTCCCTTTGGTGCAGGAACTCACCTCTACGCTATGGGAATGGGCAGTTATTTGGCACAGGCTCTATGTGGTTTGTATGATTATTTGTTTTCAATTTAGTTTTATTTGCGGAGAATCAGCATTCTACCCAGAGTGCAGGAGCAAAAAAACCCCAAAATTTAAAATCACGTGTGAAATTGGTTTGAAGTCATGGCTAAGCTTTGTGGGCCAAACGGTGACATTGCTTACTTTTGACTGCAAAACCTCTCCAACTTCTCCATCACTGCAAAAAAAAATATTTATTTATTTATTTGCAGTATTTATATTCTGCCCTTCTCACCCTGCAGGGGACTCAGGGTGGATTACAATGTACATATTGTAATCGGTTCACAAGACACAGGACACAGCAGAATTCAACACCAATATAAATTTATTTATTTATTTATTTATTTCACAGTTTTGTATACCGAGCTTCTCAACCTCGTTGAGGGACTCAGCCCGGTTTACAGCCATAAAAACATATACATTCATTAAAATATCATATATCACAAATTACAAAACAACTTTAAAAACACTAAATATAAAACTACAGTGGTCAGTCGTCCTAATAAGATGGATCTATATCCACTTCCATCCAGAGTCCTATGGTGTTGTCTCATTCCTCGAAGGCCTGACTCCACAGCCACGTCTTCACCCGTTTCCTAAATGTTAGGATGGATGGGGCGGTTCTGGCCTCCAGAGGGAGAGAGTTCCAGAGTCGCGGGGCCACCACCGAGAAGGCCCTGTCCCCCGCACTTGCGAGGCTGGTGGGACCGAGAGCAGGGCCTCTCCAGATGATCTTAATAATCTTGATGGTTCGTAGGGGAGAATACGTTCGGAGAGGTAAACAGGGCCGGAGTCGTTTAGGGCTTTATAGGTCAACACCAGCACTTTGAATTGTGCTCGGAAGCTAACTGGCAGCCAGTGGAGCTGGCGTAACAGCGGAGTGGTGTGCTCCCTGTACCCAGCCCCCGTTAGTAATCTGGCTGCCGCGCGTTGGACTTGCTGCAGCTTCCGGGCAGTCTTCAAAGGCAACCCCACGTAGAGAGCGTTGCAGTAATCTAAGCGGGATGTAACCAAAGCGTGTACTACCGTGGCCAAGTCAGCCCTCCCAAGGTACGGATGCAGCTGGCGCACAAGTTTTAATAAAACAGTTAATAACCTAATCTAATACACAATTAATACACAATTACTATGATAACCATTCACTAGTGTCTCATCACTAAAAACATGATCCAGATTCGTCATCTATTGTTCCATTCCTATGTCATTACCAATCATTGCACTAAATTATTCGAATGCCTTTATATACATGGCAAACATTCGATGTCATGGACACACAACATATATAGACAGTCAGTCAGAGGCTACTTAACATTCCAGCTTTTCATGAGGGTATTCTGGCCACCAGGGGAGCTGTCGCTTCACCGTTCATTTGTGTCACAGATGAAGTACTTCCTCAATCTTGGCATGCTTGCTGGAGATTTTTATGGCATCATAAATTAGTTAAATTAGGCTCCCTGCGTAGGCAGTATCTAAATTTCCTACTTGACAGATGCAACTGTCTTTCGGGCTGCAAAGGGCATCTGTCAGGGGTGCTTTGAATGCAATTTTCCTGTTTCTTGGCAGGGGTTGGACTGGATGGCCCATGATGTCTCTTCCAATTCTATGATTCTAAGGGAGGGAGAGCCACAGCAGAGGGGCCACCAGAGAGAAGGCCCTGTCTCTTGTCCCCACCAAATGCAACTGCGATTATGGTGGGACGGAGAGCAGGGCCACGCTGGATGATCTTAAGGTCCTTGGTGGTATGTAGAGGGAGATACTAAACTGAGCTGAAAGCCCTTCCCCACTCTAAGCTTTTATTCCCAATAATAGGGAGAAAATAGGCATTATATCTGTGATTTCCCATTTCTCCTTGCATTTAACTCAACCATCCTCAGACCTTACTTTTTCTGTAGAATTATTTATTTATTTACAGTATTTGTATACTGCTTTTCTCACCCCGAGGGGGACTCAAAGCGGTTTACACATAAGAGAAACTTTATTGATATATGCAGGAAGTTTTTGCTTCCCGTCCAAGGGCTGTTCAGTCCTTACTTACTTACTTACTTAGGCGATCCCTCGTTTTCCGAGGAGAATGGTCTTCCAGTGTTCTTGTGGGTCTGTATGTGGCTGTGGAGCCCTATTCTTGACCTGCATCTTCTTCCGCAGTGAGGGCATTGGTTTCCAGGTGGAAGGCGGTCTCAGTCGGGTTTGGCTTGGCACGCTTATCCCTTTCGCTCTCCATTCGTGCCTCTTCAAATTCTGCAGCACTGCTGGTCACAGCTGACCTCCAGCTGGAGCGGTCAAGGGCCAGGGCTTCCCAGTTCTCAGTGTCTATACCGGAGTTTTTTAAGGTTGGCTTTGAGCCCATCTTTAAATCTCTTTTCCTGTCCTCCAACATTCCGTTTTCCGATCTTGAGTTCGGAGTAGAGCAACTGCTTTGGGAGACGGTGGTCGGGCATCCAGACAACGTGGCCGGTCCAGCGGAGTTGATGGCGGAGGACCATCACTTCAATGCTGGTGGTCTTTGCTTCTTCCAGCACGCTGACATTTGTCCGCCTGTCTTCCCAAGAGATTTGCAGGCTTTTCCGAAGGCAGCGCTGATGGAATCATTCCAGGAGTTTTATGTGACATCTGTAGACAGTCCACGTCTCACAGGCATATAGCAGGGTTGGGAGGACAATAGCTCTATAAACAAGCACCTTGGTATCCCTACGGATGTCCCGGTCCTCAAACACTCTCTGCTTCATTCGGAAAAATGCTGCACTCGCAGAGCTCAGGCGGTGTTGTATTTTGGTGTCGATGTTGACTTTGGTGGAGAGGTGGCTGCCAAGGGAGCGGAAATGATCAACATTTTCTAATGTTACACCATTAAGCTGTATCACTGGCATTGGAGAGGGGTTGGCTGGTGTCTGCTGGAACAGCACCTTGGTTTTTTTCGATGTTCAATGACAGGCCGAGCTTCTCATATTCTTCTGCGAAGATGTTTAGAGTGGCTTGTAGATCTTTTTCTGAATGCGCACAGATGACATTGTCATCAGCATACTGGAGTTCTACAACAGATGTTGTTGTAACCTTGGTTTTGGCTTTCAGTCTGCAGAGGTTAAATAGCTTGCCATCTGTCTGATAGATGATTTCCACTCTGGTGGGAAGCTTCCCATCAACAAGGTGCAGTATCATAACGATAAAGATGGAGAATAAAGTTGGGGCAAGAACACATCCCTGTTTGACACCGGATTCCACTTTAAATGGGTCACTTTGGGAGCCATTGCTGTCCAAGACTGTTGTCATCATGGAGGAGCCGCAGGATGTTCACAAATGTTGCTGTTCAGTCCAATGGGGTGTCTTTTGCAGTGAAAGGCGAGGATTGGCCAACTTTGCAAGTGCCCAATCTCTTTGTTTCCATTCTGACTCAAGGCTGGCTGATGTAAACTCATAGCATGGCCATGAATGAGCATTCCAGCCAGTGTGCTTGGCAGCTGAAGTGTACCAAGTGTTTATTTTGGATCAGAGGTTTTGATTATGATGACTTGTGCCTTGCCCATAGTGGGAAGAAGGAAGGAACAGAGTCATGAAAGAGACCCAGTCTCGTTGGAATGCATTGCTTGCTTAGTTATATTTATATCTTACCTTTTGTCCAATTGGCTCCAGTTGACGTAAAGGATTGCCCGTAAATGATTGGCTGAGAGGAGCATTGGGCCTTACATCCTGTTGTATAATGCAGAGATTTGTCTTAGTTTTGTTGTGTTTAATGTATTGTCGAAGGCTTTCATGGCTGAACTACCTCTGAGGATGCTTGCCATAGATGCAGGCGAAACGTCAGGAAAAATGCCTCTAGAATATGGATCATAATAAACTGTGGCAAGTTCTTAGTGGGATGGGCATCCCAAGCCACCTTGTCTCTCTCCTGAGGAATCTGTACAAGGACCAAGTAGCAACAGTCAGAACTGACCATGGAACAACAGACTGGTTCAAGATTGGGAAAGGCGTACGGCAAGGCTGCATCCTCTCAGCCAACCTTTTTAACTTGTATGCAGAACACATCATGCGATGTGCGGGGCTGGATGAATGCAAAGCTGGGGTGAAAATTGCTGGAAGAAACATTAACAACCTCAGATATGCAGATGACACCACTCTGATGGCCGAAAGCGAGGAGGCGCTGAGGAGCCTTCTAATCAAGGTGAAAGAAGAAAGCGCAAAAGCCGGGTTGCAGCTAAACGTCAAAAAAACCAAGATTATGGCAACAAGAATGATTGACAACTGGAAAATAGAGGAGAAACCGTGGAGGCCGTGACAGACTTTGTATTTCTAGGTGCAAATATGACTGCAGATGCAGACTGTGGCCAGGAAATCAGAAGACGCTTACTTCTTGGGAGGAGAGCAATGTCCAGTCTCGATAAAATAGTAAAGAGTAGAGACATCAGACTGGCAACAAAGATCCATTGCCTAGTCAAAGCCATGGTCTTCCCTGTAGTCACCTACGGATGTGAGAGCTGGACCTTAGGGAAGGCTGAGCGAAGAGATGCTTTTGAGCTGTGGTGTTGGAGGAAAGTTCAGAGAGTGCCTTGGACTGCGAGAAGATCCAACCAGTCCATCCTCCAGGAAATAAAGCCCGACTGCTCACTGGAGGGAAAGATACTAGAGACAAAGTTGAAGTACTTTGGCCACATCATGAGGAGACAGGAAAGCCTAGAGAAGACAATTATGCTGGGGAAAGTGGAAGGAAAAAGGAAGAGGGGCCGACCAAGGGCAAGGTGGATGGATGGCATCCTTGAAGTGACTGGACTGACCTTGAGGGAGCTGGGGGTGGTAACGGCAGACAGGGAGCTCTGGCGTGGGCTGGTCCATGAGGTCACGAAGAGTCGGAGACGACTGAACGAATGAACAACAAAGCCCGAAAAAACCCACAAGAACCTATTTGTTGTGTTTCTTGTCCCAACCTATTTCCTTATGAGAATGAAATACCATCCCCTCCATCCTTTGTGCATTTCTTTTGTATTATGTGTACAACTTTGTGTGCATTTTCAAACTTACACAATTTTAG
>NW_026847882.1:6010438-6011943 GCF_025583915.1 Anolis sagrei ordinatus
TAAAACCAGCACTTTGAATTGTGTTCGGAAGCCCAGCGTACCTGTCCGAACTTATCTCCTTCTATGTCCCACTGTGGAGTTTAAGATCTTCTGGGGAGGCCCTGCTCTCAGCCCCACCTTTATCACAAGTGAGGCTGGTGGGGACGAGGGACAGGGCCTTCTCAGTGGTGGCCCCTCGCCTGTGGAATTCACTCTCCGGGAATATTAGGTCATCAACATCCCTCCTCTCCTTCAGAAGGAAGCTGAAGACATGGATATGGGACCAGGCATTTGGGTAATCTGGCAGATTAACAAGGTAATGATGACTAGAGTTGGAAAGGATTATGGTAATGCTAAATGGATTGATGAATTTTAGAACTCGATAAATGCAGGCTGTAGATCGGCTTTTTAGTTGATATTGTATTAATGGTATGTTTTAAACTATTGTGTTTATTGTTATTTGCATTTTTATTGTAATTGTTGGCATCGAATTGTGCCGGAAGTAAGCCGCCCTGAGTCTCCCCTAGGGAGTGAGAAGGGTGGGATCGAAATGCCCTAAATGCCCGCAGTGGAGTTGGCATAACAAAAGATCATCCTTTAGGGGAGGAGGATGATCCAAATGAGTTGCTTTTGGAAGCAATGAATTTGGCTCATCCTCCTCTCCTAAAACTTTCTTCTCCTTGGATTTCTTTGAGAGCCTCCCAATCTCTTCATATTTCCAATTTCCTATTCCTGGACTGCAACTCCCAGCAATCCTCCAGATAGATAGATTAGATGGAAATAGAAAGGTAGGTAGGTAGATGGATCAGGAGGACTGCTAGGAGTTGCAGTCCAGGAATAGGTAGAGAAGGAAGAAAGGAGAAAAAGGAGAAGGGGAAGAAAAGGGGGAAAGGAAGGGAAGGGGAAGAGAAGGAAGGAAGGAGAGAAGAAAAGGAAAAAAAAGGGAAGGAAGGAGAGAAAGAAAGAAGGAGAGAAAAGGGGAAGGTTGGCCACAGCAACTCGTGGCGGGTACAGCTAGTAACTTACTTTACTTAGGCGATCCCTCGTTGGACGAGTAAGATGGTCTTCCATTATGGATTTCCTTGTGGGTCCGTATGTGGCTGTGGAGCACTATTCTTGCTCTGCATCTTCTCCCACAGTGAGGGCATTGGTTTCCAGGTGGGAGGCGGTCCCGGTCAGGGTTGGCTTGACGCGCCTTCCTCCTGGCACGTTTCTCTCTTTCACCCTCCACTCGTGCCTCCTCAAATTCTGCAGCACTGCTGGTCACAGCTGTCCTCCAGCTGGAGCGCTCAAGGGCCAGGGCTTCCCAGTTCTCAGTGTCTATGCCAGAGTTTTTAAGGTTGGCTTTGAGCCCATCTTTAAATTTTTTTCCTGTCCACCAACGGTGGACAGCTAGTAACTAATATAGGAGTGTTCCATCTCCCAGGATCCTGATTTGCCTTGCTTTACAGTTGCTTGCTCCAGCAAAGGATCACCGCCTTGTCGGGGCGCTGGAGCTTGAGCACCTCAATGATGTCATGAGCGAA
>NW_026847882.1:6014065-6038858 GCF_025583915.1 Anolis sagrei ordinatus
GGCGAAACGTCAGGAGAGAATGCCTCTAGAACATGGCCATATAGCCCAAAAAAACCTACAACAACCCAGCTTGTACATCTGGCAACTCTCTCTCCATGTATTGCTGGGGTCTTCCTTGCAGGATCTTGAGCATTACCTTGCTGGCATGTGAAATAAGTGCCACTGTATGGAAGTTTGAGCATTGTTTAGCAATGCGTTTTCTAATGTGAGCATTTAGAAAAAAGCAAAATAAGAAACTGGCTTTTTGATGTGTTACGTCCACCAATACATACAATACAATACATACTCTACATAGTGTTACTAATTAACTAAATGATATTACTTAACACCCCCTAAACAAACAATACCTTTTTCAAATAACCCGGGCATCGCAGGGTACCCAAGCTAATCCAAAAATAAAACGCATCTGTTCGCGTTGTGGCTTGGATGCATGCTTTGAATGCTCTCAGGCATAAAATGCAAAGCCCTTTGAAAGGAGAAGCTTGAACGTTTAGCATAACTCATGATTGGAAAGAGGATTAGCCTTGAAAGAGAAGAATAAGCGTTCTCAGAGTTCAGATTCCTGCACCTCCAAATTAATTGGATCTTTGGCCTTAACGCTTCGCACTCGGTGCCGGGCTTCCTAAGTCTCGCTATTGGTGGCACTCGGCGCCTCCGTCTACTACCCTATCATTATTGCATTTAATTATTTTGGAAACACTTTGCCCAGCGCATGCTTTTGCCACCGTAGCATGCTTCTTCCTGCAAATGCAATTGACGCTAATTGCAAGCATGGCGTGAACAGGCATTTCTGTTTCCAAAGGGCAGCATTAATAGGGAGTTAAAAGGATCTTTTGAATTGTTTTGAGGGTAGAATACTATATATAACCGAAGAGTGTGATTCAATCCATCGCTCCAAAGGCACATTCACACGGACACACAAGGCAGTAATAATAATAATACATTTTAATACCATAATACTACATAATACAATAATCATACAAAATATAACAAGGCTCAAGGCAGGGAACAACATAGAATTAGAATTCAATGGCTAACTAAGAATACATAAAACCAGCTAAAGCACATAGTTTAAATACACATAAACATAAGATTAAACCACACATTAAAATCATACATACATATAAAAGGTCAATTTAGAATTTATAGTTTAAAATATAGTGTGTATGTCTGCTGAAGGAGAGAAGTTTTGAACATCAGAAGGTACATTTAGCTGTTGGATCTCTTTGTGTTGAATTGGTTGGGGTATTCAGTGAAAAACTATAGCAAAATGTGCTGCAGGATGTTCCTCCTGAAAAAACAAAGTTTTTGTAGTGTAATAGAAAACATCCATTTCTGTTTTGTTGACTACTAGCCGCCTGCTGTGCCAGCTCCACTGGCTGCCGATCCAATTCCGAGCAGAATTCAAAGTGCTGCTCTTGACCTATAAAACCCTATACAGCTCCGGTCCAGCGTACCTGTCCGAACGTATCTCCTTCTACGTCCCACCTTGGAGCTTAAGATCGTCAGGGGAGGCCCTGTTCTCGGCCCTGCCTTTGTCTCAAACACGCTTGGAGGGGATGAGGGACAGGGCCTTCTTGGTGGTGGCCCCCCGCCTGTGGAATTTGCTCCCCGGGGAAATTAGGTCATCGTCATCCCTCCTCACCTTTAGAAAAAAGATTAAAATGTGGCTGTGGGACCAGGCCTTCGGGCAATCATGTTAAAGGACAATTGATAATGTTTGACTATGGCATGGAAGAGGATTTGGATAAGTTAAGTGGAGATATAAGTTAAGTGGGTATAAATAAAGTTAATAATAAAATGGGCAATAGCTATTCAGAGTGTAAGTATACTGTTTTAATCTTTATTTATTAATGCCGAACGTATTCTCCCCTACGAACCATCAAGACCACTAAGATCGTCTGGAGGGGCCCTGCTCTCAGTCCCTCCGCCTGCACAAGCACGGCTGGTGGGGACGAGGGACAGGGCCTTCTCGATGGTGGCCCCTCGACTTTGGAACTCCCTGCCATTAGAGATCAGAACTGCCCCCTCCCTCATGACGTTCAGGAAACTAACAAAGACCTGGTTGTGGAACGCGGCATTTGACAACTGATTTAATTCTTTGCCCACATGAAAGGAGGATGATGAATGGGATTGTGATGGTGTCGGACGATTTGGCTCTTTTAACTGGGATGATAATGTTTTAATGTGTATGGTGCTGATATTTTAATCGTGTAATGAAGTGGCATTGTGTTGTTATTGTATATTCTTTGTATGTTAGCACGTGTTGTGAATCGGTCCGAATCCCTCTTTGAAGGTGAGAGGGTCGGTATATAAAACCTCGAAATAAATCAATCTATATATATAAATCTGTTAGGTTGGTTCAATGGGACAGCAAAACTCTAAAACCCCCCAACGAAACTTAACCAAAATTCCCATGCCCATAACACAAACCACAAGGTGCAAACATATCTACTCAAAATGAAAAACAACACAACAACACACTCACAAAATGGCAAAACAACAAAACTCTAANGAATCTCCCCTGCCTTTTCAGTTTAGAGGAAAGACTTCAGACGTGCTGATGGTTAGGCAGGTAGCTCTAGGATAACCATTGCAAAAACTACATTATAGATAAGTATTAAGTTAAATTGAGTAAGCTATTTTAAGCTATAGATAGTATATTATCTATATATATAAAAATGCTCTGTGCATAATGAGTACCTTAAAAACAAAAGAACCAATGAACGAAATTACACCAAATTTGGCAACAAAACGTTTCATAACACAAGGAGTGACCATCACTCAAAAAATTATGGTTTTGTCATTTGGGAGTTGTAGGTGCTGGGATTTATAGTTCACCTACAATCAAGGAGCATTCTGAACTCCGTCAACGATGGAATTGAACCAAACTTGAAATAATGTTAAAATAATGAAAATGTAGTAATAAGAGTTATAATAGAGTAAAATAATAAATGCAAATAATCAATGTAATAACAATAATAAAGTACAATTATAAATGTAATCATAATAATAATAATAACAACAATAATAATAATAACAGAGCAAAATAATAAATAACCTTGACCCGAGTATAAGCCAAGGGGGAAATTTTCAGCCAAACAAAAGAGCTGAAAAAATAGGCTTATACTCGAGTATATACTCGCAAGCACGCTTGGCGGGGACGAGGGACAGGGCCTTCTCTGTGGTGGCCCCTCGGCTGTGGAACTCCCTGCCTAGGGATATTAGATCAGCCCCCTCCCTCCTGACTTTTCAGAAGAGAGTAAAAACCTGGCTCTTCGAGCAAGCATTCGGAACCCCGGAATAGATAGTCAAGCTTGAGATGGAGAATGACCCAGGAACGGCCAAGACGATGAAACCGACGAGGATTGGAACGAGAGGATATAGCTCTTTTTAAATTGTTATTGCACTGTCTTTTTTTTTGTCTAAATGCACTTAATTGTTTTTGCTGATTGTACTGATGGCATCGAATTGTGCCGATATGTAGACCGCCCTGAGTCGCCTGCGGGCTGATATGGGCGGGATGTAAATAATGTAAAGAAATAAAGAAATACAGTACTTTTTATTTTAAGCTTAACCTTCAATATTTTTTTTAAAAAAAAGTATATGCAGGGGAGATGGTTCTCCAAGATTTCTCTGCGCTTTCTTAAGGCTGCGGGACTTACAAAGTTTTTCCAAAGAGTGGGGAGAGCCCAGCTTCATATGTGTTTGGTGCAATTTTAGTCCAAAGAAGCACTTTAAATCTCACTTGAGACTCAAATGCAAGGCAGGCATTGGCACAATGGCTCTCCGACTGCCAAAGAAAATGTTGGGCTCTGTGGGTTCCCCCCATGGCTCACAGATTGACTGCCTGTCACATCACTTCCTGGACAGATAAGCTAATGAAGGAGACATTTGAAAGCAGAAGCTGAAAAATTAATGTTAAACCTGCTTCGGGAAATGTCATAAATTTGAATAAGTGCACACACAGTGTCAGGAACTGTAACTGGCAGTTTTGTGGTTAGGCTTTAAGCCTCATTAATTCTAGCTACACTACAATGTCAGTTGTTGTTGTTCCTTTCTGGGAAGATCTTCCTTCCGCATAGTTTTGTGGTGATCAGAAGTAGAGATAACTGTAGCCTACTTACCTGTCTGACCGCATCTCCCCATTTACTTACTTACTTAGGCGATCCCTTGTTGGCCGAGTAGGATAGACTTCCAGGATCAGTGTTCTGGTGGTGGGTCCGTAGGTGACTGTGGAGCCCTATTCTTGATCTGCATCTTCTCCCTCAGTGAGGGCATTGGTTTCCAGGTGGAAGGCGGTCTCGGTCGGGGTTGGCTTGACGCACCTTCCTCTTCTCTCTCTCACCCACCATTTGTGCCTCTTCAAATTCTGCAGCACTGCTGGTCACAGCTGACCTCCAGCTGGAGCGCTCAAGGGCCAGGGCTTCCCAGTTCTCAGCGTCTATGCCAGAGGTTGCATAGAAGTTGGCTGGTGAGCCCATCTTTAAATCTCTTTTCTTGTCCACCAACATTCCATTTTCTTGAGTTCGGTGTAGAGCTTTGGGAGATGGTGGTCAGGCATCCAGACAACGTGGCCAGTCCAGCAGAGTTGATGGCGGAGGACCATGTCTTCAATGCTGGTGGTCTTTGCTTCTTCCAGCATGCTGACGTTTGTCCACCTGTCTTCCCCAGAGATTTGCAGGATTTTCTGGAGGCAGTGCTGATGGAATCGTTCCAGGAGGTGCATGTGACGTCTGTAGACAGTCCACGTCTTGCAGGCGTGTAGCAGGGTTGGGAGGACAATAGCTTTATAAGCAAGCACCTTGGTATCCCTACGGATGTCCCGGTCCTCAAACACTCTCTGCTTCATTCAGAAAAAAGCTGCACTCGCAGAGCTCAGGCAGTGTTGTATTTCAGCGTCGATGTTGACTTTGGTGGAGAGGTGGCTGCCAAGGGAGCGGAAATGGTCAACATTTTCTAATGTTACACCATTAAGTTATATTTCTGGCATTGGAGAGGGGTTGGCTGGTGACTGCTGGAACAGCACTTTGGTTTTCTCGATGTACAATGACAGGCCGAGCTTCTCGTATGCTTCCTCGAAGGTGTTTACAGTGGCTTGTAGGTCTTCTTCTGAATACGCACAGATGACATTGTCATTAGCATACTGGAGTTCTATAATAGATTTTGTTGTAACCTTGGTTTTGGCTTCCAGTCTGCTAAGGTTAAACAGCTTGCCATCTGTCCGATAAACGATTTCCACTCTGGTGGGAAGCTTCCCATCAACGTTCGGGCAGATTGGTATCTCCTCATACCAACCTGTCCGAACGTTAAGATCTTCTAGCGAGGCCCTCCTCTTGTTGCCGTCACCATCTCAAATGCATCTGGCAGTGATGAGAGAGAGGGCCTTCTCGGTGGCTGCTCCCAACTCTTTGGAACTTCCTCCCCAAGGAGGTTGAAACCGCCCCTTCCCTGACATCTTTTCAAAAGCAGCTAAAGACCTTCCTGTTCGTGCAAACTTTTGAGGAAGACACTTAGTTGTAATGACAGGAAGGCAAGCTTTTATTTCAGTGTTTCTCAACCTGGGAGTCGGGACCCCAGGGGGGTCATAAGGGGGTGTCAGAGGGGTCGCCAAAGACCACCAGAAAACACAGTACTTTCTGTTGATTATGGGGGTCTGTGTGGGAAGTTTGGCCCAATTCTATCATTGGTGGGGTTCAGAATATTCTTTGATAGGTGAACTATAAATCCCAGCAACTACAACTCCCAAATGTCAAGGTGTATTTGCCTCAAATTCTAGCAGTGTTCACATTTGGGCATATTGAATATTCATGCCAAGTTTGGTTCAGATCCATCGTTGTTTGAGTCCACAGTGCTGTCTTGATGTAAGTGAACTACAACTCCAAAACTCAAATGCCTACCAAACCTCTCCAGTATTTTCTGTTGGTTGTGGGAGTTCTGTGTGCCAAGTTTGGTTCAATTCCATTGCTGGTGGAGTTCAGAATGCTCTTTGATTGGAGGTGAACTATAAATCCCATCAACTGCAACTCCTAGGCCTGGGTAACAACGGAAAAATTTGTTTCTAAAATCGATTTGTATTTGGGGGTTTTTTTTGTTTCGATATTTAAAATAATTACAAAATTTTCCTTTTAAAAAGTTTGATATTTACGAAATTTCGTTAATATTAACGAATCAATTCGTTAAAATGGCGGACGCGGTTGCGCAACGTGAAAATAATAGTTTTAAATAATAGTTTTAACCTCGGAGAAGGAAAGAGGGGGGAAAGAGAGAGAGGGAGGGGTGAAACAAACCACTTTCTGCCTTCGTGAATGTAAGGGACAGTCAAAGCAGTACTGAAAAATGGCCATCCATTCTTAATAATAATAATAATAATAATAATAATAATAATAAATATAATAATAAATATAATAACCTGGAGAAGGAAGGGGGGGGAAGGAGAGAGAGAGGAGGGTGGGTGAGATCTCTACTCTGGTTTGACAATGCTTCTTCTCAATAATAATAATAATAATAATAATAATAATAATAACAAACCACTTTCTGCCTTCGTGAATGTAAGGGACAGTCAAAGCAGTACTGAAAGATGGCCATCCATTCTTAATAATAATAATAATAATAATAATAATAATAAATATAATTAATATAATAGTTTTAACCTGGAGAAGGAAAGGGGGGGAAGGAGAGAGAGAGGAGGGTGGGTGAGATCTCTACTCTGGTTTGACAATGCTTCTTCTCAATAATAATAATAATAATAATAATAATAATAATAACAAACCACTTTCTGCCTTCGTGAATGTAAGGGACAGTCAAAGCAGTACTGAAAGATGGCCATCCATTCTTAATAATAATAATAATAATAATAATAATAATAATAATAAATATAATTAATATAATAGTTTTAACCTGGAGAAGGAAAGAGGTTAGGCAGGCAACAGGCAGGTCTCTGAGTGCTGCACTGCTGTGTCTCTTTGCCCAATGCACGCAGGCCAGAGTGAGGAACGAGGTGAGGTGACGACAGGAGGAGAGGAGAATTTGATCCACTTAAGCCGAGGCCAGGGACCCGGAAGTGGGGTAAATGCCGACCGCTTGCAACCAGGGAGAGGGGAGGGAAACAACTATAAAACTTGCACCAGGCACATACGGAAATAATAACGAAACAATAACAAAACAATTACGAAATAGCTTTAAAAATTCGTTTCGTTATTTAGCTGCTCCTGGATGGTTTGTTATCGCTTCGTTTACCCAAAAAATAACGAATTATTAACGAATTACGAAATTAACGAACGAAACCGCCCAGCCCTAGCAACTCCCAAATGACAAAATCAATCTTCCCCCGCAACCCCACCAGTATGCAAATTTGGGCACATTGGGTATTTGTGCCAAATTTGGTCCAGTGAATGGAAATACATCCTGAATATTGGATATTTACATTACAATTCATAACAGTAGCACAATTGCAGTTATGAAGTAGCAACTCCAGCTGGAGCGCTCAAGGGCCAGGGCTTCCCAGTTCTCAGTGTCTATGCCAGAGTTTTTTAGGTTGGCTTTGAGCCCGTCTTTAAATCTCTTTTCCTGCCCACCAACGTTCCGTTTTCCATTCTTGAGTTCAGAGTAGAGCAGCTGCTTTGGGAGATGGTGGTCGGGCATCCGGACAACGTGGCCAGTCCAGCGGAGTTGATGGTGGAAGAGCATCGCTTCGATGCTGGTGGTCTTTGCTTCTTCCAGCATGCCGACGTTTGTCCGCCTGTCTTCCCAAGAGATTTACAGGATTTTCCGGAGGCAGCGCTGATGGAATCGTTCCAGGAGTTGCATGTGACGCCTGTAGACAGTCCACGTTTCGCAGGCGTATAGCAGGGTTATGCACACTGCACATATCTTATTTGTAGTGCAAAAAAAGTTTAAAACAATACATTAATTAAAATGAAGAACAATTTTAACAAAGATAAACTTATTAATATTTCAGTAGGAAGTGTGGGGTTGCTTTTGACTGATGAGATAGGAATATTGTTGTTGTTGTTGTTGTTTTGTGTTTTCAAGTCATTTCAGACTTCGGTTGACCCTGAGTGAGGGCCGGGTAAATGACCTTGGAGGGCTGTATCTGGCCCTCAGGCCTTAGTTTGAGGACCCCTGGTCTAGAGGATGCTGGCAGCTGTCATTTTCATGCATGCGCTGTATCATCATTTAGATTTTTTGGGTTTTTAAGTCCTTTCTGCTGTTTTTTTTTTGGGGGGGGGAGGGATTTATGAGTGATGGTCACTTGTTGGTCTGTTAGGGGTGTAGTGTCCAAATTCTTGGTGCGAGCTCTAACATGCTAATCCTCCTATTTTTGTCTTGATTGCTTTCCAGGATATTGGGGTTGGATTTGGTAGTGAGAGATGATAACGGGAACATTCTGGATCCGGATGCCACCAGCACGATAGCGCTCTTTAGGGCACACGAGACAGCCTCCAAAAGAATCGAGGAAAGGATCCAAGAAGAAAAGGTACACCTCTTATTATATAGTACAACCTCTTGGAAATAGTTTCTGTTAAAATTAGAAATGGATAACACTCTCTGGATCATCTTGTTTTGCAAATTATCCATACACACACCTCTCGAATCAGAAGGGAATCAAATCCCTTTCCAAGAAAAACAGAGCATTAGGATAGCTCTTGAAAGCATCCTCTAGCTCAGTGATTCATAACCCGTGGGCCATGGACCACCACTGGGCCACAAGGACAAAAATCTGGTCCAAGAGCCTCTGTCCTCTTTATTTTATTTTATTTATTTTATTTCCGCTCCTTTCGCACAACCTGCCACTCCTTCCCTGTTGCTGATCATGGCATATGTTCTGTATCAGAAACTAGAGCTGATGTGGTCTATCCAATGCACTCCAAACTGAATTTAAAGTTGACCAAAAACTGACTTGTAACCCTTTTGGTACTAATGTTGGAGAATGGGCCCTAGTCAAGTAGTCCCTGGTCAAATTGGTCCCTGGTCCAAGTGGTCCCAGGTCCAAGTGGTCCCTGGTCAAGGTGGTCCCTGGTCAAAGTGGTCCCTGGTCAAAGTGGTCTCTGGTCCAAGTGGTCCCTGGTCAGGTGGTCCTTGGTCCAAGTGGCCCCTGGTCAGGTGGTCCTTGGTCCAAGTGGTCCCCGGTCCAAGTGGTCCCTAGTCCAAGTGGTCTCTGGTCAAAGTGGTCTCTGGTCAAGTGGTCCCTGGTCCAAGTGGCCCCTGGTCAGGTGGTCCTTGGTCCAAGTAGTCCCTGGTCCAAGTGGTCCCTTGTCAAGGTGGTCCCTGGTCAAGGTGGTCCCTGGTCAAAGTGGTCCCTGGTCCATGTGGTCCATAGTCAAGGTGGTCCCTGGTCAAGGTGGTCTCTAGTCCAAGTGGTCCCTGGTGCAAGTGGTCCCTGGTCAGGTGGTCCTTGGTCAAAGTGGTCCCTGGTCCAAGTGGTCCCTGGTCCAAGTGGTCCCTGGTCAAGGTGGTCCCTGGTCCAAGTGGTCCCTGGTCAAGGTGGTCCCTGGTCCATGTGGTCCATAGTCAAGGTGGTCCCTGGTCAAGGTGGTCCCTAGTCCAAGTGGTCCCTGGTCCAAGTGGCCCCTGGTCAGGTGGTCCTTGGTCCAAGTGGTCCCTGGTCCAAGTGGTCCCTGGTCAGGTGGTCCTTGGTCCAAGTGGTCCCTAGTCCAAGTGTTCCCTGGTCAAGTGGTCCCTGGTCCAAGTGGTCCCTGGTCCAAGTGGTCTCTGGTCAAGGTGGTCCCTGGTCCAGTGGTCCCTGGTCCACGTGGTCCCTGGTCAGGTGGTCCTTGGTCAAAGTGGTCCCTAGTCCAAGTGGTCCCTTGTCAAGATGGTCCCTGGTCAAGGTGGTCCCTGGTCCATGTGGTCCATAGTCAAGGTGGTCCCTGGTCAAGGTGGTCCATGGTCAAAGTGGTCCCTGGTCCATGTGGTCCCTAGTCAAGGTGGTCCCTGGTCCAAATGGTCCTTGGTCAAGGTGGTCCCTGGTCAAAAAAAGGTTGGGGACCAGTGCTCCAGCATGTATTTTTTAAAAGACACTTTAGTTCTGGCACTCTTCTAACACTCACTTTCTCATTCTGCCTTTTTGTTCCAATCAGTCTCTTCAGCAGAACGTAGACCTGCGGGGACAGTCTATCTTCAACACTACTCACACGTACAGCCTGTATGTCAACTTCAAGAATTTCGTCTGCAATATCGGTGAGGATGCGGAGCTGCTTATGAGCCTCTATGATCCTGACCAATCCAAGTTCATTAGGTATGTTGGTAATACAATCAGTTCTCCATATCCGCATATTCTATATCCATGAATTCCATCATTCATGGTTTTAACAACAACAACAACAACAACAACAGTTATTATTATTATTTGAAACACAAGAAGATAAGTCCTCGCAAACATGATCACTCTGCTGGCTATTGTATTGAATCACACGTCGAACACTTCCCAAGTGTCTAGGACTGTGTGATGTATTGGCAAATAATGTGTGCAGATCCCAGTAAGGTGGCCTTTTGCAGCTGGCAGATGGTAATTTTGTCAGCACTGATTGTGTTTAAGTGCAGGCCAAGGTCTTTAGGCACTGCACCCAGTGTGCCAATCACACAACAAGGCGGCACCCGATGGAAGGGTTGTTGTTGTTGTTGTTGTTGTTGTTGTTGTTTTTATTTTGTATTCTGCCCTATCTCCCTGAGGGGACTCAGGGCTGATTTCAGCATACACAAACACAAAGGCAAACACTCAATGACTAGAAACAGCGAAACACAGATAAAGGTAAAGACTTCCTCTTCCAGCTCTTGGGGGGGGGGGGGGGGTGTGCTCATTCCATTTCTAAGCCAAAGAGCCGGCGTTGTCCGGAGACACCTCCTAGGTCATGTGGCCGGCATGATTGCATGGAGCACCGTTTACCTTCCCACCGAGGCGCTACTTATTGATCCACTCGCATTTGCATGTTTTCGAACTGCTAGGTTGGCAGAAGCTGGGGCTAACAGTGGGAGCTCACCCCATCCTGTAGATTCGAACTGCCAACCTTCCTCTCAGCAAGCTCAGTAGCCCGAATAGTTTTTAAAAATCCAAAAAGCAAACCTTGAATTTGCCATTGTATATAAAGGACCCCTTTTATTGTACCATCGATATAAATAAAAATGTAATGTTCGTTTGTGGGATTAACATAACTCAAAAACCACTGGGCAAATTGACACCAAATTTGGACACAAGACACCTCTCAGGCCAACGAGTGAGCACCACTCATAAAAACACTGAAAAACACAGCAGCAGAGACTTTAAAAGGCAAGAAATAAAAAATACATGACAATGTATGCACATAAACACATATATACACATATACACAAATATATACACACACCTATACACATATGCACACAAAACACATATACACAGACTGGGTCACAGCAATGCCTGGCAGGGGATGGCTTTGTTGTTCATTCGTTCAGTCATCTCCGACTCTTCGTGACCTCATGGACCAGCCCACGCCAGAGCTCCCTGTTGGCCGTTACCACCCCCAGCTCCTTCAAGGTCAGTCCAGTCACTTCAAGGATGCCATCCATCCATCTTGCCCTTGGTCGGCCCCTCTTCCTTTTGCCTTCCACTTTCCCCAGCATCATTCCCTTCTCTAGGCTTTGCTGCCTCCTCATGATGTGGCCAAAGTACTTCAACTTTGTCTCTAGTCTCCTTCCCTCCAATGAGCAGTCGGGCTTTATTTCCTGGAGGATGGACTGGTTGATCTTCTCGCAGTCCAAGGCACTCTCAGCACTTTCCTCCAACACCACAGCTCAAAAGCATCTCTCTTCCTTCGCTCAGCCTTCCCTAAGGTCCAGCTCTCACATCCGTAGGTGACTACAGGGAATACCATGGCTTTGACTAGGCGGATCTTTGTTGCCAGTCTGATGTCTCTACTCTTTACTATTTTATCGAGATTGGACATTGCTCTCCTCCCAAGAAGTAAGCGTCTTCTGATTTCCTGGCTACAGTCTGCATCTGCAGTCATCTTTGCACCTAGAAATACAAAGTCTGTCACGGCCTCCACGGTTTCTCCCTCTATTTTCCAGTTGTCAATCATTCTTGTTGCCATAATCTTGGTTTTTTTGACGTTTAGCTGCAACCCGGCTTTTGCGCTTTCTTCTTTCACCTTGATTAGAAGGCTCCTCAGCTCCTCCTCGCTTTCGGCCATCAGAGTGGTGTCATCTGCATATCTGAGGTTGTTAATGTTTCTTCCAGCAATTTTCATCCCAGCTTTGCATTCATCCAGCCCCGCACATCGCATGATGTGTTCTGCATACAAGTTAAAAAGGTTGGGTGAGAGGATGCAGCCTTGCCGGACGCCTTTCCCAATCTTGAACCAGTCTCCTGTTCCGTGGTCAGTTCTTACTGTTGCTCCTTGGTCCTTGCACAGATTCCTCAGGAGAGAGGGAAGGGGGCTTGGGATGCCCATCCCACCAAGAACTTGCCACAATTTATTATGATCCACACAGTCAAAGGCTTTAGAATAGTCAATGAAGCAGAAGTAGATGTTTTTCTGAAACTCCCTGCCTTTCTCCATTCTCCAGCATCTGGATATTGGCAATCTGGTCTCTCGTTCCTCTGCCTTTTCTAAACCCAGCTTGAACATCTGGCAACTCTCGCTCCATGTATTGCTGGAGTCTTCCTTGCAGGATCTTGAGCATTACCTTACTGGCATGATGAGAAATAAGGGCCACTTACGGAAGTTTGAGCAGTCTTTCGCATTTCCCTTTTTTGGTATGGGGATATAAGTTGATTTTTTCCAGTCTGATGGCCATTCTTGTGTTTTCCATATTTGCTGGCAAATGGCATGCATCACCTTGACAGCATCATCTTTTAAGATTTTAAACAGTTCAGCTGGGATCCCGTCGTCTCCTGCTGCCTTGTTGTTAGCAATGCTTCTTAAGGCCCATTCAACCTCACTCCTCAGGATGTCTGGTTCTAATTCATTCACACACCGTCAAAACTATCCTCAATATTATTATCCTTCCTATACAGATCTTCTGTATAGTCTCGCCACCTTCTCTTGATCTCTTCAGCTTCTGTTAGGTCCCTGCCATCTTTGTTTCTTATCATACCAATTTTTGCCTGAAATTTACCTCCAATGTTTCTAATTTTCTGGAAGAGGTCTCTTGTCCTTCCTATTCTGTTGTCTTCTTCCACTTCCATGCATTGCTTATTTAAAAATAGTTCCTTATCTCTTCTGGCTAACCTCTGAAATTGCGCATTTAACTGGGCATATCTCCCCTTATCCCTGTTTCCTTTTGCTTTCCTCCTTTCTTGGGCTACTTCCAGTGTCTCAGCACACAACTATTTTTGTCGACTACGATCTAATGATTCACCGTCTTGCCATGTCCGGAGTTCGTGGTCAGGCCCTTAATTGGTTCAACTCATTTCTCCGGAACCGGAGTCAATGCGTGGAGTACATGGATCAAGTCTCCGATAGATCCCCCCTCCTATGTGGGGTCCCCCAAGGTGCAATTCTCTCTCCTCTTCTCTTCAACATCTATGTTAGACCCCTTGCTAGTTTGGCTCGGAGTTTCGGCCTGGACTGCTACCAATATGCGGACGATACCCAACTCCTTCTGCGCCTAGAGCAACGTCAATTCCAGACAATTTCACCCTATGTCTGGAAACTCTGTCAAACTGGCTACGTGCTAGCAGACTGAAGGTGAACCTGGCGAAGACTGAGACTCTCTGGGATGGCCGCCCGACAGGTCTGACTCCTCCATTACCCACCTTCAATGGTGCCGCCCTATCTCCATCGACCACTGTTAAGAGCTTGGGTGTCGTTTTGGATTCGCAGCTGACAATGGAAGCTCAGGTCGCTGCTGCCAGCAAACAGGCCTTTTTCCATCTACAATAAGCGAGGCAACTGGCACCCTCCCTATCTGACGAGGCTCTGGCAACTGTCATCCATGCCACGGTCACGTCTAGGCTGGACTATTGCAACGCCCTGTATGTGGGCCTTCCGATGTCTACGACCCGAAAGCTTCGTATTGTTCAGAATGCGGCAGCCAGGCTACTCACAAGAACGCCCGTGAAATGCCACAGAACTCCAGTGCTGCAACATTGACATTGGCTTCCAACTGAGTCCCGTGGCCTGTATAAGATGCTAGTTCTGACCTTTAAAACTCTTTACGACCAGGGTCCATCGTACCGTAGGGACCGCCTCTCCTTCTCCCATCATCGGAGGTCGCAACGACCAGTCCAACGTGACTTACTCCATATACCGGGTCGTAGAGAAGTGCCCTTGGAAAGGACCAGGCGCAGATGGGCTTTCTCTATTT
Organism: Anolis sagrei ordinatus; assembly: GCF_025583915.1. NCBI lineage: Eukaryota > Metazoa > Chordata > Lepidosauria > Squamata > Anolidae > Anolis > Anolis sagrei. The sequence goes on from NW_026847882.1 coordinate 6,028,355, forward strand.
CTGCCCCTGCCTTGTGGAATTCCTTGCCGCCCTACATGAGAGCCATGCGTGACTTCGGGCCTTTTACTCTCGCACTTAAGACCTGGCTTTTTGCTAGAGCATTCGATCTCTGTTGATTTTTAATTTCTGTATGTATGTATTTTATCTTTTACAATTTAGCTGTAAATCGCCTAGAGCATTCTCGGATAGAGGACGATTAATAAGTAATTAAATATGATGATGATGATGATGATGATGATGATGATGATGATTTGGAAAAAGATGTCTTACAATCTGCAAAGAGAGGGTTCAGCTTGACTTGGTTTTCCTTGTAAAGCATGTGTGGAAGAGAGACAAAGAAGAGGTGCAAGATTTTGGTCTCACGCATCCTTTCCTCTTTTTTTTTCTTTCCACATGCAAGTCAAGGAGACTAGAGGTATCTGCTAGCCAACCACAGTTTCCTGATTCGTAAAAATATAGGAAATAGCAACCTAGATATTCAAACTAGGGTTTCCTGCAATTGGAGGAAATGGAAAGCCATCCTTTGTTGCACACCGCTGCGTTGGGAACCTTTTCGTTTCAGCTTACATGCAAAGAAAAGAGAAAGAAGAGTATGATGCCAAGTTTGTCTACAGACATTTTTGATATCAAGGAACTTGGGAGTCTATTGCTTGGGATTTAGGCTATGATATACATGGGAGTGCATCGAGCATCATTACATGTTTTGAGAGCAATATTATAGTAGAATCATCAAGTGAGAAGTAAACCAAAAGGTCTATTCGAGTCTCAAGGCATAGCAGACATGTCCCAGATTCTCTAAAGCATGTATGTGCAAACTTGGGTCCACCAGGTGTTTTGGACTTCATCTCCCACAATTCCTAACAGCAAGTCCCTTCATTGCATGAGGGTTTTGTGTGGGAAGTTTGACCCAAATCTATTGTCCGTGGGATTCAGAATGCTCTTTGATTGTAGGTGAACTATAAATCACAGCAACTACAGCTCCCAAATGTCAAGGTCTATTTTCCCCAAACTCCACCAGTGTTCCCATTTGGACATATTGAGTATTTGTGCCAAGTTTGGTCCAGATCCTTCACTGTTTGAGTCCACAGTGCTCTCTGGACGTAGGTGAACTACAACTCCAAAACTCAAGGTCAATGCCCACCAAACCCTTACAGGGTTTTCTGTTAGTCATGGGAGTTCTGTGTGGGAAATTTGGCCCAGTTCCATCATTGGTGGAGTTCTGAATGCTCTTTGATTGTAGGTAAACTATAAATCCCAGCACTGACATCTCCCAAATGTCAAGGTCTTTTTTCCCCCAAACTCCACCGGTGTTCACATTTGGGCATATTGAGTATTTGTGCCAAGTTTAGTCTAGATCCTTCTTTGTTTGAGTCCACAGTGCTCTCTGGAGGTAGGTGAACTACAACTCCAAAACTCAAGGTCAATGCCTACCAAACCCTTCCAGGGTTTTCTGTTGGTCATGGGAATTTTCGAAAGTCATAATGTCCCTGTTATGATCTGCTCTATCCTTATATTGTGACATAATCTATGCACTTTTCTGATTAGCCTTTTAAAAAAACCTGTTTGCACTCCAGCCCGCCTCCCACAGTGAGATTGCTTATGATGGTTGTCTTATTGTTTTATTATAGGTACTAACCATCCCCTGCCACGCGTTACTGTGGCCCACATGGGGGTTCTGTGTGGGAGGTTTGGCCCTATTATTATTATTATTATTATTATTATTATTATTATTTACTATATTTGTATACCGCCTTTCTCAGCCATATCGGCGACTCAAGGCGGTTTCCAACAAAACAGTATACATAGTATCACAACACAATTAAAAACATTACAATTACATAAACCACAACAGCAATACAAATAACATCATTGGCGTCTCCTTATTGTCAAGCATTGTCCAATTTCATCGTCAATCATCAAATTCCTATATCATTTATCGATATCCGTTACTCTGTGTTTGTGAACGCTTGCTCAAACAGCCATGTTTTGACTTGCTTCTGAAATGTTAAAAGGGAAGGAGCAGATCTGGTCTCTCTAGGGAAGGCGTTCCATAGCCGGGGGGGGGGGGGGGGGGGGGGGGCACTACTGAGAAGGCCCTGTCTCTCGTCCCCGCCAAACGTACCTGTGACGAAGGCGGGACCAAGAGCAGAGCCTCTCTGGATGATCTCACTATCATTGGTGGGGTTCAGAATGCTCTGTGATTGTAGGTGAACTATAAATCCCAGCAACTACAACTCCCAAATGTCAAGATTATATTTTCCCCAAACTCTACCAGTGTTCACATTTGGGCATATTGAACATTCATGTAGAGTTTGGTCCAGATCCATCATTGTTTGAGTCCACAGTGATCTCTGGATGTAGGTGAACTACAACTCCAAAACCAAAAGTCACTGCCCACCAAACCCTTCCAGTATTTTCTGTTGTTCATGGGAAAACTGTGTGCCAATTTTGGTCCAATTCTATTGTTGCTGGAGTTCAGAATTCTCTTTGATTGTAGGTGAACTATAAATCCCACCAACTACAACTCCCAAATGACAAAATCATTTTTTTGAGTGAAGGCCATGCACTGGGTTGTTCGGTGTCTTGTGTCCAAATTTGGTGTCAATTTGTCCAGTGGTTTTTGAGTTTTGTTAATCCCACAAACGAACATTACATTTTTATTTATATAAATAATTTTGTTTTTATGTTCTTTTATATTTGATATGCTATGTTTTAACTCTGTGTTACTGAGCTTGGCCCCATGTAAGCCGGCCCAAGTCCCTTATTATTATTATTATTATTATTATTATTATTATTACTATCTTGTGTCAAGTTTGGTTCAATTCCATCATTGGTGGACTCCAGAATCCTCTTTAATTGTAGGTAAACTATAAATCCCAGCAACTACAACTCTCAAATGATAAAACCAATCTCCCCAACCCCATCAGTATTCCAATGTGGCCGTAGCAGGTTGTTGTTCATTCGTTCAGTCGTCTCCGACTCTTCATGACCTCATGTAGCAGGTATTGGTGCCAAATTAAGTTCAGGGAATGAAAATCCATCCTGCATACCAGATATTTACATTATGATTCATAACAGTAGCAAAATGACAGTTATGAAGTAGCAACGAAAATAATGTTATGGTTGGGGGTCACCACAAAAATGAGGAATTGGATTAAGAGGTCACGGCATTAGGAAGGTGGAGAAACACTGCTCTAAGGCAAAACTATTTCTGGATGTTCGTTCTGAGAAATGCCAGAACTTCCAGATACATATAACAGTAACACTGTCTTGTTGTTTTGTAGTGAAAACTACCTGATTCGTTGGGGAAGTAATGGAATGCCAAAGGAAATTGAAAAACTCAACAACCTTCAAGCTGTCTTTACGGTAAATCTGGTTGTTCTGGCTCGCTGAAATGCCATTTTCCTGCCTCACCTGCAGCAAAGTTATTTGCACTGTACTCTTATCGTTACGTCTTTATTTCCTTTTGTTTTCATAAGATTTTAGGTCGTTTTGCAAGAAATAGACAGAGGCTATTGGTGAATGCTGTTTAAATAAGAATTTGCCTATGTAATCTGTCAAGCACAGAGTTTTGGCAAGCTGTCCCTTGTTTGCAAAGCCAAACAAATAGAGAATGCCCTTTTGACATCCTTGCTGGCAGAGCTTTGCAACTGATTTCTCAAAACCTTATCCAATATACAGGGTTAGTCAAAATGAATAGGCCAATAGGAAAATTAATTTTAGACGAATGTATGTTTATTGTAACCAAACTACAGCTACGTATCGACAGATAAATTATCAAAGTTTTGTCTCACCTTCAGAGATGTTCGATATGGGCGCCCCGTGTGACACGGCAGATGTCCAAGCGATAGTCCAGTTCATTCCACATCCGTTGCAGCACATCCGACGTAATGGCATCGAATGCAGCTGTGTCTTCGGAGACACGTGGTCGTCCTGTGGTTTTACCCTTGCATAAGCAGCCCGTCTCCTCAAATTGCTTTACCCACCTCGCAATGGAATGTCGATGAGGTGGTTCCTTGCCATACTTGGCTCGAAATTCTCGCTGGACCGTAATTACTGACATTGTTTTAGCAAATGTCATCACACAAAACGCCTTCTCTTTGCTTGAATCCGCCATTTTGAAAACAGCGACCCCTAGCGACGCCTAGCGGCATTAACGTACATGTGTGTTGCTCAAAAAAAACTTTGATAGTTTATCTGTCGCTACGTAGCTGTGGTTTGGTTACAGTAAACATACATTCGTCTAAAATTAATTTTCTTATTGGCCTATTCATTTTGACTAACCCTGTATAATGAAGAGATGTGGAACTGATAAAACCACAAACTTTTATCATGTGGATTTTATAAGAATAGACATTGAAATTATATCAATATATTCTACCTAAGAAAATAACCATAAGGTAATAATAATAATAATAATAATAATAATAATAATAATAATAACGGGGTTACTGTGAGTTTTTTGGGGTGTATGGCCATGCTCCAGAAGCATTCTCTTCTGACGCTTTACCCACATCTATGTTAGGCATCCTCAGAGGTTGTGAGGTTTCACAACCTCTGAGGATGCCTGCCGTAAATGTGGGTGAAATGTCAGAAGAGAATGCTTCAGGAACATGGTCAGACATAGATTGACCCTGAGCGAGGGCCGAGTAAATGAACTTGGAGGGCCGTATTTGGCCCCCAGGCCTTAGTTTGAGGACCCCTGGTCTAGAGGCATTCTCTCCTGACGTTTCGCCTGCATCTATGGCAAGCATCCTCAGAGGTAGTGAGGTCTGTTGGAACTAGGAAAAAGGCTTTATATATCTGTGGAATGACCAGGGTGGGACAAAGGACTCTTGTCTGCTGGAGCTAGGTGTGAATGTTTCAACTGACCACTTTGATTAGCATACAATGGCCTGGCCCACACTCACAACCACCATGTCAGACTACACAGAGAAGCAATTGAAATACACAAGCATGTGGACAATTTCAACAGAAAGGAGAAACCATGAAGATGAACAAAATCTTGCTACCAGTATTAAAAAACTCTGAAATTGCAACAGCACAACAACAGAGAGGGAGTAGGCAGGGACATCTAATTACCTCTCAACAAAAGTTTCCCCAGGCACAGTCAGGCCATTGTATGCTAATTAAGGTGGTCAGTTGAAACATTCACACCTAGCTCCAACAGACAATAGTCCTTGTCTCACCCTGGTCATTCCACAGATATATAAACCCTTTTGCCTAGTTCCAACAGACCTCGCTACCTCTGAGGATGCTTGCCATAGATGCAGGCGAAACGTCAGGAGAGAATGCCTCTAGACCATGGCCATATAGCCCGAAAAAACCTATAACAACCCAGTGATTCCGGCCATGAAAGCCTTTGACAACAAAATAATAATTTAGTTCTATAGCACCAGGACTGTGGCGCAGCTGGCTGGAAATCAGCTGCATTAAGATCAGTACTGACCAAAAGGTCATGAGTTCGAAGCCAGGTCGGGTCAGAGTGAGCTTCTGATCAATTGTGTAGCTTGGAACCTGAAAGACAGTTGCATCTGTCAAGTAGGAAGTTTAGATACCGCTTAAGCGGGGAGGCTAATTTACGACGCCATAAAAATCTCCAGCAAGCATGCAAAGAATGAGGAAGTACCTCATCAGTGTCACAAATGGATGGTGAAGTGACAGCTCCCCTGGTGGCCAGAATACCCTCATGAAAAAGCGAGAATGTTAAATAGTCTCTGAGTGTCTGTCTATATATGTTGTGTGTCTATAACATTGAATGTTTGCCATGTAAATGCACATTGTAATCTGCCCTGAGTCCCCTGCAAGGTGAGAAGGGCAGAATATAAATAAATAAAATAAATAAAAATATTCCGCCCTTCTCCCTGAGTGACCTCAGAGGGGATTACAGTATATAAGCAGACACGGGCAAACATTCATTGCCTTATTACAATGACATACAATGAGGCACAAACACACAGACAGAGACAAAGGCTTCTCCTTTCATTTCCAGCTCTGGAAGCAATGATCATCTTCGGCTCTTTCTCCATTTCCAAGCAGAGGAGTTTGTGTTGTCCATAGACACCTCCTGGTCTTATGGCCAGCATGACTGCTTGGAGCATCTTTTTTCCCCCGCCGAAGCAGTACCTATTGATCTACTCACATTTGCATGTTTTCAAACTGCTAAGTTGGCAGTAGCTAGGGCTAACAGCAGGAGCTCACCCCTGTCCCACGGATTCAACCAGCCAACCTTCAGGTCAGCAGTTCAGCAGCACGAGGGTTCAACCCATCGCACTACCGCAATCGGTCACAATCTGAATGTATTGTGTTCAGATTATTCTGATAATAATGCGAGAGTTGAATGAAAAGGAATGCCTCCCCCTTCGTATCTCCTCAACAGACGGCAGTACTGGTATGCAGCAGGTACTGGCTTGTTCAGTATACTCTCCTCTACAGTTCCATTTTGTCAAGAAGCCTTAGCATTGAACAATTGTTCAATTGTTTAAGTGCGAAGTATGGAACCCTACGCAGATGGTCAGTCAATTCAACTTAAGCAACGTGCAGTCATTGATTTCTTGACAGTAGAAGGTGTCACCGCAAAGGAGATTCATCAGAGAATGCAAGCTGTGTATGGTGATTGTGTTGATGTGAGTACTGTGCGTCGTTGGGCAAGTAAGTTTAAAGATGTTGAGGTGACACCTTCTGCTGTCAAGATTTCAATGACTGCACGTTACTTAAGTTGCATTGACCGACCATCTGCACAGGGTTCCATACTTTGCAGTTTAACAACACAACTTTATTTATTTATTTGTCGTGTCAGATTAACCAGTCTATTATATTACATTTCTAACAGAACAAAGCAAACAAACAGATAAAATACAACATTTGTGAGTTTGGTAGTTGGTTAAATGTCCTTTGACCACTAGCTGGCCACTTGGAGTGCTTCTGGTGTTGCTGCAAGAAGGTCCTCCCTTGTGCATGTGGCAGGGCTCAGGTTGCATTGCAGCAGGTGGTCAGTGGTTTGCTCTTCTTCACACTCGCATGTCAAGGATTCCACTTTGTGGCCCCATTTCTTGAGGTTGGCTCTGCATCTCGTGGTGCCAGAGCGCAGTCTGTTCAGCGCCTTCCAAGTCGCCCAGTTTCTGTGTGCCCAGGGGGGAGTCTCTCATTTGGTATCAGCCATTGGTTGAGGTTCTGGGTTTGAGCCTGCCACTTTTGGACTCTCGCTTGCTGAGGTGTTCCAGCGAGTGTCTCTGTAGATCTTAGAAAACTATGTCTAGATTTAAGTCGTTGGCGTGCTGGCTGATACCCAAACAGGGGATGAGCTGGAGATGTCTCTGCCTTGGTCCTTTCACTATTGGCTGCTACTTCCCGGCGGATGTCAGGTGGTGCAATACCGGCTAAGCAGTGTAATTTCTCCAGTGGTGTAGGGCGCAGACACCCTGTGATAATGCGGCATGTCTCATTAAGAGCCACATCCACTGTTTTAGTGTGGTGAGATGCGTTCCACACTGGGCATGCGTACTCAGCAGCAGAGTAGCACAGCGCAAGGGCAGATGTCTTCACTATGTCTGGTTGTGATCCCCAGGTTGTGCCAGTCAGCTTTCGTATGATATTGTTTCTAGCACCCACTTTTTGCTTGATGTTCAGGCAGTGCTTCTTGTAGGTCAGAGCACGGTCCAGAGTGACTCCCAGGTATTTGAGTGCGCTGCAATGCTCCAGTGGGATTCCTTCCCAGGTAATAATTCTCAGAGCTCAGGATGCTTGTCTGTTCTTGAGATGAAAGGCACATGTCTGTGTTTTAGATGGGTTGGGGATCAGCTGGTTTTCCCTGTAATAGGCAGTAAGAGCACCTAGAGCTTTGGACAACTGTTCAATGCTAAGTCTTACCGCCAAAATGGAACTGTAGAGGAGAGTCTACTGAACAAGCCAGTACCTGCCACATATTTATTATTTATTTATTTACTATATTTGTATACCACACTTCTCAGCCCTCAGGGTGACTCAGAGCGGTTAACAGAGCAAATACAATACTTAAACATGAAACAATAATTAAAAACAAGTTAAAAGAATAACATTATAACAATCAATAAACAACATAACATCTCATTAGCGTCTCATAGTTAAAATCAAGATCCAGTCGCATCATCCAAATGTTCCATATTTCTGTAATAGTTACACTGCCTATTCAAATGCCTGCTCAAACAACCAGGTCTTCGCTTTCCTCCGAAATGTCAACAGGGAGGGGGCCGATCTAATTTCTGTGGGAAGTGCGTTCCACAGCTGAGGGGCCACCACTGAGAAGGCCCTGTCTCTCGTCCCTGCCAACCGTACTTGTGATGCAGGCAGGACCGAGAGCAGGGCCTCCCCAGACAATCTTAACATCCTAGCTGGTTCATAGGAGGAGATGCGTTTGGACAGGTAAGTTGGGCCAGAACCGTTTAGGGCAGGGGTCCTCAAACTTTTTAAACAGAGGGCCAGGTCACAGACCTTCAAACTGTTGGAGGACCGGATTATAATTTGAAAAAAACATGAATGAATTCCTATACACACTGCACATATCTTATTTGTAGTACAAAAAAATCACACTTCAAAACAATACAATAATTAAAATGAAGAACAATTTTAACAAATATAAACTTATTAGTATTTCATTGGGAAGTGTGGACCTGCTTTTGGCTGATGAGATAGGATTACTGTTGTTGTTGTGTGCTTTCAAGTCATTTCAGACTTAGGTTGACCCTGAGCAAGGGCCGGGTAAATGACCTTGGAGGGCCGTATTCGGCCCACGGGCCTTAGTTTGAGGACCCCTGGTTTAGGGCTTTATAGGCTAAGGATCTTAACAACCTTGATGGTTCATAGGGGAGAATCCGTTCGGTCAGGTAAATTGTGCTGGAACCGTTTAGGGCAGTGTTTCTCAACCTGGGGGTCGGGACCCCTGGAGGGGTCGCCAGGAGGTGCCAGAGGGGTCACCAAAGACCATCAGAAAACACAGTATTTTTGTTGGTCATGAGGGTTCTGTGTGGGAGGTTTGGCCCAATTCTATCATTGGTGGGGTTCAGAATTTTTTTTTATTGTAGGTGAACTATAAATCCCAGCAACTACAACTCCCAAATGTCAAGGCCTATTTTCCCCACACCCCACCAGCGTTCACATTTAGCATACTGAGTATTCGTGCCAAGTTTGGTCCAGATCCATCACTGTTTGAGTCCATAGTGCTCTCTGTAGGTGAACTACAACTCCCAAACTGAAGGTCAATGCCCACCAAACCCTTCCAGTGTTTTCTGTTGGTCGTGGGCATTCTGTGTGCCAAGTTTGGTTCAATTCCATCGTTGGTGGAGTTCAGAATACTCTTTGATTGTATGTGAACCATAAATCCCAACAACTACAACTCCCAAATTATGTATCATAACAGGAGCAAAATTACAGTTATGAATTAGCAAAAGAATGTTATGTTTGGGGGTCACCACAACATGAGGAACTGTATTAAGGGGTCGCGGCATTAGGAAGATTGAGAAACACTGGTTTAGGGATTTATAGGTCAACACCAGTGGAGCTGGCGCAACTGAGGAGTTGTATGCTCCCTGAGTGCCGCTCCTGTTAGTAACTTGACTGCCGAGCGTTGGACCATTTGAAGCTTCTAGACAGTCTTCAAAGGCAACCCCATGTAGAGAGCATTGCAGTAGTCTATACAGGATGTAACCAGAGCATGGACTACCGTGGCTGAGTCAGACTTCCCAAGTACTGCCATCTGTTGAGGAGTTACGAAGGTGGAGGCATTACTTTTCATTCAACCCTTGTATGAACATAATCACGACACAAGGCATGACATGCCTCAAATTTGAACTTTGCAATAGTTAACCAAAAAAGAACAATCATAGTGGTGTCAATTAGCACAAAAATCCATCCACTAGGCTTATGGATCATCAAAAGGTTATTGGAATCATGACCGTGAACTTTGTAGTTCCACAGTCAGGAGAAACTTCGGTAGCTGGTTCCACTAGACCAGGGGTCCTCAAACTTTTTAAACAAAGGACCGTGTCACAGTCTCTCAAACTGTTGGAGGGCCGGATTATAATTTGAAAATTCTATATAAATAAAAACGTAATGTTCGTTTGTGGGATTAACATAACTCAAAAACCACTGAACGAATTGACACCAAATTTGGACAAAATACATCTGTCAGGCCAACGAGTGACCATCACTCATAAAAACGCAGTGGAAAAGACTTAAAAAGCAACCTCCCCCCAAAAAATACATTCCAATGCATGCGCAAAACCACACACACACATATATACACACAAACACACACATCTATGTATATACACACACTAAACACATACACAGAAAGGGGAAAAGAAGGAAGGAAAGAGAGAAGGAGGGAGAGATGGAGGCAAAGAAGGAGGGAAGGAGAGAAATAAGGAAAGAAAGAAGGGTGGAGAAGGAAGGAGAAAAGGAGGGAGAGAAAGAGAAAGAAAGAGGGAAAGAAGGGGGAAGGAGAGAAAGAAGGAAAGAAAGAAGGGTA
>NW_026847882.1:6038958-6088733 GCF_025583915.1 Anolis sagrei ordinatus
CCCCCCCGCTTCTCCACACCCCGCAGGCCGGATAAATGCCCTCAGGGGGCCATATCCGGCCCGCGGGCCTTAGTTTGGGGACCCCTGCACTAGACACATGCTACAAAATGGGGGAAGTCATGGATGCCTGTGCTCATACACTGTTTATAAAATGTACACAGTGCTTACAACTTAGACCAGCACCACTCACTACCACACGGAACATCTCAGTCAACTGAAGAGTCAGAAATCAGATTCATAGGGCACTCAACCACAGCTTTTTCTTCCCAAACCAATCCAAGCTGTGATCTGATGCCTTCTGTCATTCTTTCCCTTCCTCTTCTAGGACCTTAGCAGTTCTGACCTGATCCGACCTCGAATTAGCCTGGTGTGTCAGATTGTGAGAGTGGGTCACATGGAGCTGAAAGAGGGCAAGAAGCACACCTTTGGCCTCCGGAGACCCTTCGGAGTAGCAGGTATGGTTGGAACCTGGCATTTCTCAAAGGGAACAATTTTAACAGGAAGGAGGAAATCATGACAATGAACAATGGTTACCAGTATTAAAAAAAATCCGATAGTAAATCAAGCACACCACTCAGAAACAGGAGAACTCCAGACAGCAAACAATCAAGTGTCTAGATCTAGGGAAGTCATGCTCCCCATGCTCTATTCTGCTTTGGTTAGACCACACCTGGAATATTGTGTCCAATTCTGGGCACCACAATTCAAGAGAGATATTGACAAGCTGGAATGTGTCCAGAGGAGGATGACTAAAATGATCAAGGGTCTGGAGAACAAGCCCTATGAGGAGCGGCTTAAGGAGCTGGGCATGTTTAGCCTGAAGAAGAAAAGGAAATACAAATTGCTTCGTTTGCTTCGTTAATGGAAGGTGCCCTTCCCTCCCTCCAGAATCATTAAAATCTCGCAGTTTTCCTTCCCTTGCGGCGAGCTGTGATGCAGAGGAACGGGGTGGGCGTGGCTAAGCATAGCTTTTCCTGAATGTCACGCCCTCAGCAACCTCCAAGGAGAGCTGTGCTTAGCCGCGCCCACCTCATCCCTCTTTGCATCGGCGGCTCTGCATGCCCGGCGATGCAAAGAGGGACGAGGTGGGCGTGGCTAAGAACAGCTCCCCTAGTGGCCTGCAGGAAGAGCTGTTCTTAGCCACGCCCACCTCGTCCCTCTTTGCATATCCGGGTGTGCAAAGCCACATCCGAAAATGATTCCGAACAATGGGGAAGTTGTTTGAGTTCAGAACTGCTCCTCCCACTATTCCTGCATGGCTCGAAATTGGATCAAAAGGTAATTTAATCCGAATTAATTACGATTTTAGAAACTAACGAATGAACTTACCCAAGCCTTATATATATATATATATACACACACACACATACACACACAGACACACACACACACACACTCCACTTGCCTCACTGGCAACAGAACCCCAAAGAAGCCATTAGCCACAAATGCAGGCAAAATGTTAGGAGAGAATGCTGCTGGAACATAGCCATACAGCCCGAAAAAACTCACAGCAACCCTTGGAGTATTTATTCGTGAGCAGGAAATCTAATGATGTTAATTGTCATTAGAATAATTATCTTCATTAGAATAGCAGTTTTTTGTGTTTTTCTGTTAACTGGTTTCTATCCCTTATGATTATCAGAAAAATTTGAAAAGTGGATGAATTCTCAGACATCCAGAAAAGTAAATTTTCCAGGCAAAGCTATGATTTCCAAAGGCTGGCTTCAAACTAGAAAAATTCTCAGGAACTTGAAAGCTGAGATTAGGTGATTTGAACATCATCTGGATCAGTGCAACAGATCGTTGCTTTCCCTGGTCTGTACTTACGTACCTGTTTATCCACATTATCTGTAGAACAAGTGACTTGAATATCAAGCATTGCTTTTGTCCTACTCTGAAACTTACAACACCAAGAGTGGTGAGCTTCGGGGAAGTTCTGGTTTCCTCACCACGTCAGAGTAGACTTTTACATCCCTTATAGGATGCCTCATTTTCCCAACCTAAGAGGTTACAAACGAGAAGTTCCGGAACAAGACATGAAAGGTGTTAGCACTTCCTGAACTGGATTATATGAGTCTACATTACCATATAATCCAGTTCAAAGAAGATAATCTGGATTTTATTTGGAAATGTAAAAGGGGCTGTGACGATGTGTAACTTTTATTCTTATGGTTATGTGTTGTTTAAACAGTAGTTAATAAACGGTAAGTATGTAGGATTATATTTTGTTAGAGATAGTGGCTGGTTTGGCTTGAGCAGAGTTGCCATAGCAACGGGGGCGGAGCCAACTGTCACTTCACGGGGCAGCTGTTTGAAAGTGGCAGTCTGTGACCGGTAGAGCTACAGGGAAGACTGATTTCTCTAGTGGGAGAAACAGGGAAGAGTCTGTGACCGGAAGAGTTACAGGGAAGACTGATTTTTCTAGTGGGAGAAACAGGGAAGAGTCTGTGACCGGAAGAGTTACAGAGAAGACTGATTTCTCTAGTGGGAGAAACAGGGAACTAGTCTGTGACCGGTAGAGTTACAGGGAAGACTGATTTCTCTAGTGGGAGAAACAGGGAACTAGTCTGTGACCAAAGAGTTACAGGAGAAGGTAGTTGATCCTGTGGTGTGTGGAAAACCATCAGAAATACTATAGTTAGAGAACTATAGGGAAGACTGGTTCTTTAATATTAAGAATCAGGGTTTGGCTGGGAGCCAATTCTGTTAAATAAGCCTTTTAGCTTATTTGTTTTATTAGGACAGTTGTCCAGGAAAGATACATCTGCTTATAGAAACCTCTTAAAGTCAGTACCTAAAGTGACTCATGAAACCTTACTAATGTAACCTATCAAGATTTGTGCCTCTTGTGAAGAAACAATTGAATCTGTTATACCTTGCTTGTTCCAATAAAATTGTTACTGTTCTCCTCAAGCCTTGCCTGATACAGTTTCTCCTAAGTCAAACAGCCTGCTTAAGTAGAAAAACCAAACCAGGGACATTAAACGCTACGCTATCAAATAAATAAATACTTCTGTAACTAATATTCCCTTTATAAACCAGCTCCTAAGTTGATGCTGAGAATTACAGGGCTTCCTCACAAATTTGGTGGCAGTAATTTTGCGCTCCTTCACAGGGGCCTTAGTTTCCTTTAGCTAGCCTGATTAGTTCTGAGCAATCATGAGATCCAAAAGCAGGAAGATCAGAGATTACCCATCCCTGGTTTGAAATGAAATGATCATGTCAAAGTATTGGTATATATATATATATATGATTTGAAACCATCTTATTGTGGCAATATAATTGACTAACATTTGCGTTATTCTAGTGATGGACATCACAGATATCATTCATGGGAAGGTGGATGATGAAGATAAACAACATTTTATTCCCTTTCAGCAGTAAGTATTAATATGTTTTTGTTCAATGAAGCATAATGTATGGATAGTCTGTTTGCCCTATGTGTGGGATATCAAATTCTCCGGTGTATAAGACGACTGGGTGTATAAGACGACCCCCAACTTTTCCAATTAAAATACAACTCCCAAATGTCAAGGTCTATTTTTCCCAAACTCCACCAGTATTCATACTGTATTTGGGCATATTGAGTATCTGTGCCAAGTTTAATCCAGATCCATCATTGTTTGAGTCCACAGTGCTCTCTGGATGCAGGTGAACTACAACTCCCAAAATCAAGGTCAATGCCCACCAAACCCTTCCAGTGTTTTCTGTTGGTCATGGGAGTTCTGTGTGCCAAGTTTGGTGCAATTCCATCATTGATGGAGTTCAGAATGCTCTTTGATTGTAGGCGAACTATAAATCCCAGCAACTACAACTCCCAAATGTCAAGGTCTAGTTTCCCCAAACTCTACCAGTATTCATATTTGGGCATATCGAGTATTTGTGCCAAGCTTGATCCAGATCCATCATTGTTTGGGTCCACAGTACTGTCTGGATGGAGGTGAACTACAACTCCAAAACTGAAGGTCAATGCCCACCAAACCCTTCCAGTATTTTCTCTTGGTCTTGGGAGTTCTGTGTGCCAAGTTTAGTTCAATTCCATCAATGATGGAGTTCAGAATATTCTTTGATAGTAGGTGAATGATAAATCCCAGCAACTACAACCCCCAAATGTCAAGGTCTAGTTTCCCCCAAACTCCACCAGTGTTCACATTTGGACATATTGAGTATTTGTTCCAAGCTTGGTCCAGATCCATCATTGTTTGAGTCCACAATGCTCTCTGGATGTAGGTGAACTACAACTCCAAAACTCAAAGTCAATGCCCACCAAACCCTTCCAGTGTTTTCTGTTGGACATGGGAGTTCTGTGTGCTAGGTTCAATTCCATTGTTGGTGGAGTTCAAAATGCTCTTTGATGGTAGGTGAACTACACATCCCAGCAACTACAACTCCCAAATGACAAAATCATTCCTCCTCAACTCCCCCCCCCCTTCTTCCCAGTATTCAGATTTGGGCGTATTGAGTATTTGAGCCAAATTGGGTCCGGTGAATGAATAATCCTTTCTGCATATCAGATATTCACATTACGATTCACAACAGTAGCAAAATATACAGTTGTGAAGTAGCAACAAAAATAATGTTATAGTTGGGGGTCACCACAACATGAAGAACTATGTTAAAGGGTTGTGGCATTAGGAAGATTGAGAACCACTGCCCTACAGTTTTACCCTGTGTGCCTTGTGTTAGCCATATTCTATGGGGTCTTCCTCCATCCACTGATCTTCAGAAGTCTTAAGTGATCACTCCAATAATCCTATCACCAGCCATACCATCTGCATGGCCAAGTCTGGAATGATGGGAGTTGTTATCTCCAGAGGACACCTTGCTAGAGAAGGCTTCTGCAAGTTGTCCTGCCCCAGATTGAACTCTGAGGTCAAGAGCTGGGAAATAGGCATGGTTAGGTTCGGTCAGAATCTTCGTAATTCAGAATAAATTCAGAAATATTTCCTTTATGAAGCAATTTCAAAGTTTTTAAGGAAACCGGAAGTCCCTTTGCCCTTTCGAAGCTTTTGCTGCCATTTCTCTTCCGAATCAGTAAGTGAATCAGAAATGATTCAGTTTTTCTCCCGCTTCTGTTCCCTGGCCTCGGTTCAAGCCAGAGAAGCGTTCTAAACCAGTGTGGATGGATTCCCTTCCTTTCCTTTCCCTCGCATGAGAGAAGCAGTTTTAACCAGTGTGGATGGATTCTCTTTCCTTTCCCTCCTGTGTCAGTTTAAACCAGTGTGGATGGATTCCCTTCCTTTACCTCCTGCATCAGTTTTAACCAGTGTGGATGGATTCCCTTCCTTTCCTTTCCCTCCTGTGTCAATTTTGACCAGTGTAGATGGATTCCCTTCCTTTCCTTTCCCTCCTGATTCAGTTTAAACCAGTATTGATGGATTCTCTTCCTTTCCTTTCCCTCCTGCGAGAGAAGCCGTTTTAACCAGTGTGGCTAGATTCCCTTCCTTTCCCTCCTGTGTCAGTTTTAACCAGTGTGGATGGATTCCCTTCCTTTCCTTTCCCTCCTCCGTCAGTTTTAACCAGTGTGGATGGATTCCCTTCCTTTCCGTTCCCTCCTGCATCAGTTTAAACCAGTGCGGATGGATTCCCTTCCTTTCCTTTCCCTCCTGCGAGAGAAGCAGTTTTAACCAGTGTGGATGGATTCCCTTTCCTTTCCCTCCTGTGTCAGTTTAAACCAGTGTGGATGGATTCCCTTCCTTTCCTTTCCTTTCCCTCCTGCGAGAGAAGCCGTTTTAACCAGTGTGGACAGATTCCCTTCCTTTCTCTCCTGTGTCAGTTTTAACCAGTGTGGGTGGATTCCCTTCCTTTCCTTTCCCTCCTCCATCAGTTTTAACCAGTGTGGATGGACTCCCTTCCTTTCCTTTCCCTCCTGCATCAGTTTAAACCAGTGCGGATGGATTCCCTTCCTTTCCTTTCCCTCCCGCGAGAGAAGCAGTTTTAACCAGTGTGGATGGATTCCCTTCCTTTCCTTTCCTTCCTGCGTCAGTTTTAACCAGTGCTGACGGATTCCCTTCATTTCCTTTCTTTTCCCTCCTACGAGAGAAGCAGTTTTAACCAGCGTGGATAGATTCCCTTCCTTTCCTTTCCCTCCTGCATCAGTTTAAACCAGTGTGTATGGATTCCCTTCCTTTCCTTTCCCTTCTGCGCCAGTTTAAAGCAGTGTGGATGGATTTCCTTCCTTTCCTTTCCCTCCTGAGCCAGTGTAAACTAGTGTGGATGGATTCCCTTCCTTTCCTTTCCCTCCTGCATCAGTTTTAACCAGTGTGGATGGATTCCCTTCCTTTCCTTTCCCTCCTGCATCAGTTTAAACCAGTGTGGATGGATTCCCTTCCTTTCCTTTCCCTCCCGCGTCAGTTTAAACCAGTGTGGATGGATTCCCTTCCTTTCCTTTTCCTCCTGCGTCAGTTTAAACCAGTGTGGATGGATTCCCTTCCTTTCCTTTCCCTCCTCCATCAGTTTTAACCAGTGTGGATGGATTCCCTTCCTTTCCTTTCCCTCCTCCGTCAGTTTTAACCAGTGTGGATGGATTCCCTTCCTTTCCTTTCCCTCCTGCATCAGTTTAAACCAGTGTGGATGGATTCCCTTCCTTTCCTTTCCCTCCCGCGAGAGAAGCAGTTTTAACCAGTGTGGATGGATTCCCTTTCCTTTCCCTCCTGCATCAGTTTACACCAGTGTGGATTGATTCCCTTCCTTTCCTTTCCCTCCTGCATCAGTTTAAACCAGTGTGGATGGATTCCCTTCCTTTCCTTTCCCTCCCGCGTCAGTTTAAACCAGTGTGGATGGATTCCCTTCCTTTCCTTTTCCTCCTGCGTCAGTTTAAACCAGTGTGGATGGATTCCCTTCCTTTCCTTTCCCTCCTGCATCAGTTTAAACCAGTGTGGACGGATTCCCTTCCTTTCCTTTCCCTCCTGCATCAGTTTAAACCAGTGTGGATGGATTCCCTTCCTTTCCTTTCCCTCTCGCTTCAGTCTTAAGCTAGAGAAGCGGTTTTAACCAGAGTGGATGGATTTCTTCCCTTTGCTTCCCCCCCTCCTCCCTTTCTGGAGTAAAACAACTACTTTCAAAGTAAAGACCACCCAATGAAACAGGAAATAACACTTTGAAAACCTTATTCAGAAGTCTCAGAAGTTTCACAAAGTTTTGAACTTTTTTAAAGTGAAAATCGAAATTGACTTTAGATTCAAACCACCAGCAACCCCTACATCCGAAACGAGTTTTGAATTATTTTTTATCAAACAAGCCTACTGGAAAGTAGCTTCAGATGTTCTATTTCTCCCCAGGATTGCCATGGAGACATACATCAGGCAGCGGCAATTAATCATGGCGCCTTTAATAACTTCCCACGTGATTGGAGAGAATGAACCTCTCACGTCTGTCTTCAACAAAGTCATCGCTGCCAAGGAAGTGAATCACAAAGGGCAAGGTATACAAAGCAAAAGAAAATATGATTGTGGAAAAACCACAACGAGTGGGAAATACAGTTTGAATTGGCTTGGGGAAAAGAGACACTCCATAGGTTAGGAAGCAAATTAATGGCTTAGGATGGGGTCATTGGTCAAGGTCAAAGCTTGCATTGAAGGTATTAATAATTGAATTGTATTTTAACACTTAGCTTTTGTATCTTTTTACCCATACTATATGGACATTGAGCCCCAAGTAGCACAGTGGGTTAAACCACTGAGCTGCTGTACTTGCTGACCAAAAGGTCGGAGTTTTGAATTCAGGGAGCGGGGTGAGCTCCTGCTGTTAGCCCCAGCTTCTGCCAACTTAGCAATTTGAAAACATTCAAATGTGAGTAGATCAGTAGGTACTGCTTTGATGGGAAGGTAACTGCTCCGTGCAGTCATGCTGGCCACATGACTTTGGAGGTGTCTAGGAAAATGCTGGCTCTCCAGCTTAGAAATGGAGTTGAGCACCAACCCCCTCAGGAATTGGACACAACTATACTTAATGTCAGAGGGAAACCTTTTCCATTATTATGATTATGATTATGATTATGATTATTATTTGAAACACAACAAGATGAGTCCACAGTAGACACTCTGCTGGCTGTTGTATTGGCTCACACAAGGGTCTAGGACTGTGTGATGTATCGGTGAATAATGTGTGCAGATCCCAGTAAGGTGGCCTTCTGCAGATGCAAGTGGTAATTTTGTCAGCATCGATTGTGTTTAAGAGCAGGCCAAGGTCTTAAGGCACTGCACCCAGTGTGCCGATCACCACTGGGACCACCTTTATTGGCTTGTACCAGAGTCTTTGCTATTATTATTATTATTATTATTATTATTATTATTGGAGCCCCCCCAGTGGCGCAGTGGGTTAAACCCCTGTGCCGGCAGGACTGAAGACCGACAGGTCAAAGGTTCGAATCCGGGGAGAGCACGGGTGAGCTCCCTCTATCAGCTCCAACTCCTCATGTGGGGACATGAGAGAAGCCTCCCACAAGGATGGTAACACATCAAAACATCCGGGTGTCCCCTGGACAATGTCCTTGCAGACGTCCAATTCTCTCACACCAGAAGTGACTTGCAGTTTCTCAAGTCGCTCCTGACACGACAAAAAAAACATATTAGATATAGTATTTTACTCTATATGGACATTAATTTTGAAAGCTGCTTTTGGGCCCCAGTATTGGGGTTGCAGGTTAAGGAGATGGATACTAGGCTTGGGCGGTTTCGTTCGTTAATTTCGTAATTCGTTATTAATTCGTATTTAAATTAGCTTACGATTCAATATTGAGCCATGCAGGAATAGTGTGAGGAGTAAATTAGATTCGAAACAATTTTTCAATTTATTTCGTAATTATTTCGTTATTATTTCGAAATTATTTTGTAATTATTTCGTAATTATTTTCAAGTTTTATAGTTGTTGTTTGTTTTATCACACCAACAGTCAACAACAGAGGGAGAGGGAAGCTTCAGAAGTTCCCCCTGTCCCATTTGGAGGGTTTTTTTTAGCATATTGCGCAATCGCGTCCGCCATTAACGAATCGATTCGTAATTTTACAAAATTTCGTATATTTCAAAAATTTTTAAAGGTAAATTTCGGAATTCTTAAAAAAAAAAACGCAGGGGCCCCTTAAAAACGAAACGTGTTTAGAAACAAATTTTTCCGTGGTTACCCAAGCCTAATAAATACATATTAATTTCTTTATTGCTCCATTTTGTATTAAAGTTAAGGATGGTAGAAAGGAAAGACGAGACCCCCATATAGTATTTTTCCACACTGTTGCAAACATGGATTCGGGGGGAGGGGTGGTATTATATAGTTTCTTTATCAAATTCATAATTATTTTCTGCAATAGAATTCATACTGTTGCTTCCCTTTTTGTTTTGTTTTTCTGCCTCTTAGGCCTTTGGGTTTCTTTGAAGCTTCTACCTGGGGATTTAGCCCAGGTTCAGAAGGACTTTTCTCATCTTGTTGACAGATCAACAGCAGTGGCACGAAAAATGGGATTCCCAGAGATTATTCTGCCCGGTGGGTACCTTTTTCTTTGTGGAGACAACTTCTAACACAGCACAGTGGTTGTGGGATTAAAAGAGCAGATTGTGGTGGTTCCCAACCTGTGGACCATGGACCATCAGTGGTCCCCAAGAATAAAATGGTCCATGGCCTCATCATTACTACACCGTCACCTTAAAACCACACGACTGGTCTCGTGAAACCCTCTTAAAGTGCCGAGACAACGGAGATGTCGGGAGGGGAGAGGCTGACTACCCACAAAAGATTACTAATCCCTCATCAGCTCTAGATTATTGAATATGGTTTTCTGTGGGCGAGCAGATAGCGACTAATGGAAGGGCTGGTCCTGGGTGAGGTGTTTGGTCACAAATGGTCCTCATTCTGATTGTGAATGAGGATTGAGCTGATTTATTACTCCTCTTTTCCACTGTTGCAGGTGAGGTTCGAAATGATATTTACATCACTTTGATGAACGGAGAGTTTGACAAAGGGAAAAAGAAGACACCCAAGAATGTAGAGGTCACCATGTCTGTTCATGATGAAGATGGCAATCTCTTAGAGGTAGGCAATGAACTTTTGACTGTATAGGTTAGAGACAGAAGTAAATCTTCACTCTGTGGGGGAAACACTTTCTTCTGTCTCCCACCTATTTATAGGCTTGACTAAAGATGATCTTGCAGCAGCTCAGAAGCAGAAAATATGCACTCACTTGTCTTAGTAAGCTCCTGCACAGAACACCCAAACATGTAACTGTTGCCAAAACTCCCGGGCTCAGCTAGCATCCCAGTCATGGGGACAGTTGCATTGACTCACACTATGTCCTTTGAGAGAACTTCAGATCTTCCTTGGATGTCCATGTGAAGGAGCTTCTTCCAGCAGCTCAGAAGCAGAAAATATATACTGACTTGTCTTGGCAAGTTCCTGCACATAAAATCTAAACATGTAACTGTTGCCAAAACTCCCAGGCTCAGCTAGCCTTCCAGGCGTAGCACAACCAATCAACTTGACTGAAGATGACCTAAATTTGCTTTTTTGGCATTCAACTCCTTCTACACTGCCATATACAATCCAGATTATCTGCTTTGAACTAGATTATTCTTCAGTGTACACTCATATAATCCAGTTCAAAGCAGATAATGTGGTTTATCTGCTTTGATAATCTGGATTATTTAGCAGTGTAGAAGATGTGGCAGAATGAAAATTACACGTAGTTCATGTCTTTACCAATCCACACACTGTCTTGCTAGAGAAAAGATATGCCACACAGATGTTCAGTAAAGAATGAGGTGTTCATCCTTTGTTATGTAGAGTAACATATATACAGTCATGGGGACAGTTGCATTGACTCACACTATGTCCTTTGACAGAGAAATTCAAATGTTCCTTGGGTGTCCATGTGAAAGATCTTCTTCCAGCAGCTCAGAAGCAGAAAATATACACTGACTTGTCTTGGCAAGCTCCTGCACAGAAAACCTACAAATGTAACTGTTGCCAAAATTCTCAGGCTCAGCTAGCTTCCCAAGGAGTAGCACAACCAATCAGCTTGACTGAAGATGACCCAAATTTGCTTTTTTGTCATTCAACTCTTAGATTTCCAGACCCCTTCTACACTGCCATATACAATCCAGATTATCTGTTTTGAACTGGATTATTCTTCAGTGTACACTCATATAATCCAGTTCAAAGCAGATAATGTGGCTTATCAGCTTTGATAATCTGGATTATTTGGCAGTGTAGAAGATGTGGCAGAATGAAAATTGCACGTAGTTCATGTCTTTACCAATCCACACACTGTCTTGCTAGAGAAAAGATATGTCTTGGCAAGCTTCTTATTTATTTATGTACTAGCTTGGGGACCCGGCGTTGCCCGGGTTATTAGAGAAAGTGGGTGATGGCGGTTCTGTATGCCAAGTTTGGTCTTTATTGGTCTTTGGATAACGGCTGCATTATTTTCAGGAAGTGAGTGAAGGTACTTGAAGTCCCATCATCCATGGGCCATCCTCCTACAAACAGCAGCAGGATATAGAGTGGGTCATGGGGGCTCTGTGTGCCAAGTTTGGTCTTTATCAGTCATTAGATGAGGGTGGCAGTGGTGTCAGTAAGTGAGTGAAGGTACTGCAAGTCCCATCATCCAAAGTCCATCCCCTTTCAAACTGCAGCAGGATGTAGAGTGGATCATGGGGGCTCTGTGTGCCAAGTTTGGTCTTGATTGGTCATTAGATGAGGGTTGCAGCAGTCTTGGGGAGTGGAGGTACTTGAAGTCCCATCATCCATGGTCTGTCCTCCTCAAAAGTGCACCAGGATGTAGAGTGGGTCATGTGGGCTCCATGTGCCAAGTTTAGTCTTGATTAGTCATTGGCGAGGGTCTCAGTGGTCTCAGGAAGTGAGCAAAGGTACTGCAAGTCCCATCATCCATCTCCAAAGTTTTCCAAACAACACCAGGACGTAAAGTGGGTCATGAGAGGTCTATGTGCCAAGTTTGGTCTTGATCCGTCATTGGATGAGGTTTGCAGAGGTCTCAGAATGTGAGTGAAGGTACTGGAAGTTCCCATCATCCATGGTTCATCCTCCTCCAAACTGCAGTAGGATGTCAAGTGGGTCATGGGGGCTCTGTATGCCAAGTCTGGTCTTGATTGGTCATTAGATGAGTTTTGCAGCAGTCTTGGGTAGTGGAGGTACTTGAAGTCCCATCATCCATGGTCTGTCGTCCTCCAAAGTGCTCCAGGATGTAGAGTGGGTCATTGAAGCTCCATGTGCCAAGTTTAGTCTTGATGAGTCATTGGCGAGGGTCTCAGTGGTCTCAGGAAGTGAGTGAAGTGACTGCAAGTCCCATCATCCATTGTCAAATTCTTCCAAACCGCACCAGGATGTAGAGTGAGTTATGCAGGCTCTCTGTGTAAATTGTGGTCCTGATCCATCATCGTTGGCAGTTGTAATGGTCTTAGGAAGGGAGTGCAGGTATTGCAAGTCCCATCGTCCATGGTGCATCCTCCTTCAAACTGCACCTGGATGTAGAGTGCGTCATGGAGACTCAGTGTGCCAAGTTTGGTATTTTTTGGTAATTGGATGAGGGTTGCAGTGGTCTGAAGAATGAGCAATGGTACTGCAAGTCCCATAATCCACGGTCCATCCCCGGCCAAACCACACCAGGACGTAAAGTGGGTCATGAGAGGTCTCTGTGCGAAGTTTGGTCCTGATCAGTCATTGGATGAGGTTAACAGCGGTCTCAGAATGTGAGTGGTGGTACTGCAAGTCCCATCGTCCATGGTTCATCGTCCTCCAAACTGCAGTAGGTTGTAGAGTGGGTGATGGGGGCTCTGTGTGCCAGTTTCGGTCTGTATTGGGAGTGTTCTGACCCAGCCCTTTTTTGGCCTTTTCCTTTTCTGTCATCTCGGAATCTTGGATTTGAGGCTGGCCAATCAGAGACCATATGCAAATTTCCTTCTGTCATGCCCCGTTTCTGCCATGAACCCTCTTTTCCACCAGGGGCTCCTATTGAAGCTGGCCAATCAGAGACCATATGCAAATAGCACCACAGCGGCAGCCAATCAGAAAGCTGCCACATACACCTTCCGCCCTCCGCACCTCTGTCCTTCCCATACAAACACTCTTCTTTATTATACAGGGTTAGTCAAAATGAATAGGCCAATATTCATTATTCATTATTCATTATTGGCCTATTCATTTTGACTAACCCTGTATATATAGATTTCATGTACTTCTACCCCGCCCTTCTCAACCCCCGAGGGGGGACTCAGGGCGGCTTACAAAAAGGCACAATTCAATGCCTATACAGTAATACAGATAAAATATAGACAGCAATTAAAACAGTTATAACAGTTTAAAACAATCAATATATATCACAGTCAATAAAAAATCAATCTTATGCTCAACGTTCGCAACTCAGAGTCCATAACTTCATTCCACATTTTCCATTCCTATCAGTTGTCGTTGTCCTTTATTTATCTGCCAGATTGCCAGATTGCCTGGTCCCAAATTCATGTTTTAATTTCCTTCTAAAGGAAAGGAGGGATGACAATGATCTAATTTCCCCGGGGAGTGAATTCCATAGGTGAGGGCCACCACCGAGAAGGCCCTGCTCCTCGTCCTGCCAATCTCACTTGTGATAGAGGCGGGGTCGAGAGCAGGGCCTCCCCGGAAGATCTTAAACTCCGAGGGAGATGCGTTCGGACAGATACATTGGGCCGGAACCGTATAGGGTTTTGTAGGTCAAAACCAGCACTTTGAATTGTGCTCGGAACTGGATCGGCAGCCAATGGAGCTGACACAACAGGGGGGTGGTATGCTCCCTGTATGACGCTCCGGTGAGTAATCTGGCTGCCTCCCGCTAGACTAATTGAAGTTTCCGAACAGTCTTCAAAGGCAACCCCACGTAGAGTGCGTTGCAGTGATCTATCCAGGATGTAACAAGAGCGTGGACCACCGTGGCCAGATTCGACTTCCCAAGGTACTTCTGCACAGAAAACCTAAACATGTAACTGTTGCCAAAACTCTCAGGCTCAGCTAGCATCCCAGGCATAGCACAACCAATCAGCTTCATGCTTTGCGTTTTTCTGTGAACACACTCACCAACTGATGTTTACATGCTCCAACAGAAGAGGCCCAAGTTACTATGGCCAATGGCCAGAGCCACCCAGTGACACTGAATAATTTCCAGGCGGAAACAGAAACATTTGTAGGATCACTGCCAGTATTTTGTCCACCTCTGCATATCATATCAAATGCTAATGAGTTTTCTCTCTTGTTTGTGATTGATCACTACCTTTCATGATTTGTTCTTTGGTCCTTTCCCTGCTTTTTCCTTCCATGTCTTCCAAAGAAAGCTATCCATCCAGGTGCTGGTTATGAAGGTATCTCAGAATACAAGTCAGTTGTCTACTATCAAGTCAAGCAGCCTTGTTGGTACGAAACTGTAAAGGTGAGACTGTCACGTTCTTAGTGTCCTTTCTTGTGAGCAACAGCACATGTTCTGTATCACAGCCAAGAGCAACACAACGTCCATCTTTATAGCCTCCCTAGCATTCTACACAGGAAGGAAGGGAAACCCCTTCCTTCCCTCTTTCCTTTATCCTTCCCTTCCTTCCTTCATCCTTCCCTTCCACCTTTTCAACCTGCATTCCCTTTTGTCTTTCCTTCCTTCCCTCTTTCCTCCCTCCTTCCCTCTCTCCTTCTTTCTCCTTCCATCTTTCCCTTCCTCCCTTTCGTCCTTCCTTCTCTCTTTCCTTCTTCCTTCCTTTCACCACTGGGCAGCCAGTCGTCCTAGTAGGGAGTTCTAGCATGCGGCCCACAAGTTATTATTACTATTATTATTCAGAGTTTTTATAACCCAGTCTTCTCGACCTCCGGAGAGGAACTTGGGCCGGCTAACAACAGAGGATTCAATACAGTAAGATAAAGCAAATATACATCATCAATATAAAATACATTAATATACAATTCATACAAATTACAAAAAAGTCAGTTCGTCAGAGTGAAATCACAAATTCATCGCCATCCGCCAGTAGGTCAGCAGTTATTGACTCAATTACCATTCTGCAAATGCAGTATCCCAAAGCCATGATTTTACCAGCTTTCTAAAAGTTAGGAGGGAAGAGGCAGATCTAATCTCCATCGGGGGGAGTTCCGGAGCCGAGGGGCCACCACAGAGAAGGCCCTGTCCCTCGTTCCCACCACACGTGATTGCGAAAGAGGTGGGACCGAGAGCAGGGCCCCTCCAGAAGATCTTAACAACCTTGATGGTTCATAGGGGAGAATCCATTTGGACAGGTAAATAGGGCCAGAGCCATTTAGGGATTTATAGGTCAACACCAGCACTTTGAATTGTGCTCGGAAGCTGATTGGCAGCCAGTGGAGCTGATGCAACAGAGGAGTAGTATGCTCCCTGTATCCCGCTCCTGTTAGTAGTCTGGCTGCCGCTCATTG
Organism: Anolis sagrei ordinatus; assembly: GCF_025583915.1. Classification (NCBI taxonomy): domain Eukaryota; kingdom Metazoa; phylum Chordata; class Lepidosauria; order Squamata; family Anolidae; genus Anolis; species Anolis sagrei. The sequence goes on from NW_026847882.1 coordinate 6,054,364, forward strand.
GACTATTTGTAGCTTCCGGGCAGTCTTCAGAGGCAACCCCATGTAGAGAGCGTTGCAGTAGTCTATACGGGATGTAACCAGAGCGTGGACCACCATGCCCAAATCAGACTTCCCAAGGTACGGGCGCAGCTGGCGCACAAGTTAGAAAGTTTGCCCATACTTGATCTATATTATTGGAGTTCAGCCTGTGATTGTGTTTCAGGATTAGGGTGCTTTGGATGTGGGAAGTGATGCCAATGAATTTCAAGATGGCAGTGGTCTAGTCAATGATACCGATGCAGAGAAGGACCAGGAGACCCCTGTGCAAAGTGTAGTTTCCTATTAGAACGTCCCTGAAGGGTGTGTGGATGATAGTGTACTCCCTGAGAGTTCCCAGGATTTGTGGCTTGAAAACAACTGGGCACCTGGCCCAGCTGTGAGACTTAATGAGCAAATAGATAGGTGAGAGGAAATTAGTCAAAACAGACAGGCTGAACAGTGCCTTTGGCGTTCTGCCAGGCTTCGAGAGAAAAAGATAAGGGCATCTCAAGTAAAGCAAAAGCAATTCCTGAGTGCGTGGAATAGCTTAACGAGGGGATAAAAGTTCCAAGTATGGGAAAAATAGTCAGATGAAGCATCATTGGAATCAAGTGTAGTTTGTGCCCGTGTTTCATGGAAGCTTTGCTTGGAAGATTCTTGTCTAAGTATTGTCTTGTTTCATGGTTTGGATTCTTGGATTGTATTAATGCATACTCATAGCTTGGATTAATGTTTCCTGTTTTCCTGAATTATATTTAGAGAAGTGTGGACTTTGTTTTATGGACTTTGCTGAATTGTACCCTGGACTATTTTTGCTCCTGCTTATCTTCTTACCTAATTGGATTTACCTATATCTTTAGAGTGTTTTTTACTTGCTGCTTGTTAATTATTGCCAATAAAAAGGATTGTTTTCCAGTCAACAGTCAGAGGGCTTTTCCTGTCCTGGAGTGCAACGTATATGTATAATTCTTTACTTGGGTTTCCTCTGAACATCTTCTAACATTGCTTATGGCTTCCACGTAATTTTTACACATTGTTTTATTGCATACAGGTGTCCATTGAAATAAAAGAAGTTGGACACTACCACTTAAGATTTACTTTCCGCCATCGATCGTCACAGGAATGTAAGTACTGCAAAGAAGGACAGCTCCTGTTCTCGATATTTGGATAAATATAGAAGTGAATGGAATGGAATATGACGAACAGCAGTCTTCCCTATCTGTTAGCCTTTTGTATTACTAGTGCTGGAGCTCCCAATTGGCACAATGGGTTGAACCCTTGTGCCGGCAGAACTGCAGACCTGAAAGACGTGAAGGTCGGTGGTTCGAATCCAGGGAGTGGGTGAGCTCCCATCTGTCAACTCCAGCTTCCCATGCGGGGACATGAGAGAAGCCTCCCACAAGATTTATTTATTTATTTATTTATTTGTTTATTTATTATTTGAACGTATATGCCGCCACTCCCCTGGGGCTCAGAGCGGCTTACAAGAACAGACTAAAATTGAACACAATTTACAAACAATTTAAAAACAGCAATCAAAGATCAAAGGCCCGTCGAAACAGATATGTCTTACATGCCCTGCAGAAAGCTGATAAGACCCGCAAGGCACGGACTTCAGGTGGCAGAGTGTTCCAGAGTGATGGTGCCACTGCTGTGAAGGCTCTGCATCTGGTTGCTGTTAGACGCAAGGTCTTGGCACTGGGAATTCCCAATAGATCTTGGTCCTTAGAACAAAGGGATCTCTGGGGTTGGGAGGGGGTGAGGCGGTCCCTCAGGTACATCGGCCCAGACCATGCAAGGCCTTCAAGGGGAGTACCATCACTTTGAAAGTGATCCGGTGCTCAATTGGTAACCAATGCAGCTGTAGTAAGATTGGGGTGATGTGGCATCTCATCGGAATTCCCGCAAGAAGCCGAGCAGCTGCATTTTGTACCACCGACAGAGGAACGCCAATGTAGAGGGCGTTACAGTAGTCCAGTCTTGAGATGACCGTGGCCTGGATCACCGTAGCCAGGTCGTCCCTGGACAGGGAGGGGGCCAGCCGTCTAGCCTGCCGCAGGTGAAAAAAGGCAGTTCTGCTCACGACGGAGACCTGGGCCTCCATCGTCAGCAGAGGGTCCAAAAGGACTCCCAGACTCTTTACCAATGATGATGGGCGTAGTGCCTCGCCATCCAGGGTAGGCAGCTGGATATCCCCACTGCCCGTCTTTGCTGGATTCACCCTCAACCTGCTGGCACGCAGCCATCCAGTCACAGCCTCGAGGCACTGATGGAAACAATCGGGTACAGAGTCCGGTTGGCCTTCTATCTTCAGCACCAGCTGAGTGTCATCGGCGTACTGGTAACACTCAAGCCCAAAACCTCGAACCAGCTGAGCAAGTGGTCACATATAGATGTTAAACAACAGAGGGGAGAGAATGGCCCGCTGAGGAACCCCACAAGATAAAGAGAGGGGACCTCTCAGAGACCAGGCCTCCCCTCTCCACTCGCTGTCCACGGTTGTGAAGAAAGGAGGACAGCCAATTTAAAGGTGTCCCCCTGACTCCAACAGCAGCAAGGCGGTGGTCAAAAGATTGTGGTCGACTGTGTCAAATGCTGCTGTGATATCCAATAACACAAGCAGCGCTGACCCGCCCTGGTCAAGATGGCATCGAAGGCGATCCGTGATGGAGATCAGCACAGTCTCTGTCCCGTGCCCCGCACGGAAGCCGGACTGGAAGGGATCTAGTCCGGCTGTGTTGTCTAGGAAAACATCCGGGCGTCCCCTGAGCAACCTTCTTACAGATGGCCAATTTTCTCACACCAAATGCAACTTGCAGTTTCTCAAGTCGTTCCTGACATGAAATTTTTTTTTATTAGTGCTGTGGTTAGTTGTGTGAGTGTGTGTGATGACTGGAGATTAACATTAAAAAAAATGACCTTGTTGTTACATGCTGTGTGATAATTCAGTTGCAAAAAAAGGCAGCAAGCAGTCCCTTTTTCTCCTTTCACCCTCCTCTTCTTTCCCACTCTGACAGCAAGAGATAAATCTGAAAAGGCTTTTGGAATGTCATTTGTGAAGCTGATGAATGCAGATGGCACCACTCTGCGGGACGGCAAGCATCATTTAATAGTCTACAAGGTACTTCCTAATCAGTGGGCAAGGGCTTCTTTGTGATCTCAGCCAAGATCCCCAAGACACACCACCCTCAGACCCAGCTTAACACTCAGCAGCAAAACCTGTTTCACTTGCAGTAGGAGCACGATGGGGTGACATTTTTGGGCCTTTCCCATCCGCTGACTCAGTGTGATAAGGAACTGCAATGTAAATACACAAATGTCCTGTTGCTATAAACTTCAGCAAAAGTATCAATTCAATTAAACATGAGAATACTCAATTAATTCATATAGTACACAAGCATAGGGAACAAATGCGATGAGACTATTTACTTACTTACTTAGGCGATCCCTCGTAGTCCGGGGATGATGGTCCTCTAAGGTCGATATGCTGGTGGTGGGTCCGTAGGTGACTGTGGAGCCCTATTATTGATCCACATCTTCTCCCACAGTGAGGGCATTGGTTTCCAGGTGGAAGGCGGTCCTGGTCGGGGTTGGCTTGATGCGCCTTCCTCTTGGCACGTTTCTCTCTTTCGCCCTCCATTCGTGCCTGTTCAAATTCTGCAGCACTGCTGGTCACAGCTGAACTCCAGCTGGAGCACTCAAGGGCCAGGGCTTCTCAGTTCTCAGTGTCTATGCCAAAGAATCATAGAATCAAAGAGTTGGAAGAGACCTCACGGGCCATCCAGTCCAACCCCATTCTGCCAAGAAGCAGGAATATTGCATTCAAATCACCCCTGACAGATGGCCATCCAGCCTCTGTTTAAAAGCTTCCAAAGAAGAAGCCTCCACCACACTCCGGGGCAGAGAGTTCCACTGCTGAACGGCTCTCACATTCAGGAAGTTCTTCCTCATGTTCAGATGGAATCTCCTTTCTTGTAGTTTCAAGCCATTGTTCCGTGTCCTAGTCGCCAAGGAAGCAGAAAACAAGCTTGCTCCCTCCTCCCTGTGGCTTCCTTTCACATATTTATACATGGCTATCATATCTCCTCTCAAACTTCTCGTCTTCAGGCTAAACATGCCCAGCTCCTTAAGCCACTCCTCATAGGGCTTGTTCTCCAGACCCTTGATCATTTGAGTCGCCCTCCTCTGGACACATTCCAGCTTGTCTATATTGTTCTTGAATTGTGGTGCCCAGAAGTGGATACAACATTCCAGATGTGGTCTCACCAAAGCAGAATAGAGGGGTAGCATAACTTCCCTAGATCTAGATACTATTCTCCTATTGATGCAGGCCAAAATCCCATTGGCTTTTCTTGCCGCCAGAGTTTTTAAGGTTGGCTTTGAGTCCATCTTTAAATTTCTTTTCCTGCCCATCGACATTCTGTTTTCCGTTTTTGAGTTCAGAGTAGAGCAAGTGCTTTGGGGGACCGTAGTCGGGCATCCGGACAATGCGGCCAGTCCAGCGGAGTTGATGGCGGAGGACCATCGCTTCAGTGCTGGTGGTCTTTGCTTCTTCCAGCACGCTGACATTTGTCCACTTTGCAGGATTTTTTCGGAGACAGCGCTGATGGAATCATTCCAGCTATTTACAGTGGTATAACAAACATAATGTTTATGTTTTCCAAATGATTAGTCGGATCTTCCAAAAGCCATGTGGACAAACTTTAACATATCCAAAATAGTCCCATGTGAGTTCGAGATGAGATAAAAAGACTTGGGAATACTACAAGGATTCCTGGGTATTTATCGTCCTTGTTTCGGGAGGAGTATCCCTTCTTCAGGTTTCTTTCAAGGTTTCTTCAGTCATAGAATCATAGAATCAAAGAGTTGGAAGAGACCTCATGGGCCATCCAGTCCAACCCCATTCTGCCAAGAAGCAGGAATATTGCATTCAAATCACCCCTGACAGATGGCCATCCAGCTCCTGTTTAAAAGCTTCCAAAGAAGGAGCCTCCACCACACTCTGGGGCAGAGAGTTCCACTGCTGAACAGCTCTCACAGTCAGGAAGTTCTTCCTCATGTTCAGATGGAATCTCCTCTCTTGTAGTTTGAAGCCATTGTTCCATTGCGTCCTAGTCTCCAAGGAAGCAGAAAACAAGCTTGCTCCCTCCTCCCTGTGGCTTCCTCTCACATATTTATACATGGCTATCATATCTCCTCTCAGCCTTCTCTTCTTCAGGCTAAACAATCCAACTAATCATTTGGAAAACACGAATATTATGTTTTTTATACCATTGTAAATAGTCCCATTGCATTAGTTCCCTATGCTTGTATACTATATGGATTAATTGAGTATTCTCATGTTTAATTGAATTGATACATTTGCTGAAGTTTATAGCAACAGGACATTAATGTGTTTACATTGTACTTATAGATAGCTATGTAGCTAGTGACAAATATGACTTACATACATAGCATTATGGAATTGTTGGGTTTCATCCCTGACTGCACAAGTCTCCAGTCCTCAATGAGTAGGTAGAAATACTGAGCAGATGATGATCTGTAACTCTAAGATTGGATCCATAACAGCATTGGAAGAAACCGTTAAATCAGAACTAGTTGTTCCTATAAGTAGATATATCCCAACCTGATATGCTTCATATGTTTTGGACATCATACCCAACTATTGGGGGTAGGGGTGGTGGTGCAGTGGGTTAAACCACTGAGTTGCAGAACTTGCTGACCGAAAGGTTGGTGGTTTGAATCTATGGAGTGGGGTGAGCTCCTGTCATTAACTCCAGCTTCTGCCAACCTAGCAGTTCAAAAACATGCAAATTTGAGTAGATCAATAGGTACCACTCCAGCAGGAAGGTATCAGCGCTCCATTGAGTCATGCTGGCCACATGACCTTGGAGGTGTCTACGGTCAATGCCGGTTCTTCGGCTTAGAAATGGAGATGAGCACCAACCCCCAGAGTCGGACACGACTGGATTTAATGTCAAGGGGAAACCTTTACCTTTGCTTTACCCAACTATGATGCACAGTGTGCTCCAACATATCTGGAAGGCATTAAGTTGGGAAAGGCTCATTATAGCAATATCAAATTCTCATCTCCTTCTTTTTTTGTTTTTCTTTATATCAATAGGGTGAGAACAAGAAAATGGAAGATGCCAAGTTTTATTTGACACTTCCTAGCACCAAAGTGGAAATGGAGGACAGGGATGGTCTGCTCGCCAAACATCCAGCGACTAACATTACTGCATCCAAAGAAAGTACTAAGGATAGTTTCCAGATTGCAACCCTCATCTGTTCTACAAAGCTGACACAAAATGGTAAGTTGGTAAACCTGAATAAATGCAAACAAGCTGAATGCAGGCATCCTAAGTGGTCTAACTGGAATATCATGTGCATGTTAAGACTGTCCTTGCCTATGCCTTTGCTTATCCTTCATAAGTTAACTTCATTTCTCAGTAAAGGAGAAGGATTACACCAGACACCATCTAAACCAGCATTTCTCAACCTAGTGGTCACGAGGGGGGGTGTCAGAGGAGTGGCCAAAGACCATCAGAAAACACAGTATTTTCTGTTGGTCATGGAGCTTCTGTGTGGGAAGTTTGGCCCAATTCTATCATTGGAGGGATTCAGAATGCTCTTTGATTGTAGGTGAACTATAAATCCCAGCAACGACAACTCCAAAATGTCAAGCTCTGTTTCCCCCAAATTCCATCAGCGTTCACTTTTGGGCATATTGAGTAATTGTGCCAAGTTTGGTCCATATCCATCATTGTTTGAGTCCACATTGCTCTCTGGGTGTAGGTGAACTACAACTCCAAAACTCAAGGTCAATGCCCACCAAACCCTTCCACTATTTTCTGTTGGTCATGGGAATCCTATGTGCCAAGCTTGGTTCAATTTCATCATTGGTGGAGTTCAAAATGCTCTTTGATTGTAGGTGAACTATAAATCCCAGCAACGACAACTCCCAAATGTCAAGGTCTATTTTCTCCAAAATCCATCAGTGTTCACTTTTGGGCATATTGAGTAATTGTGTCAAGTTTGGTCCATATCCATCATTGTTTGAGTCCACAGTGCTTACTGGATGTAGGTGAACTACAACTCCAAAACTCAAGGTCAATGCCCACCAAACCCTTCTACTATTTTCTCTTGGTCGTGGGAGTTCTGTGTGCCAAGATAGGTTCAATTCCATCATTGGTGGAGTTCAAAATGCTCTTTGATTGTAGGTGAACTAGAAATCCCAGCAACTACAACTCCCAAATGACAAAATCAATCTCTCCCCCAACCTTACCAGTTTTCAAATTTGGGCATATTGGGTATTTGTGCCAAATTTAGTCCAGTGAATGAAAATACATCCTGGATGTCAGATATTTACATTACGATTCATAACAATAGCAAAATTACAGTTATGAAGTAGCAACGAAAAGAATGTTATGGTTGGGGGTCACCACAACATGAGGAACTGTGTTCAGGGGTCGTGCTATTAGGAAGGCTGAGAAACACTGATCCAAACCCTTTTCTCTGATCTATAGGAAGTCTGCTCTGTCCTCCAGGCTTCTAAGGCTTTCTCTGGCATTGCCTATTTGAATTAATCATAGCAGCAAAGGTGCAGACATATATTTTGGGCAGTTTTGACAGGCCCCAGCCTCTTTGTATGAATGGAGGCCAGAAATAAACCTTGTGTCCCTGTTCTGGTACGGCTGTACCAGGAGCTCCAATTTTATTTGCTTTGCATTAAATGTTTGCTTGCAGTCCAAGGTTTCAGGGACTCTGCAGATAGGTGGCTTCCTTTGGTTGCAGTCATAGGGCAAGTCACCTGTCCACCATCATTACGTTTTGGTCCCACTCCTTGCTCAGGGCAATTGGGAAGGGAATGGAGCCATTTTTTAGTTAGTCTCAGCAAGGAAAGCTAATGTACAGGACGTGTACAAGCTTCCCCTGTACAAAAGCTTCAACCCTTAAGACTTTCCGGGTGAGAACAGTCTTAAGAGCATCCAAGACTTTCCAGGGGGAAGGAGTCTTAAGCGTCTCCAAAGATATCCAGGGAAACAGCCCTAAAGACCAAAGAACTCCAGCTGGAGAACATCTAAGCCTTTACTGGTAGGTTCACTCGGTGCTTCGAGACGCAGTTCGACCCGGTAGCGGAGCCCACATCAGTAAGGGTTAGATTACAGTCAGCCTGGGAGAAGTTAAAACGGGGATTTCCCTTTAAAGTAAAGAAGAAGTTATTGAAGACAGTTGCCTGTCCTTCGTGAGCAAGTTTAGGAAGCCACCAGTTGCATAAAAGCCTGGAAGCATTTGTTTAACTTTATTGAAGACAAGAGAAGTTTCTGTTTGATTGTTCATTATACTTCACAAGCCATCTAAAGATCATTTGTGGTGGAAAACCTCTGAGAACTTCTCCTTGGGCCCCCTGGCTTCCCGCTGGGCAAAGGTTGCACGTCCTGTTCTAAAGGAAATTCTTTACAGGCCCAGCGCGCAACAGAACAGTCCCTCTTGGTATTGTTCTGCAGCTACTGCAGTAAATCATCTTTGTGACTCTTATCTTTGTTGCTTTGTCATATTGTTAGTTGACCTGCTGGGTTTGCTGAACTGGCGCTCAAATTCCCAGAACATTGGCCACAATCTGAAGAAGCTCATGGAGGTAGAAGGAGGAGAAATTGTCAAGGTATGGTTTGCAACTATTTTGGAGTGCACTTTGCCTGCCATTACTGTTTTTTTGTTCAAAACATTTTAAGTTCAGGAGGTTGGTTTCTACCAACTTTGGTCTGGAGAAAAGACTCAGGCTCTGTGATCACAACATGACTTACAAACTACTCCAGCTTCTGAAGCTTCAGGGAGTTGCCGCACATTCAACCTGATATGTTGCCATTTTAGTGACATTTTCAACCAACATGCACTTGGAATAGATTTGCAGAGCTGCTACTTGAGTGAATCTTTCCACCTTCACCAAGCACTGTAACTTGGGAAGGTTTACATCTGCAAGAGCCTCTTTCACTAGGAGGGTCCTCCTAGTGAAATTACGTTTCTTTGCCAGTGTTTCCATCCAAACACAAGTATAGACTTGGATTGGTCCCATTCCTGAATGGCCCCATCTTTGCTGACAGAGAATGCTGCGTTGGGAAGATAACACAAAGGTCCATTCTTGCCAAGGAGAAGGAACATCCAATTCCACCCCCTTTATAGGAAGTGGTTTCTTCCATGTGTTTGGTTCTGTTTCTGGCTTTTGCATGGAACTAAGTGCAGGGATTAACAAAAGTCTCCGTTGACATCATCCCTTGCCTTTCTAGGCTAACTGAAAAGGTTAGTTCCCTCAGCAGGAATGTGGACCTTCTTGGACCTTCTTGGTGAATTCCCAAGAACTATCTTTCGGACTGCAAAGGTCAACAGCCAGCTAGACTAATGGCTGGAAGCTCACTCCAACCTCTGAGCTTTTTTCCCCCCCTCCAGAATAATGACATACCTTAAGCTATAATACTGATGCTCTTGTGGTTGTTTACACACAGCTGGACAGAGCATAAGTTGGGATCTAGAGTGTTGCAGGAAAATATCCTTAATTTCTATCTCTTCGGTGTCACAATCTCTGTGTTCCATCTCTAGTTCTTGCAAGATACACTGGATGCACTTTTCAGCATAATGATGGAAATGTCTGACAACGAATCCTATGATTTCCTTGTCTTTGATGCACTGGTAAGTATTTATTTATTTATAGTATTTGTATTCAGCCTTCTCATCCTGCAGGGGACTCAGGGCAGATTACAGTGCACATATACATGTGTCGTGTCATCGTGTCGTCAGCAACCATACCATTGTGTTACAATTCTAACAGAATAAAACAAACAAACAGATTAAAAAAAAACACAGATTTTGCAAACTTGGTAGTTGGTTAAATGCCCTTTGACCAGTATCTGGCCACTTGGAGTTCCTCTGGTGTTGCCACAAGAAGGTTCTCCATTGTGCATGTGGCAGGGCTCAAGTTGCATTGCAGCAGGTGGTCAGTGGTTTGCTCTTCTCCGCACTCGCATGCCGAGGATTCCACTTTGTAGACCCATATCTTAAGATTGGCTCTGCATCTCGTGGTGCCAGAGCGCAGTCTGTTCAGCGCCTTCCAAGTCGCCCAGTCTTCTGAGTGCCCAGGGGGGAGTCTCTCATCTGGTATCACCCATGGATTGAGGTGCTGGGTTTGGGCCTGCCACTTTTGGACTCTCGCTTGCTGGGGTGTTCCAGCGAGTGTCTCTGTAGATCTAAGAAAACTATGTCTTGATTTAAGTCGTTGACGTGCTGGCTGATACCCAAACAGGGGATGAGCTGGAGATGTCTCTGCCTTGGTCCTTTCACTATTGGCTGCTACTTCCCGGCGGATGCACATATACATGGAAAATTGTATGTTGTATGTCTAATTGGCATTGAATGTTTTCCACATATACATGGAAAACATTCAATGCCAATTAGACATACAACAAATACAGACAGACACAGAGGCAATTTAACATTACAGCTTTTCCAGCTCCGTGAGGGTATACTCGCTTCCATCCATAGGGGGAGCTTCACTTCCCATTTTTGACACCGAGTCCTTTGATGGAGTACTGCACATTGCTGGAAGGTTTTATGGTGTCATAAATTAGCTAAATTAGCCTCTCTGCATAGAGCAATGCCTAAATTTCCTACTTGACATATGCAACTGTCTTTCGGGCTGCAAAGTTTGTCAGCAAGCTAGAGTAATGCCCAGAAGCTCACTCTGATCCAATCAAGATGCAGTTGGTTAGAAAATGGAGGAGTATGGATAATCCAAGAGCTCTCTGGTAACATGGTGGGTTAAACCACTGAGCTGCTGAATTTGCAGACTGAAAGATTGGTGGTTTGAATACGAAGACTGGGGTGAGCTCCTGCTGTTAGCCCCAGCTTCTGCCAACCTAGCAGTTCAAAAACATGCAAATGTGAATAGATCAATAAGCACCGCCTTGGCAAGATGGTAATGGTGCTCCATGAAGTCAGGATGGCCACGAGATCTTGGAGGTGTCTACGGACAACGCCGGGTCTTCAGCTTAGAAATGAAGATGAGCACCAACACCCAGAGTCAGACATGACTAGACTTCATGTCGGAGGACCCTTTACCTATGGATAATCCAGTCTTAGCAATTTACAGACTTTCCAGAACAGGCATGTTTAAAGTGAAGAGGTCTGAGACCAGACCATAGCGGAATGATTTTGCTTTTCTGCAAAGATAACTTAGAAAAACACATTTCTGAGAACATTGTTGCCACCATCATCTAGCTCAGGGGTTCTCAACCTTCCTCATGCTGCGACCCCTTAATACAATTCCTTGTGTTGTGGTGACCTCCAACCATAAAATTATTTTCCTTCCTACTTGATAATTGTCATTTTGCTACTGTTATGAATTGTAATGTAAATATCTCATATGCAGGATGTATTTTCATTCACTGGACCACATTTGGCACAAATACCCAATGTGATTTGTGATGGCTTGATTTTGTCATTTGGGAGTTGTGGTTGCTGGGATTTGTGCATTCTGAACTCTATCAACGATGGAATTGAACCAAACTTGGCACACAGAACAGGCATTGCCAACAGAAAATCCTGGAAGGGTTTGGTGGGCATTGACCTTGAGTTTTGGAGTTGTACTTTGCCTACATCCAGAGAGCACTGTGGACTCAAACGATGATGGATCTGGACCAAACGTGGCACGAATATGCAATGTGCCCAAATGTGAACACCGGTGGATTTTGGGGAAAATGGTCCTTTTATTTATTTATTTATTTATTTACTACTCTTGTATACCGCCGTTTCTCAGCCTACAATGGCGACTCAACGCGGTTTACAACACTAAAATGAGCAACAATATACAATTTAAAAAGCATAAAAWCATAAAAAACATATACCATAAACAGTATTGGGCCACCAARACAATCGAAGCATCTCTTAACTGAAYAACATAATCCAATCTCATCGTCCYTGATTGCCYATCCTTGATCATTAACTTCATTGCATTAAATRAACCAAATGCTTGTTGAAACATCCAWGTTTTTAATTTTTTTTCTAAATYCCATCAATGAAGAGGCAGATCTTATCTCTACKGGGAGGGCATTCCAAAGCCGGGGGGCTACCACAGAAAAGGCCCTATCTCTCGTTCCCACGAGCCGCACCTGTGAAGCAGGTGGGATAGAGAGAAGGGCCTCCCCTGAAGATCTTAGGGTCCTGGTGGGCTGATAGGCCGAGATACATTTTGACATTTTGAGAGTTGTAGTTGCTGGGATTTATAGTTCACCTACAATCAAACAGCATTCTGAACCTCAGCAATGACAGAATTGGGCCAAACTTCCCACATAGAACCCCCATGACCAACAGAAAATACTGTGTTTTCTGGTGGCCTTTAGTGACCCCTCTGACACACCTTCATGACCCCTCCAGGGGTCCCGACCCCCCGGTTGAGAAACACTGATCTAGCTATTCTGAGGATGCAACTAAACAGAGAGAGAGAAGGAAAGCCAAAGGCGGATGGAAGACGACTTAATTATCCCTGCTAATGAGAAATCCTGTAACTTTGGCCTGGTGTGTCCTGGCGACACTTGAGAGCCAAAGCACTTCCCAAATAAAATCAGTCGTTGATTCCACTTTAGCCATAAAAACTCAGTATGGAACAAAACTGTAAATCATTTTGCCAAACCCTTCTTGTCAAAGGCCATGGCACTGAATGTCTTCCGTCTCTTTCTTTTAATAGGTATTTATTATTTCCCTGATTGGAGATATCAAGTTTCAGCATTTCAATCCTGTACTGGAAACGTATATTTACAAGCACTTTAGTGCCACATTGGCTTATTTGTAAGTAACGTTTTGTTGTTGTTGCTGTTGTGTTTGTACCACAAAGGACTAACAAAATTGGTGATGACGGAAATGTGTTGAACTAGACTACTCCCTGTCCAAAGCAGCATTGGCAGGGGTAAGGAATGATGGAACTTGCAATGGGTTGTGAGTTTTCCAGGCTGTATGGCCATGCTCCAGAAGCATTCTCTCCTGACGTTTCACCCACATTTATGGCAGGCATCATCAGAGGTTGTGAGGTTGCAATTGTATGACATCGAACTTGGAGGCAAAAAGGCAAAAGGTCCCTAAGACCAAAAGTAAAACAGTTATATAATCGCAATAATGCATATTATATCTTTGCTTAAGACATTCAATGTATTGGCATCTAGTACAATATATATTACACAACAATTCTTACAGCAAATTGTGCACCTGTTTTGAAAGTTCTTCTGAGAATCAAATTTATCAATAACAACATGAAGTTTGTAAGTCTTTTTACAACTTCCTTGATCCAGAACTTCTTAATGTAGGTACACCGTTGATTCCTAAAGCTGAATATGTCAGTTTGTATTTAGCTAAAGTTTGTTCACAGCAACATACGGTTTATCAGTCCTTTTTCAGAATCCACAACCTGTTTCGACTATATACAGTCTTCTTCAGGTGGTTGATGTAAGTGTAGAAATCCAAGATAGTAAGTTTTAGGGTTTTACTTTTGGTTTTAGGGACCTTTTGCCTTTTAGATTGCAGGGAACCCTTGTTCTCTAATTGAATCATAAAATCACAGAATCATAGAATCAAAGAGTTGGAAGAGACCTCCTGGGCCATCCAGTCCAACCCCATTCTGCCAAGAAGCAGGAATATTGCATTCAAATCACCCCTGACAGATGGCCATCCAGCCTCTGTTTAAAAGCTTCCAAAGAAGGAGCCTCCAGCACACTCCAGGGCAGAGAGTTCCACTGCTGAACGGCTCTCACAGTCAGGAAGTTCTTCCTCATGTTCAGATGGAATCTCCTCTCTTGTAGTTTGAAGCCATTGTTCCGCGCCCTAGCCTCCAAGGAAGCAGAAAACAAGCTAGCTCCCTCCTCCCTGTGGCTTCCTCTCACATATTTATACATGGCTATCCTATCTCCTCTCAGCCTTCTCTTCTTCAGGCTAAACATGCCCAGCTCCTTAAAGGCTTGTTCTCCAGACCCTTGATCATTTTAGTCACCCTCCTCTGGACACATTCCATCTTGTCAATATCTCTCTTGAATTGTGGTGCCCAGAATTGGACACAATATTCCAGATGTGGTCTAACCAAAGCAGAATCGAGCATGGGGAGCATGACTTCCCTAGATCTAGACACTAGGCTCCTATTGATGCAGGCCAAAACCCCATTGGCTTTTTTTGCCGCCACATCACATTGTTGGCTCATGTTTAACTTGTTGTCCACGAGGACTCCAAGATCTTTTTCACACGTACTGCTCTCGAGCTAGGCATCCCCCATTTTGTATCTTTGCATTTCGTTTTTCCTGCCAAAGTGGAGTATCTTGCATTGAACCTGGAGGCCACAGGGTAGCACTCCCTGCTGGGAGGACTGGCTTCCTGGTGATGGAAGGAAAGGAGGAAGGAAAGGAGGAAGAAAGAGAGAAGGAAGGAAGAATGAATGGGAGGAAGGGAAGGGTGGAAGGAGAAATAGGGAGAGAGGGGAAGGGGGAGAAAGAGAGAAGGAAAAGGAAAAGCAAAAGGAAGAGGGAAGGAAGGGTGGAAAGGAAGGATGGAAGGAAGGGAAGGAAAAGGAAAAGAGAGAAAGGAAAGACCAAAGGAAAGGAAGGAGAAAGAGGGAGGGAAGGAGAGAGGAAGGAAGGAAATAGAAGGAAGGAAAGACAAGGGGAAGGAAGGAGAGAAGGACAAAAGGATGGAAGGGAAGGATAGAAGGAAAGGAGGAGAAGGGAAGAGGAGGGAGGAGGGAAAGAGAAGGAAGGAAAGAGAAAGAGGAGGAAAGGGAAGAAGAAGATGAAAGGGTGGAAGGAAGAGGAGGGAAGGAAGAGAGGAAGGTGGGAGGAAAGACAAAAGGGAAGGAAGGAGAAAGTGAGGAGGAAGGAAAGAGAGAAGGAAGGAAGGATGAAAGGGTGTAAGAGAATGGAGAGAGGGAGAAAGAGGGAAGGGAGGGAGGAAAGAGGAAGGAGGAAGGAAGGAAAGGAGGAAGAGGGAGGGAGGAGGAGGGAGGAGGAAGGAGGAGGAAGGGAGGAAGGAAGGAAGGAAGGAAGGACGGAGGGAGGGAGGGAGGGAGGGAGAAAGGAAGGAGGGAAGGAAGGAAGGAAGGAAGGAAGGAGGGGAGGGAGGGAGGAGGGGAGGGAGGGAGGGAGGGAAGGAAGGAAGGAAGGAAGGGAAGGAAGGAGGAAGGAAGGAAGGAAGGAAAGGGTGGAAGGAGAAGAGGAGAGGAAGGGAGAGAGGTAAGGTGGAGGGAAGGAAGGAAGGAAGGACAAAAGAAGAAAGGGGGAAAGGATGAAGGGGTGGAAGGAAAGGGAGAAGGAAGGAAGGATGAAAGGGGGGAAGATAATGGAGGAGGGAGAGGGAGGGAGGAAAAAGAGAAGGTAGGAAAGACAAAAGGGAAGGAAAGAAGGAGAAAGAGGAAAGAAAGGAAGGATGATAGGATGGATAGGAAGAAGAAAGAGTGAGGGAAGGAGGAAGGAAAGAGAAGAAAGAATGATGAGAGAGAGGAGGGCCTGAGAAAAGAGCCCAAGGGGCTGCATCCAGACCCTGGTCTGGGTTTGCCCATACCTACTATAGAATCATCATAGGTCAGAAACAACTTGAAGGCACACAACAACAACAACCTCTCCTGATGTTGCACCTTAATTCTTAAAACATACCTCCCATTTGAGCCACTATTTTTGCCTAGCTTGAGTTGATTGATTTCGCAGTTGTAGTAAAGCCTGACATATGTATCTCCACTCTGCTCCAGGCTCCCCCCCCAAGCGCTAAGCCTAATACCCTGTTGTTACTGCATTGCAGAAAACCCATAATTGAAGTCCTGCTCTGCTTGATAAATGAAATGTCCCCTCCTTGCTTTGATTTACACGCTGGACCAACTTCAGCTACGCTTTCCTTTGCCAGCTCTGTGACATTGCTGTGTGACATTTACGTAATGCCACCCAGATGAAAGGACTGAATGCCAAGGAGTTTCAATTTGGGTCAGGCTGCCAGCAAAACAAGCCAACGGCAGCCTCAGAAGAAGCCCACACACTCAGCTTGACTGTTTGCAGACCAATGTTATGGCATCAGAGTCAGGGGAATTTCACATACTCATTGTACGCCCTGTCTGCACTGCCATATAATCCAGATTATCAAAGCAGATAATCCAGATTATGTGCTTTGAACTGGATTATATGAGTCTACACTGCTATAAATGGAGCCCCCGGTGGCACAGTGGGTTAAAGCGCTGAGCTGCTGAACTTGCTGACTGAAAGGTCGCAGATTCGAAAGCAGGGAGCTGCATGAGCTCCCGCTGTTAGCTCCAGCTTCTGCCAACCTAACAGTTCGAAAATATGCAAATGTGAGTAGATCAATAGGTATCGTTCTGGTGGGAAGGTTACGGCACTCCGTGCAGTCATGCCAGCCACGTGGTCTTGGAGGTGTCTACGGACAATGCCGGCTCTTCGCTTAGAAATGGAGATGAGCACCAACCCCCAGAGTCAGACACAGTAAGACTTAATGAGTTGTTGTAAGTTTTTTCGGGCTATATGGCCATGGTCTAGAGGCATTCTCTCCTGACGTTTCGCCTGCATCTATGGCAAGCATCCTCAGAGGTAGTGAGGTCTGTTGGAACTAGGAAAAAGGGTTTATATATCTGTGGAATGACCAGGGTGGGACAAAGGACTCTTGTCTGCTGGAGCTAGGTGTGAATGTTTCAACTGACCACCTTGATTAGCATTTGATAGCCTGGAAGTGCCTGGAGCAAACTTTTGTTGGGAGGTGATGAGATGTCCTTGTTTGTTTCCTCTCTGTTGTTGTGCTGTTGTAATTTTAGAGATTTTTTAATACTGGTAGCCAGATTTTGTTCATTTTCATGGTTTCTTCCTTTCTGTTGAAATTGTCCACATGCTTCTTGTGGATTTCAATGGCTTCTCTGTGTAGTCTGGACTTTGTTTTTGGACATTGCTGAACTCTACCTTGGACTAATTTTGTTCCTGCTTATCTTCTTACCTAACTGGATCTACCTATTCCTTTAAAGTGCTTTTTTTACTTTGCTGGTTTTACTTATCTTCAGTAAAAGGATTGTTTTCCATATTCAATGAGTTGTGTTTTAAAGTCAGAGGGTTATTCCTGTAGTAGAGTGCAACAGATGCCTTAAACTCTCTCCTTGCTTCTGTCTCACCCTTGGAATGCGATATACATGTATAGCATCCCTACTTTGCGGATTTTCATTTTTCATGGGTGGTCTTGGAAGATAACATTCGCGATAAGTGAGGGAACATTGTACACATGTTGTTTTTCTTCTCTCCTCTCAGAAAACTCACCAAGGTTCTGAACTATTATGTTGGAAATGCGGATGATTCCAGCAAGACAGAATTACTCTTTGCTGCTCTAAAAGCATTGAAATATCTCTTCCGGTTCATCGTTCAATCAAGGGTGCTTTATCTGGGGTAAGTCGGAGGTGGAAATTGTGACTACACCAATGGCAGCACCTCAGTGTTTCTTTGAGTTTTCCGGGCTGTATGGCCATGTTCCAGAAGCATTCTCTCTTGATGTTTTGCCTACATCTACACCAGGCATCCTCAGAGTTTTAGGGTCTGTTGGAAACTAGGCAAGTGGGGTTTCTATATCTGTGGAATGATGTCCAGGGTGGGAGAAAGAACTCTTGTCTGCTTGACGCAAGTGTGAATGTTGCAATTGGCCACCTTGATTAGTATTTAATGGCCATGCAGCTTCAAAACCTGGCTGATTGCTCCCTAGGGGGATCCTTGGTTGGGAGATGTTAGATAGCCCTGATTGATTCTTGTAATAGACAGGGTTTTTTTATCGTGTCAGGAGCGACTTGAGAAACTGCAAGTCACTTCTGGTGTGAGAGAATTGGCTGTCTGCAAGGACGTTGCCCAGGGGACGCCCGAATGTTTTTTGATGTTTTATCATCCTTGTGGGAGGCTTCTCTCATGTCCCCGCATTAGGAGCTGGAGCTGATAGAGGGAGCTCATCCGTGCTCTCCCCAGATTCGTAGTAGACAGTAAGAGCACCTAAAGTAATATACAGTAATAATAATAATAATAATAATAATAATAATAATAATAATAATTTATTTATACCCCGCTACCATCTCCCGCAGGACTCGGTGTGGCTTACAAGAGGCCGAGCCCAAAATACATCAGAACAAAAACACAACCACAGCAATATTTATTTATTTATCGTGTCATCCGCAACCAGAACATTGTATTACATTTTTAACAGAACAAAACAAACAAACAGATAAAAAAACAACACAAATTTTGCAAACTTGGTAGCTGATTAAATGTCCTTTGAGCAGTATCTGGCCACTTGGAGTGCCTCTGGTGTTGCCGCAAGAAGGTCCTCCATTGTGCTTGTGGCAGGGCTCAGGGTGCATTGCAGCAGGTGGTCAGTGGTTGGCTCTTCTCCGCACTCGCATGTCGAGGATTCCACTTTGTGGCCCCATTTCTGAAGGTTGGCTCTGCATCTCGTGGTGCCAGAGCGCAGTCTGTTCAGCGCCTTCCAAGTCGCCCAGTCCTCTGTGTGCCCAGGGGGGAGTCTCTCATTTGGTATCAGCCATAGATTGAGGTTCTGGGTTTGGGCCTGCCACTTTTGGACTCTCGCTTGCTGAGGTGTTCCAGCGAGTGTCTCTCTGTAGATCTTAGAAAACTATTTCTAGATTTAAGTCGTTGACATGCTGGCTGATAACCCAAACAGGGGATGAGCTGGAGATGTCCTTGGTCCTTTCACTATTGGCTGCTACTTCCCGAAGGATGTCAGGTGGTGCAATACCGGCTAAGCAGTGTAATTTCTCCAGTGGTGTAGGGCACAGACACCCTGTGATAATTCGGCATGTGTCATTAAGAGCCACATCCACTGTTTTAGTGTGGTGAGATGTGTTCCACACTGGGCATGTCCTGGGTGACATAGGAAGTAGAAAAAATGTATTTGTAAAGGAGGAGCCCAAGACGGGGGAGTAGTGGGGCTTGAGCTTCATTAGGGGTAAGACAGTAAAAAACACCTAAAGTAATAGACAGTAAAAGCACCTAAAGCTTCAAATTCTGTTCAACCATTTTAAAGCTCCCTGCTTGTGCGGTGATGGCATGATCGTCAGCATAGATGAAACTCAAAATGTCCCTTCTGGCCATGGCTGATCATCCATTTAAAAAGTGGGGACATCCATTCACCTTAAAGAAATTGAAAGGGAGCAGTGAAGTGCCTTGAATCCTGTACAAACATACTCCCAATAATAATAATAGTAGTAATAATAATAATAACAACAACAACAACAATAACCCTTTATTTGGACCCTGCTACCATCTCCCCAAGGGACTCAGTGCGGCTTACATGAGGCCGAGCCCAAACACAACAATACAAGCAATAATAACAACAATACAGCAGTTAAAATAAAGCATAGACAGTAAAAATACACATTATCAATAAGACAACACTCAATTAAAACTCTGGGAAGGCCAAATGTAAAGTTAAAATTGCAAAGTGCTGGAGCATGGACGAAAGGTGATCGTGGTGTTTGTGGAAGGGCATATTTTTAGTGCAATATTTTGTTGTAACTATCATTTTTCCAAGTTCTGCTTGAGATTCATGATTTATTTTGTGGATACAGTCATAGTATATATATGCCATACATCTGTAACTCTAAGCACTCCATGAAGAGCTCTCTATAAACTTTCCGGTTGCCTTCATTATCCAGAAAAGTAAGCATTCCCACAGGTTCTAATTTTACAAATGAATGTTTGAGGAAGTGAGCAGTTATTTCTTTCTTTCCAGGGGGTTGGAAGCATTTCCCAGCATGAGGCGATCAGGGGAAAACCCACATCTTTTCACAGTCAGTGCAAATAAGCAAGCTCCTTGCTTTAAACAAACATTAAATAGAAAACACTCTTTTTCTCATAGTTATATATGTCCCTTTGTGCTATTCTAAGGCTACAGTCTATGCAATATTTTTATTAAGGAGTTGCACTGTTCAAAGTGGAATTTATTTCCTTTTTATTTATAATTAATATATTGTAATATAATCTAATGCAATATATGGTGTATACATATCATAGAATCAAGAATCAAAGAGTTGGAAGAGACCTCCTGGGCCATCCAGTCCAACCCCTTTCTGCCAAGAAGCAGGAATATTGCATTCAAATCACCCCTGACAGATGGCCATCCAGCCTCTGCTTAAAAGCTTCAAAACACAAATATCTCTATATTGTTGGTCATTCACATATTTATTCTTGAATTTTAAATGGTATTTAAAAAGTCACCAAACATTAATCCTATTTTTCAAAGTTGCATAAATTAATTCTAGATTTATTTAGAGGGGAATTGTAATAATTGACAGTATACAATTCATTTTGTCATCCTTTCCATAATGTTAAGTTGATTTTGGTAATTGGATTTTCTGATTTATAAGAACATTGGTCAATCAGATTTTAGTGATACTAGTTGATCATGTTTTCCTGTGTTTGGATTCAGAAAAATATTTTTGTTCATTTTTATTTGAAACAACGGAGCCAATTCTATCTGCATGATATATTCAGCTAATGAAGCACTGTCATGCTGCTGTGGTTCTTACTATCTCAGAAATGTGTGGATAAGATGCTGCTATTCCCAAAGAGGTCCTGAAAGCATTGGATTTTTTTTTTTTTTGAGGGGGTTAGGGGCTAATAGCTGCATGGGGATCGAACTCATGTACAGAGAGTAGTACCTTCTCAACAAGAGCACCAGGGCTTGTTGTAGAGAGAATGACATTCAGTTTTTAATTAGAATTCTTAGAAGGTAAAAAAGATGTCTTAATGTGAAACCAAGGATTTTTATTGGCTACAATCCATAGAGCAATTCTGAAGATTTTGGATGTGCTGTTTTTTTTCTGATAAAACCTACACCCAGGCATGTCACATCCCAGATGTGAAATTTTATGCCAGATTCATTGCATTCAAAGCACCCCTGACAGATGGCCATCCAGCCTCTGTTAAAAGCTTCCAAAGAAGGAGCCTCCACCACACCTGGGGCAGAGAGTTCCACTGCTGAACAGCTCTCACAGGAAGTTCTTCCCATGTTCAGGTGGAATCTCCTTTCCTGTAGTTTGAAGCCATTGTTCCATGCATCCTAGTCTCCAGGGCAGCAGAAAAAGCTTGCTCCCTCCTCCCTATGACTTCCTCTCACATATTTACACATGGCTATCATGTCTCCTCTCAGCCTTCTCTTCTTCAGGCTAAACATGCCCAGCTCTTTAAGCCGCTCCTCATAGGGCTTGTTCTCCAGACCCTTGATCATTTTAGTCGCCCTCCTCTGGACACATTCCAGCTTGTCAATATCTCTCTTGAATTGTGGTGCCCAGAATTGGACACAATATTCCAGATGTGGTCTAACCAAAGCAGAATAGAGGGGTAGCATTACTTCCCTGGATCTAGACACTAGGCTCCTATTGATGCAGGCCAAAATCCCATTGGCTTTTTTTGCCGCCACACCACATTGTTGGCGGCAAAAATAATATATATTATAATAATATTTATATTATTATAATGTAATACAATGTAATATTAATAATAATATGATATTATAATTATATATTTTATAATATTACTAATAATATTACAATATAATGGTATAATACAATATAGTAATATTTAATACTGATAGTGTACTATGCTAATAATATAATATTATTGTATTTGTGTGTGTGTGTATATGTGTGTGTGTGTGTGTATGTGTATCTTGTAAGCCGGGGTGAGAAGGGCGGCATATAAATGTCGTAAATAAATACATAAATTTGTTTGCTACCCCATCAGAAGGTTCCCTGGGCAAACACTGATTTATTCCTATTTCTTCATTTCTCCAATTTGAGTCTCAAGGTGGCTCACAACAGATTTTTTTAAAAACCACCAGATAGTGAAAAATTGACAAAAGAACAAACGTTTTAAAATGTTATTAAACTATTAAAGACATTAAAACCACTTGAAAAATAAAACATTTTTTTAAAATGCACACTGCTTAGGAAAGATGCTGTACAATCGTAAGTGTGAATAGGAATGTAGGTTGCTGTGAGTTTTCTAGGCTGTACGGCCATTTCCAGAAGCATTCTCTCCTGACGTTTCATCCACATCTAGGCCAGGCATCCTCAGAAGTTGTGAGGTCTGTTGGAAACTAGGCAAGTGAGGTTTATATGTCTGTGGAATGATGTTCAGGGTGGGAGAAAGAACTCTGTTTGAGGCAAGTGTGAATGTTGCCATTGACCACCTTGATTAGCACTGAATGGCCTTGCAGCTTCAAAGCCTGGCTGTGGAAGGCCCAGGGTGGGAGAAAGAACTCTTGTCTGTTGGAGGCAAGTCTGAATGTTGCAATTGGCCACCTTGATTAGCACTGAATGGCCTTGTAGCTTCAAAGCCTGGTTGCTTCCTGCCTGGAGGTAATCTTTGTTGGAAGGTGTTAGCTGACCCTGATTGTTTCCTGTCTGGAATCCCCCTGTTTTTTTAGTCTTGCTCTTTATTTACTGTCCTTTTTTCAACTTGAGAAACTGCAAGTTCCTTCTGGTGTGAGAGAATTGGTCATCTGCAAGGACGTTGCCCAGGGGACGTTGCCCGGATGTTTTGATGTTTTAACAACCTTGTGGGGGGGCTTCTCTCATGTCCCCGCATGCTGGAGCTGACAGAGGGAGCTCATCCACGCTCTCCCTGGATTCGAACTTACGACCTGTCGGTTTTCAGTCCTGCTAGCACAAGGGTTTAACCCACTGTGCCACCAGGGGCTGATTTAATTGTCCTGATTTAATAATACTAATACTAATAATAATAATAATAATAATAATAATAATACTTTATTTACATACTGCTCTATTTCCCCAAGGGGACTCAGGGTGGTTTCCAACATAGGTAAAACATTGCAATTACCAACAACCTAGACATACAGAAAAATCATTAAAAACAAAGACATAATATTATATAACACTCATACATATTTAAATTAGAAGCCAATTCAGTACTAATTTCCATTGGGCAAGTTCAATTACCAATGGTGACAATTCCAGAATTGTAAAATAGGAGTGACCCTAGTCTGTTTAAGAAGGGAGTTCCAGAGCCTGGGGGCAACTACTGAGAAGGTCCTGCAAAACACAGTTTTGCTTGCGGCTTTGACTTTCGCAGCTTTGATTATTCAGCGATTGTTCTCCTTGGTCAACTTCTTCCAGTCATGCTGGACAATCTAGATATTTCTAGAGAGACTTTATTTATTTATTTATTTATTATTCAAACTTATATGCGGCCACTCCCCTAGGGCTTGGAGCGGCTTACAAGAACAGGCTAAAATCTAAAACAATTTTAAAAAACAGCAATATCAAAGATCAAAAGCCTGTCGAAACAAATATGTCTTACATGCCCTGCGGAACGCTGATAAGTCCCGCAAGACATGGACTTCAGATGGCAGAGTATTCCAGAGTGATGGTGCCACTGCTGTAAAGGCTCTGCATCTGGTTGCTGTTAGACGCAAGGTCTTAAAACTGGGAACTTCCAATAGATCTTGGTCCTCAGAACGGAGGGATCTCTGGGGTTGGGAGGGGGTGAGGCGGTCCCTCAGGTACATCGGCCCCAGACCATGCAAGGCCTTAAAGGTGAGTACCATCCCTTTGAAAGTGATCCGGTGCTCAATTGGTAACCAATGCAGCTGCAGTAAGATTGGGGTGATGTGGCATCTCATCGGAATTCCCGCAAGAAGCCGAGCAGCTGCATTTTGTACCAACTTGAGCTTCCGGATCACCGACAGAGGAAGGCCAATGTAGAGGGCATTACAGTAGTCCAGTCTTGAGATGACCGTGGCCTGGATCACCGTAGCGAGGTCGTCCCTGGACAGGAAGGGGTCAGCCGTCTAGCCTGCCGCAGGTGAAAGAAGTCGGTTCTGCTCACGGCGGAGACTTGGGCCTCCATCATCAGCAGAGGGTCCAAAAGGACTCCCAGACTCTTTACCAATGATAACGGGCGTAGTGCCTTGCCATCCAGGGTAGGCAACTGGATATCCCCACTGCCCGGTCGACCCAGCCATAGGATCTCCGTCTTTGCCGGATTCACCCTCAACCTGCTGGCACGCAGCCATCCAGTCACGGCCTCGAGGTACTGATGGAAATAATCGGGTACAGACTCTGGTCGGCCTTCCATCTTTAACACAATCTGAGTGTCATCTGCGTACTGGTAACACTCAAGCCCAAAACCTCGAACCAGCAGAGCAAGTGGTCACATATAGATGTTAAACAACAGACTTCTAGGTACTTACCAATATTCTTTCTTCTTGTAGATTTTACGGTAAAAGTGAAGATGGCGATGAGTTTAACAATGCCATCCGCAAGCTTTTCCTCTCCTTTAACGTCCTCATGGACCGGCCACTGGAGGAGGCTGTTAAGATCAAGGTTAGTGCCAACATATCAAAATGATCTGAACCTTGTGATGTATGTTGCCAATTCATATAATTTCCTTGCAAATAAGTCCTCCAATGTTGGCTATCCTTCTGGATATTGTCTTGGCCTGCTATACATAGAGTAGTTTGCATTTTCACGATAGTTGCAATCTTTCTGCAAAACAGAGATGCTGGGAGAGGCAGGCAAGATGTGTGTCAAACCAAGCAGGTTAGCTAGAGTAAAGAAAGAGATATCTACATTAGTTCTTTCTTAGACTAGTACTATTTGTTGTATTTGTATGTAATGTTTCATTTGCAAAGGGTAAAGGGGGAAAATACAATTTATTTATTGTGTCAGAAGTGATTTTTTTTTTCGTTTCAGGAGCAACTTGAGAAACTGCAAGTTGCTTCTTGTGTGAGAGAATTGGTCTTTGCTTCTTCCAGCACGCTGACATTTGTCTAGTTGTCTTCACAAGACATTTGCAGTATTTTCCGGAGGCAGCGCTGATGGAATCGTTCCAGGAGTTGCATGTGACGCCTGTAGACAGTCCACGTTTCACAGGCATAAGCAGGGTTGGGAGGACAATAGCTTTATAAACAAGCACCTTGGTATCCCTACGGATGTCCCGGTCCTCAAACACTCTCTGCTTCATTTTGGAAAATGCTGCACTCGCAGAGCTCAGGCGGTGTTGTATTTCGGTGTCGATGTTGGCTTTGGTGGAGAGGTGGCTGCCAAGGTAGCGGAAATGGTCAACATTTTCTAATGTTACACCATTAAGCTGTATCTCTGGCATTGGGGAGGGGATGGCTGGTGACTGCTGGAACAGCACTTTGGTTTTCTCGATGTTCAGTGACAGGCCAAGCTTCGTGTATGCTTCTGCGAAGGTGTTTAGAGTGGCTTGTAGATCTTCTTCTGAATGCGCACAGATGACATTGTCATCAGCATACTGGAGTTCTATAACAGATGTTGTTGTAACCTTGGTTTTGGCTTTCAGTCTGCTGTGGTTGAACAGCTTGCCATCTGTCCGATAGATGATTTCCACTCCGGTGGGAAGCTTCCCATCAACAAGTTGAAGTATCATAGCGATGAAGATGGAGAATAGAGTTGGGGCAATAACACATCCCTGTTTGACACCCGATTCCACCTGAAATGGGTCACTTTGGGAGCCACTGCTGTCCAAGACTGTTGCCATCATGTCATCATGGAGGAGCCGCAGGATGTTCACAAATTTGTTAGGGCACCCGATTTTTTGGAGGATGGTCCAGAGAGCGCTGCGATTCACTGTGTCGAATGCCTTTGCAAGGTCGATGAATGCCATGTACAGAGGTTGATTTTGTTCTCTGCATTTTTCTTGGAGCTGTCGTGCAGTGAAGATCATGTCCACGGTTCCTCTGGAGGGGCGGAAGCCATTCTGGGATTCTGGGAGGGTGTCTTCTGAGAGGGGCAGAAGGCGGTTTGCAAGGATTCTTGCGAGGATTTTCCCAGCGGAGGTTAGAAGGGAGATACCTCGATAGTTTCCGCAGTCTGTTCTTTCCCCTTTTTTGAAGAGGGTGATGATGGTGGCATCCTTGAAATCTGCTGGGATTTTCTCAGTCACCCACACTTTTTCAATGAGCTGGTGGAGTTGTTGTGTCAGCTCAGGTCCTCCCTCTTTAAAGATTTCAGCAGGGATCCCATCAGGTCCGCTGGCTTTGTTATTTTTTTGTTGGCTGATGGCATTGCTGACTTCTTCCAGACTAGGCAGTGCTGCAAGCTCATCCCTGGTTTGTTGTTGCAGGATTTGTGAGAGAACTTCTTCAGCCACATTGGAGCTGCGGTTCAGAAGGCTTTGGTAGTGTTCATTCCAATGCAGTGAAATTGATTTTTGGTCCTTCAGGAGTTTGGTTCCATCTGATGAGCGGAGAGGCTGTATGCCATGGTTTCTTGGTCCATAGATGACCTTTGTGGCTTTGAAAAATCCCTGAGCATCATGGGTATCTGCCAGGTGTTGGATTTTTTCAGCCTTCTTTGTCCACCAGATGTTCTTGAGTTCTCTTGTCCTTCTTTGGACCTCAGCTTTTGCACTGGCATAGATCTTTTTCTTAGTAGCACAGTTGATGTCTCTCTGCCATGTTTGGAAGGCCTCCCTTTTCTTGTCAATTAGCTGTTGGATCTCGTTGTCATTTTCGTCAAACCAATCTTGATGTTTCTTGGTTTGATATCCAATAGGTTCTTCGCAGGCAGAATATATTTGCAGAATATAAATAAAGTGTTGTTATTGTTATTATTATTATTATTATTACTACTACTACTATAAATAATATATGGAAATATTTGTAAGAAAACAAAGGTTATTGGCAGGTCATAAATGTCAACAGGAAATGACCAACATATATTATATTAGGTTCTTGTGGGTTTTTTCGGGCTATAGAGCCATGTTCTAGAGGCATTTCCCCTGACATTTTGCTTGCAGGCGAAACGTCAGGAGAAATGCCTCTAGAACATGGCTCTATAGCCCGAAAAAACCCACAAGAACCTAGTGATTCCAGCCATGAAAGCTTTCGACAATATATTATATTATATTATACATATATAATATCTGTATATACAATATATTATATTATGTTATACTATATTATACTATATAATATAGTAATACTATAATATAATATAATATAACATATTATATATACATATAGTATTTATAACATTATAATGTAATACAATATAATACTACTAATAATAATACAATATTATAATTATATATTTTATATTACATGTAATATTACTAATAATATTACAAGATAATGGTATAGTACAATATAGTAATATATAATACTGATATTGTATTATGCTAATAATATAATATATTGTATGTATATATATCTTGTAAGCCGTGTCTTACTTGTGTCTTTGATATGTAATATAGTATGTCCTCATATAGATTGTTCTTATCTTTCTCCCTTTTCTGTATGTTGCAGGGTGCTGCTTTGAAATATTTGCCAAGCATAATCAATGATGTCAAACTGGTTTTTGATCCTGTGGAGCTCAGGTAGCTATACAACACAAAAGGAGTGTTTGCATGTAAATTCAGGAGTGTGTATCCCTAACAAGATGCCAACCTATAGTGATACCAGTAGTTACCTATATAAATAAAAATGTAATGTTCGTTTGTGGGATTAACAGAACTCAAAAACCACTGGATGAATTGACAGCAAATTTGGACACAGGACACCTAACAATCCAATGTATGTCCTTCACTCAAAAAATTGATTTTGTCATTTGGGAGTTGTAGTTGCTGGGATTTATAGTTCACCTACAATCAAAGAGCATTCTGAACCCCACCAACGATGGAATTGAACCAAACTTGGCACACAGTTCTCCCATGACCAACAGAAAATGGAATCTTGACATTTGGGAGTTGTAGTTGCTGGGATTTATAGTTCACCTGCAATCAAAGAGCATTCTGAACCGCACCAACGATGGAATTGAACCAAACTTGGCACACAGTTCTCCCATGACCAACAAAAAATACTGGAAATACTGAAAGGTTTGGTGGGCAGTGGTCTTTGGTTTTGGAGTTGTGGTTCACCTACATCCAGAGAGCACTGTGGACTCAAATAATGATGGATCTAGACCAAACTCTACATGGATACTCAATATGCCCAAATGTGAACACTGGTAGAGTTTGGGGAAAATGGAATCTTGACATTTGGGAGTTGTAGTTGCTGGGATTTGTAGTTCACGTACAATCATAGAGCATTCTGAACCCCACTAATGATAGAATTGGGCCAAACCTCCCACACTGAACCTCCATGACCACCAGAGTGGGCCACAGCAATGCGTGGCAAGGGACGGCTATTGAATATATATAAATGTATTTGAGTTCTAATGAGACTTTATCTGAATCCATAGTTTTTGTGTTAAGGAGGCACAATATATTACATTTTTTCCTCTTCCACTCGTGCAGCTTTCGGTAGATCTTGATGTTTTCCATTATGCATTATTTTAATTGTTTTTCCTGTATATTTTGGTTGTAAGCTTCGAGGGAAGTAGTTTGGAATAGGAAGCCAAAATGGTGCTGAAAATGTCAATGGAATGAAACCTTTTTCTTCCATGTGTCCTTCTTTACAGTGTCCTGTTCAGCAAATTCATCCAAAGCATCCCTGATAACCAACTCGTCCGTCAGAAACTCAACTGCATGACCAAGGTTGTGGACAGCGATCTGTTCCATCAAGCTGGTGAGTTGCCCTCTTCCTTTTCGGGGCCAGGGATTCTGACTACTTTTTCTGAGGGGAACCAATTGGTGTAAAGCATTCAATAGAACATATTTATTTATTTACAGTATTTATATTCTGCCCTTCTCACTCCGCAGGGGACTCAGGGTGGATTACAACGTACATATACATGGCAAACATTCAAGGCCATAGACACACAACATATATATATATATATATGTGTGTGTGTGTGTGTGTGTGTGTGTGTGTGTGTGTGGTGTGTGTCATATATATATATATATATATATGTTGTGTGTGTGTGTGTG
Organism: Anolis sagrei ordinatus; assembly: GCF_025583915.1. Lineage (NCBI taxonomy): Eukaryota > Metazoa > Chordata > Lepidosauria > Squamata > Anolidae > Anolis > Anolis sagrei. Next base: position 6,083,295 of record NW_026847882.1, read on the forward strand.
TATATATATATATATACACACACACACACACACACACACACACACACACAGAGGCTATTTAACTTTCCAGCTTTCATGAGGGTATTCTGGCCATCAAGGGAGCTATCGCTTCACCGTCCATTTGTGACACTGATGGAGTACTTCCTCATTCTTTTGCTTGCTTGCTGGAGATTTTTATGGCATCGTAAATTAGTTAAATTAGCCTCCTCGCATAAGCGGTACCTAAATTTCCTACTTGTCAGATACAACTGTCTTTTGGGCTGCAAAGGTCGACAGGAAGCTACACACAATGGTTGGAAGCTCACTCCAACCCAGCTGGCTTCGAACTCATGACCTTTTGGTCAGTAGAGATCTTAATGCAGCTGACTTCCAGCCAGCTGCCCACAGTGTCAGTGCACATAGGCAGTGGGTTCAAGTTTCAGCACCATCTCAAAGCATTTTATGTGACCAAAACAAACGTCAATTCTCTGGGTAAACTTGCGTTCGTGAATAGATTATTTTTTATAAGTAGTTGCAATTGGAATTGGTGATCTAGGTTTCTCAGTTCTAGAAACCTCCAAAGTACAAATCTCAGAATTCCATAGGATGCAACCACTGCAGTTAAAGTGGAATTATATGATTCTCAAGTATTCGACTCTTGTAATAATTTCTGCCAAGGTCACCGTGGGATTAATATTGGTTGTCCATACAATTCCTTTTGTTTGTAAACGCTGGGATTCTGGGGAGAAGGGTTACTGAGTCACACAGGAGAGAGAAAGATGGATTCTTACATCCTCCTTATATAGCGACTTGAGAAACTGTAAGTCGTTTCTGGTGTGAGAGAATATCATCTGCAAAGATATTGGCCGGGGGATACCCGGATGTTTTACCATCCTGTGGGGAGCTTCACTCATGTACCCACATGGGAAGCTGGAGCTGACAGATGGGAGCTCACCCCGCTTCCTGGATTTGAACCGCTGACTGTTCAGTCAGCAGTCCTGCCAGCACAAGGGTTTAGCCCATTGCACCACTGAGGGATTGAGTAAAAATCAATAAATTGACAGGATCAATTTTTTTAAAACCCTGATGTGTGAATTGAGTGTCACATTTCCTTCTGCTTTCCGCAGAGTGCCGTGATGTTCTGTTACCGCTCTTTGTAGACCAGTTAAGTGGGCAGCTGGATGATAATTTCAACAAGCCTGACCATGAAGCCTGTTCACAGCTGCTTAGCAATATCCTGGAGGTTTTGGATCGTAAGGAAGTGGTGAGTAAGTTATTTATTTCACTTACTTTATTTTTGCCCCACCATTCTGCTGACATTGGGATTCATCTTGCGGGATGTGGGCACATGAAGTGATTGATAGTTTCCAAATCATAACGTCCCCAAACTGCTGCAAGCTGGATAGCGAGTGTCCCCGAAGCAAGCAAAAACACATCAGAGTCCTTTCACAGCAAACACATGTGCTTCAGCAGAGTTCAACTGCCAGCATCTGATCTTATCTACACACACTGTTTAGTAAACTCATGGATTTAGGTTTTCATCCAAAATATCAAGAGGCTTTAATCTTCACTGTTGCAATATATACAAATATACAATCAGGATACGCCGAGCTTTAGCACAGCTGGTTAATCACCAGCAGCAATACATCTTGGCCACGGTGGTCCACACTTTGGTTACATCCCGTTTAGATTACTGCAACGCTCTCTACGTGGGGTTGCCTCTGAAGACTGCCCGGAAGCTTCAATTAGTCCAACGTGCGGCAGCCAGGTTACTAACGGGAGCGGGATACAGGGAGCATACTACTCCTCTGTTGCGCCAGTTCCACTGGCTGCCAGTCAGCTTCCGAGCACAATTCAAAGTGCTGGTCTTAACCTATAAAGCCCTAAACGACTCCGGCCCAATTTACCTGTCTGAACGTATCCTCCCCTATGAGCCATCAAGATTACTAAGATCGTCTGGAGGGGCCCTGCTCTCGATCCCACCGGCCTCACAGGCACGGTTGGTGGGGACGAGAGACAGGGCCTTCTCGGTGGTGGCCCCTCGACTCTGGAACTCCCTTCCACTGGAGATCAGAACTGCCCCTTCGATCTTAAGGTTCAGAAAACAGGTGGGGATTGGCATTCAACGAATGAGCCATGATCCTGTGATATGGATGGATGACGACGAATAATGACTTTGGTGACGACTGACCATTGTAATCATATGATTGTATTTTTGCCATTTTAATTGTTTTAATGTTTTAGTGTGATTTAGAAATGTGATGTTTTAATGACGGTCTGTAATATTGATGTTGGAAACTGGCCCGAGTCCCTCGAATGGAGGTGAGAAGACAGTTATACAAAACTACCAAATAAATAAATAAATCTGCCAATCGAAAGGTTGGTGGTTCAAAGCCTGGGTTGTGAACACTGGTGGAGTTTGGGGAAAATAGAATCTTGACATTTGGGAGTTGTGGTTTCTGGGATTTATAGTTCACCTACCATCACAGAGCATTCCGAACCCCACCAACGATGGAATTGAACCAAACTTGGCACACAGAACCCCCATATAGGGCACAGCAATGCGTGGCAGGGAATAGCTAGTTGTAAATAAATAAATAAACACAGAACCTAAGAAGATACTCACACTGAGTCATGCAGAAGAGAGGAAGGTGGATGTTTTCATCCTCCTGATATAGCCACCTGTTGATTGGTCATTAGTAAGGGACATTGATGCGGTAGCCATATAAGTATTTACACTCCAAATTTTACCATTTTTGAGCTTTTTCTTGCTTAATTAGAAGTGTCCTTCTCCATCATTATGTGAAGCATACAAGAGTAGAGATCATTTAGAGAAGAACAATAGGAAGTTTGTCTGGTGGGCAAAGACTTTTGCAGAACCTGTTGCACTTCTGCACAGTGCAAATCTCTCTGGGAACAGCTGTGTCCAAATCCTGCCTGAATGGTTTCTGCTTGTTTCATCTTCTTCAGGGCCCTACCGCCGCTCACATCCAGCTCATCATGGACCGCCTGCTGAGAAGAATAAACCGGACAGTGATTGGAATGAGCAGACAGTCCCCACATATCGTGAGAACCATTCTCTCTGAGCTGTTTTCCTTCTGTTTTGATGTGTGTGTTCCTCGTTTGGTCACTCGACCTGTGCAGAACTTCAGTGTAGAGCTGTGGAAGTAATGCAGTTTAGCACCACCTTCACTGTTTTTTTCATATCAGGGGTGACTTGAGAAACTGCAAGTCGCTTCTGGTGTGAGCATATTGGCCATCTGCAAGGATGTTGCACAGGGGACACCCAGGTGTTGTATCATCCTGTGGGAGGCTTCTCTCATATCTCTGCATAAGAAGCTGGAACTGACAGATGGGAGCTCACCCTGCTCCCCGGATTTGAAGTGCTGATCTTTTGGTCAGCAGTCCTGTTGCCACAGGTTTTTAACCCAGATATGGGTAAACCCAAGCCCAGGAGCCATATGCTACCCCTTGGGCTCTTTTCTCAGTCCCTCCTCTATTTCACCACACTATCCTTCCTTTCCTTCTCTCTTTCCTTCCTCCTTCCCTCCTTCTTTCTCTTTCCCTTCCACCTTTTCGTCCTTCCTTCTATCCCTCTCTCCCTCTTTCTCCTTCCTTCCCTTTTGGCTTTCCATCCTTCTCTCTTTCTTTTATCCTTCCCTCCCTCCGCTCCCTCCTTCCTTCCTTTCTTCCTTCCTTCCTTCCTTCTTTTCCTCCCTCCATCTTCTCTTTTTCCTTCATTCCTTCCTTCCCTTTTGTCTTTCCTTCCTTCTCTTTTTCCTTCCTCCATTCCCATTTTTCCTTCTCTATTTCCTCCCTCTCTCCCTTTTTCTTCTTCCATCCTTCTTTTTCTCCCCACCTTCTCTTCTTCCTTCGTTCATTTCATTTCTTTCTTTCCTTCCATCCATCCTTCTCTTCCTCCCTCCCTCCCTTCTCTTTTTCCTTCCTTCCTTCCCTTTTGTTTTTCCTTCCTTTTGTCTTTCCTTCCTTTTCTCTTTCCTTTATCCTTTCTTTCCTTCCACCCATTTTCCCTTCCTCCCTTCCTTCCGTCTCTTTTTCCTTCCTTCATTCCCTTTTGCCTTTCCTTCCCTCTTTCCTCCCTCCTTCCCTCTCTACCTCTTTCTTCTTCCTTTTTGTCTTTCCTTCCTTCTCTTTCCTTTATCCTTTGTTTCGTTCCTTCCATGCTTCCATTCCTCCCTTATCTTTTTCCTTCCTTCATTCCTTTTTGTCTTTCCTTCCTTCTCTCTTTCTTTTATCCTTTCTTTCCTTCCTTCCATGCTTCCCTTCCTCCCTTCTCTTTTTCCTTCCTTCATTTCCTTTTGACTTTCCTTCCCTCTTTCCTCCCTCCTTCTCTCTCTCCCTCTTTCTTCTTCCACCCTTCTCTTCCTCCCTTCCTTTCTTCCCTTTTTCCTTTCTTCCTTCCTTCCTTCCTTCTCCTTTTCCTTCCTTCCTTCCTTCCCTCCCTCCCTCCCTCACTCACTCACTCACTCACTTTTGTCTTTCCTTCCCTCCCTCTTTCATCCCTCCTTCCTTCTTTCTTTCCTTTTTCCATCTCTCCTTCTTTCTCCTTTTCTTCCTCCTTCCCTTCCTTCCATCAGCGGGCAGCCAGTCCTCCTAGTTGGAGTGCTAACACGCAGCCTGCAAGTTAGAAACTTTGCCCATGCCTGGTTTCATCCATTGTGCCATCAAGGGCTCCTCCACCTTCACTGCCATGGCACAATATTGCGGAATCATGGGATTTGTAGTTTGTTTGGCAAAGAAGACTCAAGATGCTCTAATACTACAGCTCCAATGATTCCATACTAGCAAAAGTGGCCTACCTGCATGACCACATCTCTGTGTATGAACCCACACGATCTCTTCGGTCATCTGGAGAGGCCCTGCTCACACTCCCACCACCATCGCAGGTGCGATTGGTGCGGATGAGGGAGAGAGCCTTCTCGGTGGTGGCCCCTCGACTCTGGAATTCACTCCCCAGGGATATTAGGCAAGCCCCAACTCTGGCAGTCTTTAGGAGGAGCCTGAAGATGTGGCTGTTTCAGTGTGCCTTCCCAGAATAAGGAAACTCCCAGCAATATGTCCTCAAATGCACTTTAATAATGACTTTAGATTGTCTGCACATTTCTGCCCTCTCCAAAATCTCTATCCCGATTACATGTTACCTGCTCATGCCCATCATTATTTTTTTTTTAAATTAATTGTTACATTTGGCCCAACCATAGGTTTTTAAATGCGCCGTGTTATTGTTATTGTTTTTGCTTATTTTGCTTATGAGTTTATGTATTGCTTTTGTATTATTGTTGTTATTGTTTATTGTTGTATTGTGGGCTCAGCCTCATGTAAGCCGCACCGAGTCCCTCGGGAGATAGTAGCAGGGTACAAATAAAGTGTTATTATTATTGTATTGTCGAAGGCTTTCATGGCCGGAATCACTGGGTTGTTGTAGGTTTTTCCGGGCTA
>NW_026847882.1:6088833-6117517 GCF_025583915.1 Anolis sagrei ordinatus
AAAGGACTCAAAAATCACAACAGCAAAACAACAGAGGGGAAACAAACAGGCACATAAAATCACTCTCAACAACGGATCCCCCCTGGGCACTTCCAAGTCATTGAATGCTAATCAAGGTGATCAGCTGAAACATTCACACCTAGCACCAGCAGACAAAAGTCCTTTGTCTCACCCTGGTCATTCCACAGATATATAAACCCATTTTTCCTACTTCCAACAGACCTCACTACCTCTGAGGATGCTTGCCATAAATGCAGGCGAAACGTCAGGAGAAAAATTGCCTCCAGAACATGGCCATATAGCCCGGAAAAACCTACAACAACCCAGTTATTATTATTATTATTATTATTATTATTATTATTACTAAGTGGCATCAAACTAAATTCGTCCTGTAGTGTAAATGCAGCCTTAATCTTCATGCTGAGATTAAATGTTGAGTCCCAGTTCTGGTGGAGCTGAATCCACGCCATTCATCCTGTCTCCATGCTGACCTCCTTCCCATCCACCTGTCCTGCCACTGAAATAAAAGAGTAGGAGTTACGACCCTAGGGCATAAACCAAAGTCTGGAAACAGAGGAGAATGGGGGGGGGGGGGGGGCCACACTTGCCAGAAACAAAGTGGTAGCGTATTGAAAGTAATCCCTAAAAACAGGAGTTGGCGAAGGACGGATACAGCTGTTTTTGCAAGTTCTGTCTCCCACCCAGATCCTTCCACCTGTTCCATCAAGAGGGGGAAATTACTCACTGCTTTTGGAAGCCCTTAAACAAAACCTATATATATATATATATATATAAATGCTCTGTGCATAATGAGTTCCTTAAAAACAAAAAAACCAATGAACAAAATCACACCAAGTTTGGCAACAAAACATCTCTCAACACAAGGAGTGACCATCACTCAAAAATTATGATTTTGTCATTTGGGAATTGTAGTTGCTGGGATTTATAGTTTACTTACAATCAAAGAGCATTCTGAACTCCATCAACGATGGAATTGAACCAAACTTGGCACACAGAACTCCCATGACCAACAGAAAACACTGGAAGGGTTTGGTGGGCATTGACCTTGAGTTTGGGAGTTGTAGTTCCCCTACATCCAGAGAGCACTGTGGACTCAAACAATGATGGATCTGGACCAAACTTGGCACGAATACTCAACACGCCCAAATATGAACACAGATGGAGTTTGGGGGAAATAGACCTTGACATTTAGGAGTTGTAGTCACTGGGATTCACAGTTCACCTACAATCAAAGAGCATTCTGAACACACCAACGACAGAATTGGGGCAAACTTCCCATACAGAACCCTCATGACCAACAGAAAATACTTAAGGCCATCCAATCCAACTCCCTTCACCAGGGCAAGAAATCATCATCCATGCCCTCCCGACAAAGAGCCATCCAGCCATAGATATAGATAGATAGATAGAGAGAGAGAGACAGAGAGAGAGAGAGATATTATTCACACACACAGAGATATAGTATCATAGATTTGAAAGGGACCTCTAAAGAAGGACAATTATATGTCGCATGTTCCAGACTGGGCAAACCAGACACTCTCACATCAACACTGACAAAGAAACAGGAAGAAATACTGTTTACTCACAAGCATAAAGAAATTATATATATTAGAAACCAACACTTTCTCATTACTTTATTTTCCAGATCAACAGACTGGGCCACAGCAACATGTGGCAGGGGACTGCTAGTACTTTATAGTCAAACAAGGCATGTGGTCTTGTTGTGGTTCAATTTTTTGAGCTGAGGATTGTTTAATAGAGGGTTGTGAAAAAGACGGCTACTGACAAGAGTTTTTTCTCCCTTGCTTCCTCCTTCTTTCTAGGGTAGTTTTGTTGCCTGCATGATGGCCATCTTGAAACAAATGGACGATGCTCATTACAACCACTACATCAGCACTTTCAAAACAAGACAAGATCTTATCGTACGTTTCCTTGCATTTCTGGGGTGGAATGTGATAAAATGCATTTGCTCACTGTATTGTCGAAGGCTTGCATTTTGCATCTTTGCTCATTCTATTGTCAAAGGCTTTCATGGCCGGAATCACTGGCTTGTTGAGAGTTTTCTGGACTGTCTGGCCATGTCCCAGAAGCATTCTAGGCAAGTTTATTTATTTATCGTGTCATCAGCAACCATACCATTATATTACAATTCTAACAGAACAAAACATACACGCAGATTAAAAAGGAAAAAAAAAAAAACACAGAGATTTTGCAAACTTGGTAGTTGGTTAAATGTCTTTTGACCAGTATCTGGCCACTTGGAGTGCCTCTGGTGTTGCCACAAGAAGGTCCTCCATTGTGCATGTGGCAGGGCTCAGGGTGCATTGCAGCAGGTGGTCAGTGGTTTGTTCTTCTCCGCACTCGCATGCCGTGGATTCCACCCTGTAGCCCCATTTTTTAAGATTGGCTCTGCATCTCGTGGTGCCAGAGTGCAGTCTGTTCAGCGCCTTCCAAGTCGCCCAGTCTTCTGTGTGCCCAGGGGGGGGTCTCTCATCTGGTATCACCCACAGATTGAGGTGCTGGGTTTGGGCCTGCCACTTTTGGACTCTCGCTTTCTGGGGTGTTCCAGCGAGTGTCTCTGTAGATCTAAGAAAACTATGTCTTGATTTAAGTCGTTGATGTGCTGGCTGATACCCAAACAAGGGGATGAGCTGGAGATGTCACTGCCTTGGTCCTTTCACTATTGGCTGCTACTTCCCGGCGGATGTCAGGTGGTGCAATACCGGCTAAGCAGTGTAATTTCTCCAGTGGTGTAGGGCGCAGACACCCCGTGATAATGCGGCATGTCTCATTAAGAGCCACATCCACTGTTTTAGTGTGGTGAGATGTGTTCCACACTGGGCATGCATACTCAGCAGCAGAGTAGCATAGCGCAAGGGCAGATGTCTTCACTGTGTCTGGTTGTGATCCCCAGTTGTACCAGTCAGCTTTCGTATGATGTTGTTTCTAGCGCCCACTTTTTGCTTGATGTTCAGGTCAGAGCACGGTCCAAAGTGACTCCCAGGTATTTGGGTGTGTTGCAATGTTCCAGTGGGATCCCTTCCCAGGTAATCCTCAGAGCTCGGGATGCTTGTCTGTGTTTTAGATGGATTAGGGATCAGCTGGTTTTCCCTGTAATAGGCAGTAAGAGCACCTAGAGCTTCGGAGAGCTTCTTTTCAACCATCTCAAAGCTCCCTGCTTGAGTGGTAATGGCACGATCATCAGCATAGATGAAACTCTCTGTCCCTTCTGGCAGTGGCTGGTCATTTGTGTAGATGTGTAGACTAGGCAAGTGAGGTTTATATATCTATGGAATGATGTCCAAGGTGGAAGAAAGAAAGAACCTTCTCTGTTGGAGGCAAGCGTGAATGTTGCCATTGACCAATTTGATTAGCACTGAATAGCCTATTAGTTTCGAGGTCTGGCTTCTTACTGCCTGGGGGAATTCTTTGTTGGGAGGGGATTAGCCGGCCCTAACATTCCATAGATATATAAACCGCATTTTCCATTTAGCTTCCAATATTAGATAGGATAATAATAATAATAATAATAATAATAATAATAATAGTAATCTTTATTTATACCCCACCACCATGTCCCCAAAGGGGACTCAGGGCACCTAACATGAGGCCAAGTCCAAAGGAACAATACAGCAAAATAAAATACATACAGCAAAAATTACATCAGAATAAAATGCATACAGTAGCAAAATTACCTAAATAAAGCAAATTAACACAATATAAAATCGAACAGAATGCGCAGGCTGAATAGACGAGGTGAAATGATAAAACCCTGGATGAGGTAGGAGTAGAAAATATGTAATTGAGGGGAACCCAAAGGATAAACTGTGAGATAGGTTTGCAGTTTAGGACGGGGGAAAGTGCATCATAGGGACAACACTATGGATGAAGCAGACAGAAATGGGTACATTTCTGGTCCATTTAGGATCTGGTACATTTAGGGTATTTAGGTGTGGAATAAAACAGCAGCAAATATGGGTCAAATACTGTGTTGTTGAAGGCTTTCATGGCTGGAATCACTGGTTTGTTGTGAGTTTTCCGGACTGTCTGGCCATGTCCCAGAAGCATTCTCTCCTGACGTTTCACCCACATCTATGTCCGGCATCCTCAGAGGTTGTGGGGTCTGTTGGAAACTAAGAAAATTGGGTTTATATATCTGTGGAATGATGCCCAGGGTGGGAGAAAGAACTCTTGTCTGTTTGAGGTAGGTGTGAATGTTGCAATTGGTCAACTTGATTAGCATTTAATAGCCTAGCAGTTTCAAGATCTGGTTTCTTACTGCCTGGGGGAATCCTTTGTTGGGAGGTGATTATCTGGCCCTGACATCCCACAGATATATAAACCCAATTTTCTATCTTAGTTTCCAATATTAGATAGGATCTGGTACATTTATGATATTTAGGTGTAAAATAAAACACAGAAGCAAATACGGGTCAAATACTGTGTTGTCGGAAGGGTTCATGGCCAGAATCACTGGTTTGTTGTGTGTTTTCTGCCCCAAGTCCCCATTGGGGAGATGGTGGTGGGGTACAAATAATAATAATAATAATTATCATTAACATTATTATTATTATTATTATTATTATTATTATTATTTTCCGGGCTGTCTGGACATGTTCCAGAAGCATTCTCTCCTGACATTTTGCCCACATCTATGGCAGGCATCTTTGGAGGTTGTGAGTTCTGTCGGAAACTAGGCCAATGGGGTTTATGTATCTGTAGAATGATGTCCAGGGTGGGAGAGAGAACTCTTGTCTGTTTGAGCTAGGTGTGAATGTTGCAATTGGCCATCTTGATTAGCATTGAACGGCCTTGCAGCTTCAAAGCCTGGCTGCTGATGACCCAACTTGGACACAGCATATTATTTGAGAACACAGAAATGCTGGACCACTCTCACAACCACCATGTCAGTCTACACAGAGAAACCACTGAAATCCACAAGCATGTGGACAATTTCAACAAAAGGGAAGAAACCATGAAAATGCACAAAATCTGGCTACCAGTATTTTAAAAACTCTAAAATCAAGACAGTAAAAAAAATAACAACATTCAAAAAAAATGGATTTCCAGACAAGAAACAATCAGGGCCAGGTAATCACCTCCCAACAAAGGATTCCGCCAGGCAGTAAGAAGCCAGACCTTGAAACCGTTAGGCCATTAAATGCTAATCAAGGTGCTCCCTCTATTTTATCAGCGTTATACTTATTTTGTTGACCTTGTTTTGTTGAGCTTGTTAACCAAAAGGTTGCAGGTTCGATTCCAGGGAGCGGCATGAGCTTTCGCTTTCAGCCCTAGCTTCTGCCAACGTAGCAGTTCGAAAACATGCAAATGTGAGTGGATCAATAGGTACCGCTCCGGCGGGAAGTTAACGGCGCTCCGTGTGGTCATGCCGGCCACATAACCTTGGAGGTGTCTATGGACAACGCCGGCTCTTTGGCTTAGAAATGGAGATGAGCACCACACCCCAGAGTCAGACATGACTGGTTTTAATGTCAGGGGACAACCTTTACCTTTACCTATACTTTTGACAAGAAATAATAATACATCTTAAGTGATCGACATTTACTTGAATTTAATTTTTGGTCTCTTTCTTGCATTGAGTTATTTTGAGCTAACTCAAGGCCAGAGCAACTAACAGCAATAATATAACATGGAAAAATTTGGAAGCAAAAGGCAGGGTGTCCGTTTGGAGGTTGGTATTTGTTTAGTTCCCTCTGGAACAAAAAAAAGGGGGAAAAGACATTGGGAGACCTGCCAAAAGCTTTGGAGATTTTGACTTTATTTAGTCCGATGGGAAGTTGGCAATTTGGAACCACTGGGCTTGGCTTCCAGCTGTGTGTTTATGACTGTTATGGACATGTGACCCATTTCCAACTGGAATCCCCAGGCCATTCAGATCATAAGCAACGTCTGCGGATGCTTCTCCTTTTCATAATTTCCACTCTGGGATTGAATTACTCAAACGCTCCTTTAATGTTGATGATCTTAGCAAACGATGTGGGAAGTTGGCTTTGGAAGCAGTTAAAGCTGCTGGCAGTCGCCTAGTATAAAGATCTCTGTTGTTTTCAGAGCCTCCCCACCCACAGCCTTCCAGTCTGCAATTGAAATCAGTTGCAATGTGTGAACCTCCCAGGCAGCGTGAGGCAGCCGCCTCCAGCAGTAGGTTTAGGATATAATGATACGACAGGAAAATGGTTAGCGATTTTGTTATGTCAGCCATCCCCCCACATTCAGAGTTTTGATTTTTGCAGATTGTGATTATTAAAGGATTTGATTTTAAATGGTTTCTCTAACCATCTCTAGATGTATTGTCGAAGGCTTTCATGGTCGGAATCACTGGGCTGTTGTAGGTTTTTCAGGTTGTATGGACATCTCAGCGGCTTTCGATACCATCGATCATGGTATCCTTCTGGGTTGACTCTCTGGGATGGGTCTCGGGGGCACGGTTGTGTCGTGGCTCCGATCCTTCCTGGAGGGTTGATCCCAGATGGTGAAGCTGGGAGACGCCTGCTCGGACCCCTGGCCTTTGACCTGTGGGGTCCTGCAAGGCTCTATTTTGTCTCCCATGCTCTTTAACATCTACATGAAAACGCTGGGAGAGGTCATCCGGAGTTTTGGAGTTAAGTGCCACCTCTATGCAGATGACACACAACTCTATTACTCATTTCCACCTAACTCCAAGGAGACCTCCCGGGTGATGTGTCTATCTGGATGAGGAGGAACAAGCTGAAGATCAATCCCGACAAGACAGAGGTCCTCCTGGTCGATCGCAATCCGGACCGGGGTATAGCGTGGCAACCTGTGCTGGATGGGGTTACACTCCACCTGAAGCCACAGGTCCCCAGTTTGGGAGTCCTCTTGGACTCATCGCTTACGCTTGAGGCTCAGGCGTCGGCGGTGTCCGGGAGGGCATTTGCACAATTGAGACTCGTGCGCCAACTGCGACTGTACCTCACGAAGGCTGATCTGGCCGGGGTGGTCCATGCCTTGGTCACCTCTAGATTGGACTACTGTAATGCGCTCTACGTGGGGCTGCCCTTGAAAACGGCTCGGAAATTTCAACTGGTCCAATGAGCGGCAGCCAGGATGTTAAGAGGTGCTCCTTACAGAGAGAGGCCAACCCTCCTGTTCAAGGAGCTCCACTGGCTGCCGTTTATCTTCCGAGCCCAATTTAAGGTGCAGGTGCTTACCTACAAAGCTCTGAACGGTTTGGGACCTGCCTACCTGCGTGACCACATCTCCGTTTATGAACCCACGCGCTCACTTCGTTCATCCGGAGAGGCCGTGCTCGTGATCCCGCCTACATCGCAGGTGCGTCTGTGGGGACGCGAGACGGCCTTTTCTGTGGTTGCCCCCCGACTCTGGAACACCCTCCCCAAAGATCTTAGACAGGCCCCTACGTTGGCAGTCTTTAGGAAGAACTTGAAGACCTGGCTGTTCCGATGTGCCTTCCCAGAATAGGAAAACTCCAATAACAAGTCCCAGAAGCACTTTAGTAGAAATTAAGATTGCTGGCACACTGCACTTACCCTATAATCCTACATATCACCTGTCACTTCAGCACTTTTAATCTGTACCCACTACTCTGGGCCGGCTCAGTTTTATTGTGTCTTGGTGTATTGTTTTATTGCATGTTGTTTTTAATATTGCTTAACGGTTTTGATTTGCTTTAGGTTGTGTTTTGTTATATTGTGTTTGAGGCCTTGGCCTTTGTAAGCCGCATCGAGTCCTTCAGGAGATGCTAGCGGGGTACAAATAAAGTTAATAATAATAATAATAATAATAATAATATGGCCATGTTCTAGAAGCATTCTCTCCTGAAATTTTGCCTGCATCTGTGGCCAACATCCTCACAACCTCTGAAGATGCCTGCTGTTGCAACTCAGGGTAGTTTTCACCTTGCTCCAGACACCACCACACCAAGGGTGTCGGTTTTTTGTAGTTTATTGAGAAAAGCAAAATCAAAACAAAGAAACAGAAATGCAATAGGTCCATAGGCAAAACAGAGACTTAAATGTAAAGGCAAAGTTTCCAAGATCCAAAGGCAAAAACATGAAGCATAATCCCTTAGCAATGGTCAAACAAAAGTCCAAGGTAAACAGTTGAAAACAAGACACAAATCCCAGACTTAGGAAGCCAGAAGCGTGCTGCAAAAAGCCAAGGAAAATCTCCAGAAGTTAACGTGGGAAGAACAATGTTGGACGGACAACAGCTGCCTGTCAGCTACAAGACTAAATAAATACCCTTTGCGAACATGAAAGCATTGTGTTGACCTTGGGCCCCTTTGTCTTCTCGCTTGCTGGCCAAGCGAGTGCTTCTCCAAAACTTTAATTGCAAACTATCTTGTCTGCTCATTAATTCATTATCTGCAAGGCTATGCAACCCCTTATCTGGGTCCAGCTGGGACGGATCCTCCACCTGGGATTTCATTCTCGCTATCAGTCTCTCTAACTGCAGGAACATTCCTTTCCCCGGGGAACTGACTTGTTGTTTCTCCTTCAGCAGCCACACTGTCAGCCCCGTCTGAAACATGTACAGGAATCTGTAACCCATCAGCCTTCTCATCATCCTGCAGGAAATCGGGCTCAGAAGGCCCAAACAGCCCAGCTTCAGACTCAGAGTCAAGCTGAGTCATGACACCTGCCACAGATGCAGGGGAAACGTCAGGAGAAAATGCTTCTAGAACATGGCCATACAACCTGAAAAACCTACAAGATCTCTAGATCTTCCGGTTTCCAGCCAACTTCCTCTAGTCCAGTGTTTCTCAACCTGGGGGTTGGGACACCTGGGAGGGGGTCGTGAAGGTGTTTCAGAGGGGCTGCCAAAGAAAACATATTTCTGATGGTCTTAAGAACCTCTTCGGCAGAGAAGGCTGAAGATCTCTCTGCCTGTTGTTCTCTTCCTTTTGTTGCACTCCAGAACAGGAAAAGCACTCTGACTGTAAACACCACACCATTGATTGGAAAACAATCCTTTTATTGAAGATAATTAAAAAACAGCAAAGTAAAAAGCGCTTTAAAGGAATAGGTAAATCCAATTAGGTAAGAAGATAAGCAGGAGCAAGAGTAGTCCAGGATAAGATTCAGCAAAGTCCATAAAAGCAAAGTCCACACTTCTCTAATGTAATTCAGAAAACCAGGAAACATTAATCCAAGGCACGAGTAGGCATTCATACAATCCAAGAATCCAAACTATGAACCAAGAAAATACTTAGACAAGAACATTCCAAGCAAGGCTTCCATACAACAAGGATGAGAACTTCCCTTGATTCCAAATGATGCTTCATCTGACTATATTTCCCATACTTGGAACTTTTATCCCCTCGTTAAGCTATTCCACGCACTCAGGAATTGAGATCACTTTATCTTTTTCTGTCGGAGCCTGGCAGAACTCTGAAGCCACTGTTCGGCCTGTCTGTTTTGACAAATTTCCTCTCGCCTATCTATTTGCTCTTTAAGTTTTGCAGCTGGGCCAGGTGCCCAGTTGTTTTCAAGCCCCAAATCCTGCGACCCCTCTGGTATCAATTCAGGGAGTACACCATCATCCCCACACCCTTCAGGGACATTCTCATGGGAAACTACACTTTGCAGAGGGGTCTCCTGGTCCTTCTTTGCATCAGTATCATTGACCAAGCCATTGCCATCTTGAAATTCATTGGCATCACCTCCCACATCCAAAGCATCCTGATCCTGAAACATAATCACAGACTGAACTCCAACAGAACCCTCCCACCAGAAGCCCTCTTCTGCTGTGATTGGCCAGCCTCTCAGCCAAGGGGTGGGTTGTTTCTGAGACTCCAAGTGTGGAGGGGAGAGCAGGCATGCTTGGTTCATGGTAATGTGGCGAGGGAGAGCATACAAGGCTGGAGGGAGGCTCACCCCAGCGAGTCCCTTCAAGGCATGGGGGTTCTGTGTGGGAAGTTTGGCCCAATTCTGTCATTGGTGGGATTCTGAATGCTCTTTGATTGTAAGTGAACTATAAATCCCAGCAACTCCAACTCCTAAATGTCAAGGTCTATTTTCCCCAAACCCCACCAGGGATTCACATTTGAGCATATTGAGTATTCGAGCTATACAGCCTGGAAACTCACAGCAACCCAGTGATCCCGGCTATGAAACAACACATTCTATAAACCTGACTTACCACATTTCCAACCGACCTCACAACCTCTGAGGATGCCTACCATAGATGTGGGTGAAACGTCAGGAGAAAATGCTTCTGGAACCCATACAGACCACAAAACGCACAGCAACACAGAATCTATCTGGTTTGTAACTTGGAAACTGACTGTATCTCAAGAATGGATTAATCAAATAACTCACATTTTCCCAGGGTTTTTAAAATATACTTTTTCTTGGGATGTATAGTACCTGGGAGGTGACCATAGCTCTGGGACTTTACCCTACTTTTTTCTTTTCTTACTGCAGGATTTCCTGATGGAAACCTTCATTATGTTCAAAGACCTGATTGGGAAGAATGTCTATGCAAGTGATTGGATGGTCATGAACATGATGCAGAGCAGGTGAGCAAGAGCTGTAGTTTCCCTCCAAGAGCGAGGTAAAGAATGTATTTGGTTTAGGGCAGTGGTTCTCAACCTCGCTAATGCCATGACCCCTTAAGGCAGTTGTGGTGACTCCCAACCATAATATTGTTTTTGTTGCTACTTGATACCTCTCATTTTACTACTGTTATAAATCGTAATGTAAATATCTGATATGCAGGATGTATTTTCATTCCCTGGACTACATTGAGCACGAATACCCAATATGCCCAAATGTGAATGCTAGTGGGGTTGGGGGGAAGGATTGATTTTGTAATTTGGGAGTTGTAATTGCTGGGATTTATAGTTCACCTGTAATCAAAGAGCATTCTGAAGTACACCAGCGATGGATTTAAACCGAACTTGGCACACAGATCTCCCATGACCAACAGAAAACACTGGAAGGGTTTTGTGGCATTGACCTTGAGTTTGAGAGTTCTGGTTCACCTATATCCAGACGAATGCTGTGGATTCGTGCAATGATGGATCTGGACCAAACTTGGCACAAATACTCAATATGCCCAAGTGTGAACACTGGTGGAGTCTGGGGGAAATAGACCTTGACATTTGGGAGTTGTAGTTGTTGGCATTTATAGTTCACCTACAATCAAATAGCACTCTGAACTCGACCAACAACAGAATTGGGTCAAACTTCCCACACAGAATCCCAATGACCAACAGAAATTACTATGTTGTCTGCTGGTCTTTGGCGACCCCTTTGGCATCCTCTCACGACCCCCTCAGGGGTCCCGACCCCCAGGTTGAAAAACACTGGTTTAGGTAAAGGTAAAGGTTTCCCCTTAACGTTAAGTCGTGTCCGACTCTGGGGGTTGGTGCTCATCTCCATTTCTAAGAGCCGGCATTGTCCGTTGACACCTCCAAGGTCATGTGGCCGGCATGACTGACGTTGCCTTCCCACCGGAGCGGTACCTATCGATCTACTCACATTTGCATATTTTCAAACTGCTAGCTTGGCAGAAGCTGGGGCTGACAGCAGAGCTCATGCCGTTCCCTGGATTCGAACCTCCAAGCTTTTGGTCAACAAGTTCAGCAGCTCAGCGGTTTAACCCACTGCGCTCCATATGTATGCGTGTTATATAATATGTCTTTATTTTTAATGATTTTCTGTATGTCTTTGTTGTCAGTAATTGCAATGCTTTACCTATGTCGGAAACCACCCTGAGTCCCCTCGGGGAGATAGAGCAGTATATAAATAAATTATTATTATTATTATTATTATTATTATTATTATTATTAAATCAGGACAATTAAATCAGCCCCTCGTGGCACAGGGGATTAAACACGTCAGAGGTTCGAATCTGGGGAGAGCACAGATGAGCTCCCTCTGTCAGCTCCAGCTCCCCATGCTGGGACATGAGAGAAGCTTCCCACAAGGATGGTGAAACATCAAAACATCCAGGCAACGTCCCCTAGGCAGCGTCCTTGCAGACGGCCAATTCTCCTACACCAGAAACGACTTGTGCTGGCAGGACTGAAGACTGACACGTCAGAGGTTCGAATCTGAGGAGAACTCAGATGAGCTCCCTCTGTCAGCTCCAGGGCAGTAAATAAAGGGCAACACTAAAAAAAAAGGGGGGGGGGAATTCCAGACAGGAAACAATCAGGGTCAGCTAACACTTCCCAACAAAGATTCCCTCCAGGCAGGAAGCAGCCAGGCTTTGAAGCTGCAAGGCCATTCAGTGCTAATCAAGGTGGCCAATTGCAACATTCACACTTGCCTCCAACAGTCAAGAGTTCTTTCTCCCACCCTGGACATTATTCCACAGATATATAAACCTCACTTGCCTAGTTTCCAACAGACTTCACAACTTCTGAGGATGCCTGGCCTAGATGTGGGTGAATTGTCAGCTCCTAGGTTGGCAGAAGCTGGAGCTAATAGTGGGAGCTCACCCCTCTCCTTGAATTTGAACCACTGACCTTTTGGTCAGCAAGTTCAGCAGCTCAGCAGTTTAACCCGTTGCAACACTGGGGGCTCCTATATTTGGTTTGACTTATAGATGCCCTGACAATTTGTGTGATTGCATTTTGAATGATGCATTGTGCTGGAAAAGCTTCAGAAGGAGACAGGCTGAGCAAATAGCAATTCTCTTGTGTCTAGGCTGCAGTTTTATCCTACTGCTCATTGCAATATATTAAATTATAAAGTTTCTGAACCACTAGTTGTTTTTTACTGTCAGAGGCATCTGCTTAACATTCTTAAGAGACCAAATTTCCCCCCAAAAATGGCCCTATTGCTTAGGAAAGTAAAATACAATGTCAAATAACTTGTGAACATGTTGTGGGCACTGCCTGTGGTTTTGCAGGAATGAGAGAGAAACCGGAGGCCTTTTCTCTGGCATTTTCTCATCTAGATCCACCCTATATTTCCAGGATTTTCCTTCGTGCCATCAACCAATACACTTCTGTGCTCAACCGGTACTTTTTGGACCAGGCAAGCTTTGAACTGCAGGTAAGGATGGACATCTAAGGTGGGTCTCAACCTTCCTAATGTCATGACCCCTTAATACAGTTCCTCATGTTGTGGTGACCCCCAACCATAACATTATTTTCATTGCTACTTCGCAACTCTAGTTTTGCTATTGTTATGAATCATAATACAAATATCAAATATGCAGGATGTATTTTCATTCACTGGACCAAATTTGGCACTAATACCCAATACATCCAAATTTAAATCCTGGTGGGGTTGGGGGAGGGATTGATTTTGTCATTGGGAGTTGTAGTTGCTGGGATTTATAGTTCACTTACAAACAAAGAGCATCCTGAATTCCACCAACGATGGAATTGAACAAAACAACAGACAGGAAAGAATCAGGGACATCTAATCCCCTCTCATCAAAAGATTGCCCCAGGCACTGCCAGGCCAGCAAATGCTAATCAAGGTGGTCAGTTGAAACATTCACACCGAGCTCCAACAGACAAGAGTTCTTTGTCCCACCCTGGTCATTCCACAGATATATCAACTCATTTTCCTAGTTCCAACAGACCTCACTACCTCTGAGGATGCTTGCCATAGATGCAGGGGAAATGTCAGGAGAGAATGCCTCTAGAACATGGCCCTATAGTCTGAAAAAACTACAACAACCC
Source organism: Anolis sagrei ordinatus (assembly GCF_025583915.1). Taxonomy (NCBI): domain Eukaryota; kingdom Metazoa; phylum Chordata; class Lepidosauria; order Squamata; family Anolidae; genus Anolis; species Anolis sagrei. Next base: position 6,102,503 of record NW_026847882.1, read on the forward strand.
AGTGATTCCAGCCATGAAAGCCTTCAACAATATATTTAGCATGAATACTCAATATCCCCAATTGTGAACACTGATGGAGTTTGGGGTAAATAGATCTTGACATTTGGGAGATGTAGTTGCTGGGATTTATAGTTCACATACAGTCAAAAAGCATTCTGAACTCCACCAATGATGGAATTGAACCAAACTTGGCACAAAGAAATCCCATGACCAACAGAAAATACTGGGTTCGGTCGGCATTGACCTTGAGTTTTGGAGTTGTAGCTCACCTACATCCAGAGAGTATTATGGACTCAAACTATGATGGATCTGGACCAAACTTGGCACGAATACTCAATATCCCCAATTGTGAACAATGGTGGAGTTTGGGAAAAATAGACCTTGACATTTGGGAGATGTAGTTGCTGGGATTTATAGTTCACCTACAATCAAAGAGCATTCTGAACCCCACCAAGGATAGAATTGGGCCAAACTTCTCACACAGAAACCCTATGACCAACAGAAAATACTGTGTTTTCTGATGTTCTTTGGCGACCCCACTGACATCCCCCTGCAACCCGCCCCCAGGGGTCCCGACCCCAGTTTGAGAAGCTAATGATACAATACAATATAATATAATATTATATATATATATACACATATAAGATTTATAATATTATAATGTAATGCAATATAGTACTAATAATAATATGTTACTATAATTATATATTTATATGACGTGTAACATTACTAATAATATTACAATATAATGGTATTTATTTATCTTGTCTTCAGCAACCATACCAGTGTATTACAATATAATGGTATAATACAATATAGTAATATATAATACTGATATTGCACTATGCTAATAATATAATATATTGTATGTATATATTCCTGGTAAGCCGCTCTGAGTCCCCTTTGGGGTGAGAAGGGTGGCATATAAATGTCGTAAATAAACAAATAAATAAATAAACATTGATCTAACCAAAGTTAAATATTCTTACCAGAGAGTTCCCTTGATAGGGAACATGAAAACAGCTCGGCACCTGTCCCAGCTGCAGAAATTAATGAGCAAATAAATAGCTGGAAGTCTGCAAAATCATGAAGAGTTATTACTTCCTGATTAATATTCTGATTTGCACCAGAATATTACTTATTTGCATATTTTATATTGCTCTCCCATGACTGGGGCCCAAGGTGGTTCACGGCTTGATTGAAATCTTAAAAAACTAAAAGCATCCTCCAGTTGGACATCACTATACAATTTAACCATTTGTCATCATACAACCAACAAATTCAAAAGGGAGAGATCCACAGAAGATCAAAAGCCCATTTCTCAACAGCCAGATTGTGTTCACGTCTTGTTTTCTTTCACCAACAGCTCTGGAACAACTACTTCCACTTGGCAGTCGCCTTTCTCACGCATGGCTCCCTCCAGTTGGAGACCTTCTCCCAGGCAAAACGGAACAAGATAGTCAAGAAGTAAGTTTTCATGTGAGTTTCCCCCCTTTCATTCTCTTACCTTCTGTAAAGGTACCCCCAAATGCAATGCACTGCAGTAGTCAAGATCAGAGAGTGTTTCTGATGAGGGTGATGGGACTCAGGTTCACAGTTTGGTTCAAGATGTCCCTGCTATAGACCAGGGGTCCACAAACTTTTTCAACAGAGGGCCGGGTCACAGTCCCTCACACTGTTGGAGGGCTGGATTATAATTTGAAAAAAAAAGAATGAATTCCTATGCACACTGCACATATTTATCTATTTTTATTTATTATTCGAACTTCTATGCCGCCACTCCCCTGGGGCTCGGAGCGGCTTACAAGAATGGCTAAAATCTAACACAATTTTAAAACAATTTAAAAACAGCAATATCAAAAATCAAAGGCCTGTCGAAACAGGTATGTCTTACATGCCCTGCGGAAAGCTGATAAGTCCCGCAAGGCACGGACTTCAGGTGGCAGAGTATTCCAGAGTGATGGTGCCACTGCTGTGAAGGCTCTGCACCTGGTTGCTGTTAGACGCAAGGTGTAATAAAGAACGCGAGGCGAGGTGTCTCTAACCGCACCTGTGTGACAGGGGGAAAACCTTTCTATCCCCACCTGACACCACTGTATTAGAGAACGCTGACCGATCACCTTGTGTGACAGGAATTTGCATGAGGGAATGACTAATGGTGTGAGAAACTGATGATACTGGTAGATTTTTGCCGCCACCACCTCAATTTTACTGTTTGAGGAAACAAAGGTGTGAATATATTCGAGGTAATATGCACCCAGGCTCCAGGTCCTTCTTTTTGGGCTCCTTTGCTTGCTGACTGGACTATAAAGAGATTTAGGTTGTCTTGGTTTCACTAAGTATGACAGACTGAGGCAGACACCAGTTAACGATGAACTAATAACAGGTTTATTGAACTTCAAGAAGATGATATAATAACTTCGAGAGATGTCCGGGCAGGGGGCAAAAGGAATCCCACCGCTGCCACCAATTATAAGGACTCAGAGGCTTATCTGGGCAGGGGGGTCAAAGAATCCCACCACTGTCCTTCCTTCAATAAGGAAAACACACCACTTTGGCTCTCCTAGTGTTTGAGGGGTTGTCTCGTTGTGTAAAACCTTCGCTGCCACCATAAACTAAAGAAATCACGAACCCTCTAGCTATTTAAAATGTTATCAGGCTGAAATTATTATTAAAAGGCTTGTTTTACTCCACCAAAGGCTGTGTATTAACAAGGGCTTTCTTGGAGGGGAAAACAGGAGAGGTTGATTAAACAAGGAAAATGACTCCAACCAAAAATGGCACTTGACTCAGGCTTGAAGTTTAAAAATAACAAGAAAGAGTTTATTGTTTACAAATGACAGGAATAAAAGCGAATGCAGGTTCAGAGGCTTGGTGGTTACAAATACAAGTGTTCTTAGTTCTTATAAGCGTAATGGTTACTTGAGAGAATGTTCTTTCCTTTTGTTACCATTGGTTAAACACAAAAACCCAGCTATTTACTTTTCTAAAAATAGCTGTAACTCAGTCTGCCACAGCCTACTGTGCTGTGCAAACTACAGGCAAGCTGCCTATTCTTAACAGAGACTCCTAAATCCTGCTCTAACCTCTCTCACAGAACTGAACTGCTCTCTACTCTACTCAGAACTCATCTAACTCTCATCTGAACTGAACAAATTAAGCTGTTCTCTTTCCCTCCATTCTGGCTAACTCCGCCTCTCTTTCCTTAACCAATCCTGGCTGTTGCTGGGCTGGCACAGGCCTCGGCCACTCCCCCTTCTGAACTGGAGCTTTTCCCTAACCTAAGATGGCTCCAGCAGCTCTCTGCCAGGCCTTCTAAGCTGAAACCACCCAGCCTGTCCTTCCTGGCCCTGCCACCCTGGCTGGCAAGGTAAGGGATCTTTACAGATGACAACTCATAAAATGAGTGGTACACACGCGTATCTTTGTTACTGAGGCTTAGGCTTACTAGACATAAAGTTTCTACCAAAGGAGTAGCTTTTACTTGAAGTGAGTTCCCTTCTTCACACTATTCAACTCTCTGAAACAGTGTGTTCCTAAGATCAGTCCCCCTGACTGTCTTACAGAGTAACCAAACTTTCTCCAGTCTACTCTCCGCTATAGGGCAATAAGCCTTCTTGTACTCTCTATTAATACAAGTTGACAAGTCTTCTCACTGACTCTCTTAGTACAGTAATACTGAAGCCCTTGTCCCTTTCTTATTCCCTAACAGCTTGACTCACTCAAAAGCTTCCTTCTCCCTGTCTAAATCCTCCTACTCTGTTAAAATCCTTCTCCCTGTTCTCTCAGAACCCTTCCCTCTGTTCGTTAGAACCCTTCTCTCCCTCCTGTCAGAAGTGACAGCCTTTTTCACTCTCACCCAACTCCTCCCCTTGGTACTTAAACCAATCAGGAGTGGGCTGACTCCTCCCCTGCCTCCTTGCCTATACTAAGATGGAGACCCAGCCTACTGACTCTCAGGCTTCGGCCTAGCCGACAAAGGTTAGAATCCATTACACAAGGTCTTGACACTGGGGATTTCCAATAGATCTTGGTCCTCAGAACAGAGGGATCTCTGGGGTTGGTAGGGGTGAGGCGGTCCCTCAGGTACATTGGCCCCAGACCATGCATATCTTATTTGTAGTGCAAAAACAACTTTAAAACAATACAATCATTAAAATGAAGAACAATTTTAATAAATATAAGCTTAGTAGTATTTCAATGGGAAGTGTGGGTCTGCTTTTGGCTGATGAGATAGGATTGTTGTTGTTGTTATTGTTGTGTGCTTTCAAGTCATTTCAGACTTAGGTTGACCCTGAGTGAGGGCTGGGTAAATGACCTTGGAGGGCCGTATCCAGCCCCCGGCCTTAGTTTGAGGACCCATGCTATAGACAGTGAAGAAGAAGTGCAGTTTCCCACAGCAAGGCATGAGAGTGTTGATACTGAAGATAGCAGCCAGGTGCAGATTGACTCCGAGAAGGATTGTTCTTCACCTGGTTCTCAACCTGTTAACGAGCAGATTGACCTTGATGATACGGGAACTTTAGATAGGGCCGCCTGTTTGGAATTCCGTGTTCGAAGGAGTGAAAGGATAGCTAACAAGAGGGAGGCCAGAGGCCAAAGAAACGCCTTCATGTTTTGCAAAAGGTATTAAACCAGAGGTTTGAGACCAGATCTTTGTCAAAGCATCTTTCGCATTTACCTAAGGAGCTTGCCTAAGCTAGGCTGGATTTACCTTACAGTCTTTGTGTACATGGTTCCAGGACTTTGTCATGTTCTTTCGAATCTTGCTTTGCTGATGCCTATTGGATAGGGCTGGGCGGTTTCGTTTCGTTAATTCGTAATTCGTTAATAATTCGTTAATTTTTCAATTACAAAACGATAACGAACCATTCTGGAGCAATTTTAAAAAAAACGAATTTTCAAAAACGTTTTGTAAATGCTTCGTATTTCGATATCGTATTCGTTTCGTTATTGTTTTGAGGTCGTTTCGTTATTATTTCCGCATGTCTGGGCCAGTTTTATGGTTTAATTAGTGAAAAAAAATTATAATATCACACCAACAGTCAACAACAGAGGGAGAGGGAAGCTTCAGAAGGTTTTGGAGGTTTTTTAGCGTATTTCGCGGTCGCGTCCGCCATTAACGAATCGATTCGTTATTGTTTCGGAAATCGATTCGTTAATTTTTTACCATTTACGAAATTTCGTAAATATCGAACTTTTTAAAAGGAAAATTTTGTAATTATTTTAAATATCGAAACAAAAAAAAACCCCAAATACAAATCGATTTTAGAAACAAATTTTTCCGTTGTTACCCAGGCCTACTATTGGATTATGCTTCAAGTGCTATGTTATCCTGATCTTTTGGAACATTAACCTTTGCTTTTATGAACTTTTTACCTTTTATTTTTAATAAACCATAAAGACTTCTGGCTGTGTGCAGTTTGGTGTTCTTCAGTAAGGTGAATCTATTCTGAGGTGCAACACCTGGGTCCCAGGCCTTAGTTTGCCCATGCCTGATTTACACTCTTTAGAACAATTGAAACCTCCTCTTAAAAGAATAACGTGGTTTTAAAAACATAACAGCCTCTTATAAACAGCTCCATTTAAACAATATAGCACTGTTTAGCCCAGAAATGCTTTCTGTTTTTAAAAGCCTGTTGCAATAAATAGGGTTTTGCGTGCCAGGAGAAGGACAACAAGGAGACCAATTCTTCACAATGCACACTTCTCTGAATTTTGCAGGAGAAAGCTCTAATAAAAATATGGTGTACAAAAAAGATCTATAGTAGTGGAAATAGCAATAAATTGTGAAAATTGCTTGCCCTAAAAAATGTGTTTTAAGCACAGTTGTATACAATATATATATATATACTAGCTGTCCCCTGCCACGCATTGCTGTGGCCCCATCTGGTGATCTGGAAACTAAAGTAATGAGAAAGTGTTAGTTTCTAATCTATGTCATGTCTTACTGCTTGTGGGTAAACAGTATTTTTTGCTGTTTCTTTGTCCGTGTTGATATGGAGAGTGTCTGGTTTGCCTATTCTGGAACATGCAAGTTATCATTGTCCTTCTTTAAGGATCCCTTTCAAATCTATAATACTATATCTGTGTGTGTGTGAATTATCTCTCTCTCTCTCTCTCTCTCTCTCTCTCTCTATCTTTATGGCTGGATGGCTCTTTGTCAGGAGGGCTTTGATGACGTTTTCTTGCCCTGATGAAGGGAGTTGGATTGGATGGCCTTAAATATTTTCTCATGGTCATGGGGGTTCTGTGTGGGAAGTTTGCCCCAATTCGGTTGTTCATGGGGTTCAGAACGCTCTTTGATTATAGGTGAACTGTGAATCCCAGTGACTACAACTCCCAAATGTCAAGGTCTATTTCCCCCAAACTCCATCTGTGTTCATATTTGGGCGTATTGAGTGCTTGTGTCAAGTTTGGTCCAGATCCATCATTGTTTGAGTCAACATTGCTCTCTGGATGTAGGTGAACTACAACTCCCAAACTCAAGGTCAATGCCCACCAAACCCTTCCAGTATTTTCTGTTGGTCATGGGAGTTCTGTGTGCCAAGTTTGGTTCAATTCCATCGTTGATGGAGTTCAGAATGCTCTTTGATTGTAGGTGAACTATAAATCCCAGCAACTACAACTCCCAAATGACAAAATCACAATTTTTTGAGTGATGGTCACTCCTTGTGTTGTGAGACATTTTGTTGCCAAATTTGGTGTGATTTCATTCATTGGTTCTTTTGTTTTTAAGGTACTCATTATGCACAGAGCATTTATATAGAGAGAGATTTAAGATAAATGCATAGCAAAATATGGACCCCTAACTTTGCAAAACTTAAAAAGTAAATCAGCTCTTACTTTCTCTGGATGTGTATTAAGCAAATATACAATCTCTCTTTCTCTCTCGTCCTCGCCTATTTGTCTACAGATATGGGGACATGAGGAAGGACATTGGCTTCAAGATCAGGGACATGTGGTACAACCTTGGTAAGCTCCTCATGACTTGCAGTGGCAAGTGTATTTGTGGAGTGTGTTGTGGTTGATAACGTTCTGGGATGTCAGAAGAGATAACAGCTTCTCCTTTTGTAAGTAACTTCACCCACTGCCTTGGGACTAACAGCCAGCCAGATATCTATCTTTCCATTCATTTCATCCACTCCATTTTTTGCAGCCTTTGCCGATGACGAGTTTTGGAGAATTCCAGAAATTTCCCGCCATTATGAAATTATAGTTAGTCTGTCTGCTGACAATAACATCTATCCCTGGATTTTGGAATTTGGACCAAGCCAACACTGCCAACCTGTTTTCTGCCTTCTGAATTTTGCACTTTCCCTTAGCTCTATCTAGGAATTTGCACAAACCCGAGCCCTCTGAACTCAGCACTTTTGTCATTCTATATAATGTTATGCTTTATTGTGATATGTTATTTGGTTTTGTTTTGATTCTATCTTATACTGTTATGTTTTTAACTCTGTGCTCCCTGGGTTTGTCCCTTTGTAAGCTGCCCCGAGTCTCTTCGGGGAGCTGGAGGCGGAGTATAAAAATAAAGTTGTTATTATTTTTGTTGTTTAAGCAGGAAATGTCATGTTGTGAAGCACCAGAGCTTGAAAACATTCTTAGAGGATTGGAAAAGGGTGCCTCATAATCCCCAACCAGAATGCTGGAAAAGGGTGCCTCATAATCCCCAGCCAGAATGCTGGCTCCAAAAGGGAACCTTTTGGAGCCAGCATTCCCCCTGAAGGCGCAGGTTCGCAGTTTGGGAGTTCTCCTAGATTCATCGCTGAGCCTGGAACCTCAGGTCTCGGCGGTGGTCAGGGGAGCTTTTGCACAATTAAGACTTGTGCGCCAGCTGCCTTGGGAAGTCTGACTTGGCCACGGTGGTCCACGCTTTGGTTACATCCCGTTTAGACTACTGCTACGCTCTCTACGTGGGGTTGCCTCTGAAGACTGCCCGGAAGCTGCAGCTAGTCCAACGCTCGGCAGCCAGACTACTAATGGGTGCTGGGTACAGGGAGCACACCACTCCGCTGTTACTCGAACACCACTGGCTGCCAATTAGCTTCCGAGCACAATTCAAAGTGCTGGTGTTAACCTATAAAGCCCTAAACGACTCCAGCCCTGTTTACCTCTCCGTAAGTATTCTCCCCTACGAACCATCAAAATTATTAAGATTGTCTGGAGGGGCCCTGCTCTCGGTCCCATCGGCCTCGCAAGCGCGCCTGGTGGGGACGAGGGACAGGGCCTTCTTGGTGGTGGCCCCGCGACTCTGGAACTCTCTCCCACTGGAGATCAGAACTGCCCCTTCTATCCTGACATTCAGGAAACAGGTGAAGACGTGGTTATGGAGACAGGCATTCGACGAGTGAGCCAACACCCTGAGATATGGATGGAGGATGATGAGCAACGATTTTAGTGTGACGACTGACCATTGTAGTTATTGAATGTAATTGCTGTTTTAATGTTTTATTGTAATATGAATTATGATGTTTTATTGACTGTGATTTTATGGTTGGAAACCGGTCTGAGTCTCTCAAGAGAGGTGAGAAGGCCGGTGTACAAAACTTTTAAATAAATAAATAACCTTTCCATGCCCTGGAAGGATTCTTTGAGTTTTGGAAGGAGTGAAAGAGAGGCCACAAATAGGAACAGAATCCAAAATGTCACTTTCTAGGGATGAGATTTTCCCCAATGTAGTTTCCCCCCTTCTCCCCAACCCCACTCCTGCACCCAGGGCATCTGTTTCATGGTAGCATTAATCTTGGAGTTCCCCATGGCAATGAGAGGAAGCAACCAGAAGCCACTCAATTGTACGTTTTGCATATGAAAGACTTCAATTGAAGGCAATGAATGGGTATATGGCAGCTGCCTCCCTTGTGCCCTGGAGATCTCCCAGAGGGCAAAACAGCCATCTGCTCTCTGCCTAATCCCTTCCTTCTTTTCCTCCTTTTCCAGGGCCTCACAAGATCAAGTTCATCCCTTCCATGGTAGGACCGATCCTGGAGGTGACCTTGACGCCAGAGCCTGAATTGCGCAAGGCAACCATCCCTATCTTTTTTGACATGATGCAGTGTGAATTCACCTTCAGTGGCAACAGGAATTTCCACATGGTATGGGATCATTTGTGGGGTGCTAAAGTGGGTTTATGGAATGAATGTATGAGGAAATTGTTGCACTCCAGGACAGGAATAATCCTCTGACTTTCAACGCCACATGTTGAATAAGAAAAACAATCCATAGCAGAGCACCTGATGAACCAACCTAGACACAGCCTATTATTTGAGAACACAGAAATGCTGGACCACTCTCACAACCACCATGTCAGACTACACAGAGAAGCCATTGGAATCCACAAGAAGCATGTGGACAATTTCAACAGAAAGGAGGAGACCATGAAAATGAACACAATCTGGCTACCAGTATTAAAAAACTCAAACATTACAACAGCAAAACAACAGAGAACAAGCCCTATGAGGAGCGGCTTAAGGAGCTGGGCATGTTTAGCCTGAAGAAGAGAAGGATGAGAGGAGATATGATAGCCATGTATAAATATGTGAGAGGAAGCCACAGGGAGGAGGGAGCAAGCTTGTTTTCTGCTTCCTTGGAGACTAGGACGCGGAACAATGGCTTCAAACTACAAGAGAGGGATTCCATCTGAAGATGAGGAAGAACTTCCTGACTGTGAGAGCCGTTCAGCAGTGGAACTCTCTGCCCCGGAGTGTGGTGGAGGCTCCTTCTTTGGAAGCTTTTAAACAGAGGCTGGATGGCCATCTGTCAGGGGTGATTTGAATTCAATATTCCTGCTTCTTGGCAGGGGGTTGGACTGGATGGCCCATGAGGTCTCTTCCAACTCTTTGATTCTATGATTCTATGATTCTAGAGGGGAAACAAACAGGCACATAAAATCACTCTCAACAAAAGATTTCCCCCAGGCACTTCCAAGCCATTGAATGCTAATCAAGGTGATCAGCTGAAACATTCACAGCTAGCCCCAGCAGACAAAAGTCCTTTGTCTCACCCTGGTCATTCCACAGATATATAAACCCATTTTTCCTACTTCCAACAGACCTCACTACCTCTGAGGATGCTTGCCATAGATGCAGGCGAAACGTCAGGAGAAAAATTGCCTCCAGAACATGGTCATATAACCCGGAAAAACCTACAACAACCCAGTGATTCCGGCCATGAAAGCCTTCGACAATACAATCCTTTAATAATAATAATAATAATAATAATAATAATAATAATAATAATAATAAAAACTTTATTTGTACCCCGCTACCATCTCCCCAAGGGACTCGGTGCAGCTTACATGAGGCCAAGCCCACAATACATCAATAAACAAAACATCAATTAAAACAGTCAATACAATACAATTTATATTAAACATAACAAACATAAGCAATAAACAATCAACAGTGACATACGACATGTTAAAAACCAATGGCTGGGCCAAATGCAATAAATTAAAAATAAAATAAAATAATGCTGATGTGACGTGAACATTTTCAGAGAGAATTGAGGGAATGCATTCAGTCCTAAATCAATGGTAAAGTGCATCTTGAGGGCATATTGCTGAGAGTTTTCTTATTCTGGGAAGGCACACTGGAACAACCACGTTTTCAGGCTCCTAAAAACTGGCAAAGTTGGGGCATGTCTAATGTCCTTGGGAGTGAGTTCCAGAGTCAGGGGGCCACTACTGAGAAGGCCCTGTCCCTCGTCCCACCAATCGTGCCTGCAAAGGAGGTGGGAGTGTGAGCAGGGCCTCTCCAGATAATCGAAGAGATCGTGTGGGTTCATACACAGAAATGCAGTCACGCAGGTAGGTAGGTTCCAAACCGTTCAGGAATTTGTAGGTCAAAACCTGCACCTTGAATTGGGACCAGAAAATGAACGGCAGCCAGTGGAGCTCCTTAAACATGAGCATTTTACTGAAGATTAGTTAAAAAAAAAAAAGTAGAGCAAAAGGCACTTTAAAAATGGGTAAATCCAAGTAGATAAGAAGATAAGCAGGAACAAATTAGTCCCAGGTAGAGTTCAGCAAAGTCCATAAAAGCAAAGTCCACTCAACTCCAATACAATCCAAAAAATCAGGAATACATTGATCCGAAGCTTGGTAAGCAGTCATGAAATCCAGGAATCAAAACCATGAAACAAGAAATATCTTAACATGAATCTTTAAAACAAGGCTTCCATGAACAAAGATGAGAACTTGACGTGATTCTAAACGATGCTTCATCTGACTACACATCCCAAACTTGTGACTTTTATCTCCTAGTTAGCTAGGTCACTAGCAGTCAGAAATTAGTTTCTCTTTACTTGAGGCTTTGTTATTGTTTTCTGTCAAAGCCTGGCAGAGCACCTAAGCCATTGCTCAGCTCTCCTGTTTTGACTGATCTCTTCTCATCTATCTCTTGGCTCGTTATCTACTTGCTCATTAATTTTTGCAGCTGGGCCAGGTGCCGAGCTATTTTCATGTTCTCTCTCATGAGAACTCTGGTAATAAGAGAGCAGCTTCCCATTTTCATGTTCTCTTTCATGAGAACTCGTAACAATTCAGAGAGCACACCATCATCCCCACACCCTTCAGGGACATTCTCATGGGAAACTACAGGGATCTTCTGGTCATTCTCTGCATCAATATCACTGACCAAACCATTGCCATCTTGAAACTCATCTTGAACCTCATTAATATCATCCCCCACATCCAAAGCACCCTGATCCTGAAACACAATCACAGGCTGAACTCCAACAGAAATAGGGTTTGAGAATCGAGGAGGCTCTTTTGAAAAACTGGAAGCTGCTCTCTGGAATCCAGTCATTAGTTCCTCTAAATCCAGACTGTCCGTTCTGACTGCTAACAATAGCTCTCCAAAGCACACAAAGCAGAATGTATTGTTTCTTCTCGTGAAGATTTGAGTGTTTCAAATCAGATTGTATTTATTTATTTACAGCATTTTTATTCCGCCCTTGACATCTCGAAGGGGACTCAGGGCAGATCACAGAACACATACACAACAAACATTCAATGCTGTTAGACAGGACAGACAACAGATAGAGGTATTATGTTGGCATTTTTCCCAACTACGGTGTTCTGGAGGTTGTGCTCTATTCTGGTCACAGGGGGTGCTGTTGCTCCATTTTAACCCAAAATGTTCAGGAATGCTTCTTATAGTTTGTCACTTTTGTTACAATCAAAGGCCTTTCATTTTTTTAAAAAAATAATTTTTATTGCAATTTTGTCATATTGACTATAAAACATCAAGATAGAATCATAGAATCAAAGAGTTGGAAGAGACCTCATGGGCCATCCAGTCCAACCCCATTCTGCCAAGAAGCAGGAATATTGCATTCAAATCACCCCTGACAGATGGCCATCCAGCCTCTGTTTAAAAGCTTCCAAAGAAGGAGCCTCCACCACACTCCGGGGCAGAGAGTTCCACTGCTGAACAGCTCTCACAGTCATGTTCAGATGGAATCTCCTCTCTTGTAGTTGTTCCGTGTCCTAGTCTCCAAGGAAGCAGAAAACAAGCTTGCTCCCTCCTCCCTGTGGCTTCCTCTCACATATTTATACATGGCTATCATATCTCCTCTCAGCCTTCTCTTCTTCAGGCTAAACATGTCCAGCTCCTTAAGCCGCTCCTCATAGGGCTTGTTCTCCAGACCCTTGATCATTTTAGTCGCCCTCCTCTGGACACATTCCAGCTTGTCAATATCTCTCTTCAATTGTGGTGCCCAGAAGTGGACACAATATTCCAGGTGTGGTCTAACCAAAGCAGAAAGATAAAGAGAAAGGGAAAAAAGTAGATTACAGGTTGCACAATGAAAGTGGGAGAACATTTATTTGTATAGAAAGTAGGAAAACAGGAAAGGTAAGAAATAATAAAAATAATTTTAAAAGGAAAAAATACGAGAAGAAAAAAATTATATATATATATATATATTTGTTGACTTCTTTCTTACTTCTGATGGTTCTTTAAAATTATTTGAAATTATGTTTTGTTTGATCCACTTCCCCTCCATCTACTTCTTCTCTAAGGATTGGATAACTTCAACATTTGTTGAAGTTATCAATCAAAGGCCTTTCAAAGTACTTTCAGTCATTGTGCTTTTCTTTTGTTTCTGGTTTGGATCATTAACTTACAGTTTGAAGATGAGCTAATAACTAAGCTGGATCAAGAAGTTGAAGGTGGCCGAGGGGATGAACAATACAAGATTTTGCTGGAGAAACTGTAAGTAGATGTGGTTTTGGGCATAATGTCTTCAACAGAAAAATCTAAAGTCTGATGTCAGAAGTAGAAATAACATGTAAGGAACTGAGTTAGGTCTCTACAGCACACACACAAAAGAGCAATTCAACATGATTCAGCCATTTTTTTTACTCAAAATTAAAATACGCATGTGCGATGTGGAACAATCAGATCATAAGTAAACACAAACATTTAAAGAGCATAGAAAGTTTCTTTCGTTCATGCATTAGTAATACATATGTAACAGGCTTGTGCAAAAAATTGGAAGTTTCGGAAATCATAAGAAAATTGGAAGATTTGTAAGTTGGAAGCAGTATTTGAAGTGTTCGCGTGTGTTGCAACCCAGAGCAGGAAACTGGACCCTCAGACAACAATCCACCACACTTGGCTTCAGGAAAACAATCCTTTTTTATTGGTGAAAGATGAATACAAAATAGAGGTAATATGCAAAGGTAAAAAGTCACAGTAAAAATCAGCAACAAGAAATGTCCATAAACAAGATCATGAAACCCACAGCAAAACTGCTGAATCCTGGAACCTGTTAGCAATCCACTAACCATACTTGGAACAACTAGAAAACCTCCGAGGAACAAGGCCACTTGAATCAGGAGACCTGCAAAAGCTTGCACATGAATCTGGAACGATGCCTGGTCTGAAGCTGCATTCAGGCCAGGCATACTTAAGGCCGAGAAATCTATTGCGAGACACGCCTGAAGTTTTTGTTTGCATTTCTTTCAATCTAGCTGACCTACGTAAACATTGTGCTTCTCCCCGGCTCTGCCAAATCTGCCCCCGCCTATCCTCATTAGGCAGACCAGATGTCAGATTCTCTGGAGAACTAAGGCTGGGAGGAAAAGGGAGTGAAACTTTTCTGCTCGACTCAGAATGTATGTTCTCATGGGAATTTTGACTTTCACTTTCCAAGACTGTAGGATTTTCACTACTCAAACCATCATCATCTAAATTGGCCTCAGAATGCACATGGACATCTACATTGGCATCAGGAAATACAATCAGAGAATCAGGTTCACACACAGGCTGAACCCCAACAGTGTGGTCCTCACAAAATACTTTAGAATTGAAACTTACCCCATACTTTTTCATTGTAGTTTTGTAAACCTCGGAAAGCTCTCAATGTCAGTGTCATATTCAATGCAAGACAAGGAAGCAAAGCCAAAGGCTGACTTAGTGCCTTGCCACTCCTTTGTGGAATTAGCAGCGGGCCAAAGAGGGAGCAGTGCATTTTGGGAATAGCACCGAACTCTGGGAAATGTAGTTTGGGAAGAGAGCAGCCCTATGCCAGAGAATTCAAAAGGCCTTGCCCTAAATTACATTTTCCAGACTGCATCAGCATCAGAAAACACCAATCAGGATAGCGGAGAGAGAGGTTTGACCCTCCCTAAAACTGAACATTCCCCAAATATCCATGGATAAGTGAAACGGTTCTGAAATTTGGTGGGCTAACAGTGGTAAATGTGTTCTACCATTGTAACAAGTTTCACCCCAATAGCTTTAAAATGAGGGAGAAAGGAGCCCCTGAAGTTTCCCCAATTATAGTAATTATGCACATGCACAATTACTATAACAAAATAGTAACAATAATACAATGGAAATAAAATAAAAATGGTGCCTAATCACACATGTCTTCCTTCACCCCAGCTTTATTTACCCATTCAACTCCCCCTGTTCAGACAAGCAGAGGACCTTTTATATATACCGTATATTCCGGGGTACAAGACGACTTTCTAAGCCTGAAAAATCATCTCAAAAATGGGGAGTC